>BOPP01000148.1:3284316-3362820 GCA_017312745.1 Gryllus bimaculatus | reverse complement strand
CGCGCCCGCGCCCGCGCCGCGGCGCAGAGCACTCAAGGTGCCCACGGCCTCCGTTGACTTAGCTGCAACTATTGCATTAGCGCTGATGAGCCCAGTTCGTTAGTTGCGCTGCCGACGCCGATGCCGCCTCCACCGCAGCCGCAACGCGGGAAGCCCTGAAGGCGAAGAGGACACGTAGGGGGCGTGGCTTGAGATGTCAAAGGAAGTACAACATACATTGCAAAGATTTCTCATTCTTCCTAGCTGAAATTGTGTTTAATATTTACACGGACACACAAAAATTTAAAAAGTTGTCATACACAAAGACAGGACACATGTTTCCCTACGTATGTATATCGACGCGCTGAATCCGAATCTGAGGCCAGAATTGCGTCACCTTCCTCCAGTGTATTTAAATCGCGAAAACACCCAAAGATTTTTATATTTTTTTGTTTGTTTTTGTTTTCGGGATTTGTTGTCAGATCCAAAGACTTGACACATGTTTCTCCGTGTATGTCGACGCGCTGAATCCGAAGTAAGAATTGCGCCACCACTTTCCAGTCTTTTTTTCAATCGAGAAAAAAGTGGAGGAGCATGGCGCAATTCTGACTTTACATTCGGATTCAGCGTCGACATACATAGAAAAACACATTTTCAGAGCTTTGGGCCTGACAACTTGTTTTGTGTGTGTCTGTGTTATATTCACTGCAGATTTTTTTAACATACCTCAATTGAACCTTTACATGGCCTAACTTGCTACGCATTTGGGACACAAAATATTTCATGACAAATAAATAGCATCAAAAACCTTAAGTTATAAATTTTATTAGATTCTGAGTATCGCGTAAAAATTATGCATAATTTTAAATTTTATGTAACATTGGAAAACTACTCTAACGATTATGACTACGAGTTTCAGACAATATATTGCTATATTTGTGTGATTGTCAATTATTATATCAATGTGCATGATGTGTATACAATTTGCACATTTTATTCGCCCCCAGTCCGGATGGGGTGGCTCAGGGCATCAACTGACGTCACTGCCAGTGCCTCTGACCAGGTGGTTCTAGGTTTCGGGTCCCAACGTTGGCAGGATTTTCGACACTAGCTAGATAGCTAGGTCGACTGCGCGCTGGACCGCGCGATCTTTCCTTCCTCTTCCGTGTCATATCCTCACCAACTACTTGCACACACTTACTCTTACATGCACCACACTATCACACATATCGGGAGGCCAGTTGGAAGCAGTATCAATGGTGTTCTGCTGGTGGGAGGTACCTGGATGGGGTTACCTTGCAAGTCGGCTTACGCGTGCATGTTAGTTGACACCGTATCTCACGATCGAGAAAGAACACCGACCCCTACATGATAAAAACATGCACTACACTTATGGATCTAATGATCATATCAGTTGACGCGCCTGTAAACACGAAATAATCAATGAGTGTATCCTTTATACGTGTTGCCATGTCAGCAAGGTAATAGGGTGACACCAAAATATAGTGGAAACAACCAGTGATCCAGATATAAAGTCTGTTTTGCACAGTACAAATTTCATTCAATTTTGCTTGTACAAACATGATCGTCATGGCCGATAAGACTGAGCCCTTTCTGTATAGCAAAATGAAGCTTAAATAATATTCGCGTACACAAACTACGCATTTTCCCTATTATTGATCGGCGTGATTCAAAACTTGTACATAATGCGTTCTGTTGTCTTCATCAGCTGTCAGTTGCCAGATTGCAACACCAGGATTGCCAAATCCCGGAACATAAAAGGCAATCTTCGTACGAGTAAACAAATAAAATAATTTTAAAAACTTAGCAGTTATAGAATACTTTTTGCGTCAGTTGTTTTTATCGACTAAGCACTGAAGGTCGTTCATTTGCGAGCACACTCCGAAGTTTTCTAGGAAGCTTTCACAACTGCTTGAAACTTTCGCAAAGTGATTCAACGGAAAATATTTCATGATTTCTGCAGCGCTAAAACAGGATGTGCCTTGCGAATTATTTCAATTGGTGTCCATGCATGCACAATGTAAAAGATGAAATACACATTCCCATGTACTGTATGTATGTCGTGGTACACGTTATTGTTAATGTTATAATGTATGTTCGAGATTAGAAATCACAAAAAAACGTATTCTATAATTGGCGCAAATAAATTATTTTAAGAGCTTGGACCTCATTCATTTAACAATAAAATCATTATAATAATCAAAAATTAGAAGAAAATATCCAAAATTTATCTCTGACATCCCCGAAATGACATGTGTAAATAATTCGATCTTCTAGGCCACCTCAAACATCAGAATCACCATTAGCGGCGAGAACTTCAGACTCTTCTTAGTCCCCGGAGGGAATTAGACGCCATCATAATTTTACGTTCCGCCATGAAAAACTAAAGTTTTAGTTCCTAACTCACTCTTATTGCAGATAACAGCCGTTGAGAGCCCGTTTAAAAATGGAAGAACGTAAACCGTTTACTCCGCGGTCGTGGAAAGTTGGAGCGACGAAATCGCTTCGTCCTCGTCGGAGGAAGAAAGTAATCGCAGCGCGAGCTCGGGAGACAGCCGTTCGCGACGGCGCTCCGGACCGTAACAATGTCGTAATCTAGCGTTTCGCAGCCATGATGGGCTCACACGATCTCCTGGAACGACATAGGGTCTCGTCTCTTTCGCATTTTCCCCGCCAGGTTCGTTGTCGACGTAACTGGCGTCTCGCGGAGAACTTATTTAGAAGGCGTCGTGGAAACCTTATGGAGCTCGTTTAAAAATAGACGAAAGTTTATACAGGCTTGACCTTTCCAAAGTGTAGAAGGCAGGTGTAATTTGGCTAAAATTAAAGAAAATAAAAATTAATAAGATATTTTGTGAAGGTACTTCTGGCGTTTTTTCTTGAATGTGTTGTTAGTTCCTTAACTAAACTTATAGAGATTGTTTCCATTTTGAAAGTATAACTACAGTCCCCATTTTACTTATTTCTTTAGAGGAAATTGTGATTAATATTGTAGTATAACTACATGGGTGATCTTCATTATTACTCAAAGCGACAGTTTTTATAATCAAAAACGCAATGACAAACAGTATTTCACTGCGATACTGAGAATAAACGGTGATGTAGAAATTTTAAATAAATTCCAAGAGAATAAAAACCGTCTTTTTGCAAGAGGAAAGCTATAGAAGTCAAATATAAGTATGAACAATTAAGTATTTATATATCCTATGCATGTATACAGCGATCCAAACTTGTCTTCGGTCATGTGAATATCAGGTGCGTCAAGATACATTCAGGGTACGATAGAGCGTCATATCCTACTCTTGCGAATTTGTAAGTGTATCCCCCCATCAAAGAATCAATCGCAGATTATGATTCAAGGTAAATTACAGGCTTTTTTAAAGTACAGAAGTGTGCACAGTTACTGTCCGCCCCCATTCAGTCGCAACAGAGGATATGACGCAACGCACGTTGCCATCCCACTGAAACGATTAGGAATGGCAAAAAATTTGATGTTTTTAAATCATCGATACTTTTGACCGAACCCATCTATTAACATCGATGTTATGTTTTTGATGTTTTCTTCAGATCTAATTTTTTCTAGAAACAGATATTTTCAAAAAAAAAATTCCTTGTGTTGCCAGTTGAGGGGATTCAAAATGGATTTTTATTCCCTTTTAAATGGGTAAATGGTGGGGGGTGAGATTTTTGGGGGTAACGTTTGTTTGTTTGTTTTTTTTCAGGATCTCACTTTACTATAATTTTACCAAAATATCTATTATGTTTCATGAGAAAAGCAAACAATTGGAGAAACTGAATAAACTGTATCTACTGTAGATAGCTTAATTTAAGCTGGGCAGAGATAAAGACGAAAGTAATTATTTAAAATAAAATTTTACTAATAATGAGCCACATCTGGCTCATCGAAAAGAAATATTGCCCAAACTAAATTATTGTGAACTCAAAACCATATTTTCTACGCGTGTAAAATTATCATGGAGTTGCCAGATGTTCACCATATGAGTGAAATGTTCACAATTTAGATTAATGACTTAAGTACTGTACTTAAATAATGAAAATATAGAGCATATAAATGCACAGTTCAGTCACATTAATATGACCCCCCGTCAAAATCCTGATTCTTCAGACCTTTTGCAACGCTGACCGCTGCGAGACGTGCAGAAAGATAAGTAACTAGGTTCTAGAATAGATGGTACCCACAGGGATGAGGAGCCTTGCCGATTAGCTCGTTCGTGTAGCTAGCCGAGACCAAAGGAAATAGAAAACTAATACGGGAAAGTCTAAGCCATTCTGTAGCACCACTAGTTTTTTGCATTGAAAAGAAGTATGAAAAGAGTTAAGCAAAAAGTACAATGGAAATTAAATTAATGTTTTTTTATTAACTCAAACAAAGTACATCAATTATGATTCCATTCCTTTGAATCGTTTAATTAAACGAGTATTTTTCCATTGAATGAATATTTTTTGTCAATATATCATTTTCTAACAATATATTGGACATTTCAGAGCAAGAAATATCCTTAATATTGAATTTTACAATAAGTAATGTAGCTAGAATATCAACACTCAATCTTGATCTCTCACTTGTCCAAAAATTTGAAATAATGAAGGCGAAACTCTTGAAAATTCGCCGATCTGGCAACACTAATCGCGTCTTTCCGAACTTTACCTCCACGTGACGCGTAATAGTCTCTGAATACAGAGATTAACAGATCTTTTTTAAAATATCGAAAAGTAGGACAGGTAGGAGAACACTTTTCGAGAAAGAACATAACCTACAAAAGAAAGACTGTCCTCCTTTTGTTAACTTAATAATAAAGCTTTAAACAATATGCACGGAGAAGAAAATTCATATTTTTTAGCAAATTAAAACATTTGCTTTTCTAATATTTGCATCTGAGAAGTTTCGTAACAATAAAGAATGTAGAATCATATATTATTACCACAGTATACGTATACTGTGTGATTACTCTTAGACAGTAATAATTATCAATCTCATAGACCCAAAGAAATGAAGCGAATGTTTTCAAAAGAAACGAAGTTAAGTTGAGAGTTAGTCGTTTGTTTTAATACAGTGATGTATAGACTAATATGTTTACTGAATTTTCTATTAAAAAAGGTAATGTCTTATAGAGAAAATTGACTTAAAAATACCACAGAAAGAAAACCATATTCCATTGTGACTCGTGTGTTTGTTCGAAGATCTTGGTTTGTAATCTATAAAGATTACTGTCACTTCATCTCAAAATGACGCAACGATTCTTCCAGTTAAGACGATTCCGGTGTGAGTATTATCGTTCATTTTCAACATCACAAATACGTACAGCGAAAGATTTAACCATGCGAGAAGCGTTAAATTCAGCAATGGATGAAGAATTGGAAAGAGATAAAAGAGTATTTATTTTGGGAGAAGAAGTAGCACAATTCGATGGCGCTTATAAAGTAACAAGGGGATTGTGGAAAAAGTACGGAGATAAACGATTGATAGACACTCCTATTACAGAAAATGGCTTTGCAGGTTTGGCAATCGGTGCAGCCTTGGCTGGGCTGCGACCCGTGTGTGAATTTATGACATTTAATTTTGCCACACAAGCGTTTGATCAAATTATAAACTCCGCATCTAAACTATTTTACATGTCGGCTGGACTGTATGCTGTTCCAATTGTATTTCGTGGTCCCACAGGATCACCTACAGCTGTTGGTGCTCAACACTCACATTGCTATATCAAAACATACGCTGGCGTATGCGGTTTGAAAGTAGCAGCCCCGTACTCATCAGAAGACGCACGAGGTTTGTTGAAAAGTGCTATTAGAGATCCGGACCCTGTGCTGATAATGGAGCATGAACTATTATATGGAACTAGTTTTAAACTAACTGACGAAGCCATGTCAAAAGAATTTTTAATTCCTTTGGGGAAAGCCAAACTCGAACGCCCGGGAAAACATATTACTTTGGTGTCGTACAGTGCAGCTGTCGGGTCGACTCTTCAAGGGGCAGAGTTGTTAGCCAAAGGAGGCATCGACGCTGAAGTTATTAACTTACGAAGCCTACGCCCTTTGGATGACGAGGCTATAATCAAATCAATCAAAAAGACTCATCATCTGGTGACGGTGGAAAACGGCTTTCCGTATGGTGGAATTGGTGCAGAGATTTGTGCTAGGATAATGGAACATGAGTCGTTTTTTCAATTAGATGCACCCATCATTCGAATAACGGGAGTGGATGTTCCGATGCCTTATGCAAAATTTATCGAAACATTTGCTCTTCCCAGACCAGAAGATGTGGTAAAGGTAGTAAAAAAAGTACTGGGTAAAAAGTGAATAAGATTTTCAATTTTTCTATCAATATTTTATGGAAATGTTTTGTATAGTATTTGTTAACAATGTAGGTAAAAAAAATTGTAAAGAGAAACATAAAATGAAACGAATGTTTTTGTTTTAATTTATGTTGACTAAGCAATACATACTTACTATATAAACAGTCCTGTGCCTTAAACTTAAGAATAATCAGTGAAAAATTCTTCAAGAAAAATAATTTCAAAAATATCTTATAATTTCTTTAGTATTTCTATCCTTTACAACACATTTATTTAAATGTTTTGCAATCGACAAATTACAAAGAATTCATAAGTTTTAAAAAGCCCAAAATAGAAAATGTAATTTGATATATCATGTCAATCTTCGAGGTTCAATGTACCGCAGCAGAATAGGCTATTATTATAAAATGTAGGTATTATTATTAAAAGTAAATATAGTTCACTGAAAATAGTACCTGCATCATTTTATAAGCCTACTATGCTTTATTTGAGAAAATATTAAAGACGAAAATTTAAAAAAAATAATTCTTTAGAAAATCTATTTTATATTCAAGCAATTTGAATTTCTCTTTGAATATCCGTGTTTGATATGAACCGAGGAGGAACGATAACTCTCGTAAGGAAGAACTGGTAAGGGAGGCTTGTGATTATTGAGCAGTCATGGGAGAAGGTTTTGCTAGTACTACGAGTGGCGTTCAAAAAGTTCCCGAAATGATGGTTCAGCTAGTTAATTTAATAACCTGTGGCAATATTAACCTAATCACCGTCGAATTAAGGATCATTGCCCACCTATATACTTGCTCCATCGTTCCTGCCATTTCTTGAATCAGTGGTAGAAGATTTGACGGCACCTGACAGGGTGAAGCCGTCGCATTCGATTTCATGTTCTCTGCGGTTGCAAAACGTCTCCTTTGAGGCCATTTTCAGAGTATGGGGCATCGAATAGTCTCAGGGAACGAGATCCGGAGAGAATGGATGCTGAGGGAAGGCAGGAATGATCGCGGCAAGCAATTCTACACAACACGCGATGTATGGCTTGGCGCGTTATTGTCATGCAGACACTACTTTCCTTGCCATTTAGATCCTTGCCGTCGTGTCCTACGAGTCGTATCACGCAAACTCTGCAAAACTTGCTTATAGAAATTTTCAGTTACCGTCCATGCCACGGGGTAGGAGGACGGATAGCATCTCTTAAGCTGATTTTCCCAGTGTGCACATGAACTTGATGGTTCGCACGCTGTTCGAACTGCAACATTACGCTGAAGGACCACTACTCACCTCCACGTGACCTGGAGCAGTGATACCACTGCGCACTGAAACATGTCGCGACCAGGTTTGCACCGCGAGAGATGGCTCAGGGCATCAACTGACGTCACTACAGTCCCTTTGACCGGGAGGTCTTAGGTTGGAGTCCCGACGGTGGCATGATTTTCGATACTAGCTTGTCAGTTAGGTCGAGTTACGTCACAGGCTGGAGAATAATTCTAGCGGCAGGCTGCTCTGATCTGTAGTTTTCCGTAGTTTCTCCGATCAACACAAGGCGAATGCCGGAGCAGTGCCCTACCAAACGGGCCACGGTCTGCGCGCGATCTCACCTTCATTTTCCTTGTTCTATCCTCTCTCCTTACACACCCTGTGCCTAAATATAAAACTTTATAATACATTCTGTACCCAGACCCCACGTTTGATGGGTCCTTGACACCGAAAAATTGTTTGACGCCAAAATGTATGTCTGTAAACAAGACTAGAAGCTAAACCGTAAACAGGATTTCTTCAAAAATTGATGTTTCCCAATGGATCTGCTGATCTTCTCTCTTGAATTTGAGACTGACTTGTTTTAACTTTGGGGGGTGCTTTATATGAAGCATCAAGAACATTTTCATTTTTTTTTTAATGGCTCCAATTTTTTTTTATTTAACTTTGTCCTCAGGTAAATATAAGGATGCTAGGATGCTTACAAAACTGACACGGGTCTCATGTTCAGTTGAAATATCTAAAATTTTGAAAATTGCAAAAGTTCACACTTTTTTCGGCATCTTCCTACAACTTCTGAATTAAAGATCAATATTTTTTCACTCAATAAGACCTTTTCTTCAAATTTATATCCTTAAATGAGCACATGTACCCTTTTTTAAAACAATAGTTTTCGCATATCAGTGAAATATAATGTTAAAAAATTTTTAAAACAAGATTTTCTCAGAAAGCCGCTCAAACTTTTTTCATTAAATATTAGTAGGGATACCGCTAGTTGCAATGATAGAGATATCATAAATGCCACTTTGCCATATTATTTTGTTTTTTCCAAAATTACCATTTTTTTTCTCTCACATCATTAATATTTAGATTAATGTCATATTGACAAGTGCTTCGAAAAATGACATAAAGTTTCTCAAAAACTCAATATAGTTCTTTGACAATGTGCTCAAATTTTGCATTTTCAGAAACACAAGGACATTTTTTTAACAACTCCAAATATCTTTTTTACTTTTTACAGATAGTGGCATAAATAAATAGATACAGTTAAATGCACTATACAAAATGACTCTGATGCCACTTTATTTTTTCTTTTGATTTTATTAAAATTTCACTAAAGTGTTTTTTTTAATATTTCTCATCTTGCTAACATTTACATTACAATGATACAATTAATGACATTTCAGTCATTTACTTAATGTTATAGTATTTGTGAATGCAAAAGTTTTAAATAAT
Organism: Gryllus bimaculatus; assembly: GCA_017312745.1. NCBI lineage: Eukaryota > Metazoa > Arthropoda > Insecta > Orthoptera > Gryllidae > Gryllus > Gryllus bimaculatus. The sequence goes on along the minus strand of BOPP01000148.1, from coordinate 3,353,794 downwards.
TCTGATGAAGTTTTTCAAAACTTCTCTGTGAAAGTGAGCTCAAAATTACACATTTTCCATAATGCTCAAATCGTGTTTTCTCAAGAATGGCTCTAAGTTTATTCATTAGATCTATTATATTCTGTATTTTATTTTACAATCTTCTGTAATCTTCATTTTATTTTACAATCTTCTGACATTATTCTATGATCTCCTCTCATAATTATCTTAATTCATCAAGTTTTCTTTACTTGAAAGCAATAGTTCTGGTTGTACTTCTTGATATCATCCCCTCATTCATTACTATTATTTTGTATAGTATATTTCCTGCTATTTGTATAATACCTTACCTCTGCTATTAATATCATCAAACCATATGCATTACTATTATCATTTCTAGAATCATTTAAAAATTTTAGAGTCAACATTTATACCACATAGTACAATTGCTTTCATTATCAGATGGTTGGGAAAGATGTTGAGAAGCATACTCAAAATCTTCATCTTCATCACAGTCTTCTGTGTGCTTTAAAAGCTTCTGAGACATATTTTATTCCTCATTCTTGAATCAGAAGAGAGAATTGGCATTCGTCCAATTACTTCTCTTCTCTCTCCATTTTTCCTCACTCATAATTTTCAATAATTTTGTTCTGATTACATTGTCATATGCCATTTAAAAGTCTGCAAAACAAAAAATTGGTAAATTCATTACATTGTAGATTGCAGACTGTTCCGGAGTCACTGTTACCTTAGCATGGTTGTCAACATCGACAACAGCACATTGATGTTTGAAAACATATAATTTAAATGTGGCTATGTTTATTAATTAATATTGAAGATTTAGCCAACAAAACAAAATAAAAAATAAGAACAATTAAACAAAGTGGTTACAAAAGCCTGAGCTCGCAGGGTTATTTCAATAGGTTTCAGATTCCTCAGTTCGCTGTAAGGAGAATGTCGCTGGAAGAAGAGGAAGGCCCTACACCTACAGCTCACACGTTACTTCTTATGCTTCTTACCCTTCTCACTCTTATATTTCATAAATGGCAAAATATTAAATTAGTTTTCCTTATTTCCTGATTTTAATGAGAAAATCTAAAAAGCATCAAAATAATTTTATCTCAAAGAGTCTTCCTTTAATAATAATTTTCAAAAAATTACAGTTCAAACGATTTTTTATTAACAATTTTATTATGTTCATATGCTAAATGATACCATTAAGTGGAAAATTATTTAATTCTGAGTTTACAAAAGTTAGTCAAACTAAAAATCAAAGTTGCAATGTGTTTGCACTCTGCTTTTTGTTTGTTTGTTTCCTATTTTGTTCCTTAGGTACCAGAACTCCATTCCATCATGTTCCACCAAAAATCAAGCCCCAGATAAAGGTATGTCTTCAAAGAATGTCTTGAGATTTGAATAAAAGATTTTTAGAATTTTTTTTCTTAAAAGTATTTCAGGTTTCTTTTTAAAAATGTTGATTGAAAATTTCTCTGTATCTGAAGGTCTCAGGTGACTTCCTTTTGTGGCTGTGAGTTAAAACACCACTGATTACGTTATTCATTTTTGGTAAATTAAAAACATTAAATTATACCACAATCAGTTGAAGAGACTATTATTAATTTCTTTAATACAATATATTTATTGGGAAGTGCATTCAATAGTTTTATTATCTTAAAAGAAGCAATGGGTGAAAAACTCCTTCAAGTCACACAAATACTAAAATGCAATAAAATAAAAGAATTGAAATAATATAGTATTCAAAATTACTGGAAAAATACCTTATTTCTTTGTACACACATCCAGAATCCATAGAGATGCAAAGCAGAATAAAAAGCACACAGACTATGCGTGTATTATCTTCAAATATGTGTGTGTATTGTCTTTCAAATAATTATAATTTTAACATTTAATTCTTCATTTATTTTTTATTTAATTTATCATTTCATTCATCCTAAAAATTCAAATATAATTAATGAAGCATAATCTTGTTAAAAAATAACCACTGCATAAACTTGAGGTAGTATAACATCCTACTAAGATAGTAATAAATGAATGAACTATTAGTAATGGAATTATTCAGAAAGTATTGGAAGTCAGTTGGTACTTAACTTTTACTCTGCAATTATGAAGTAATGAATTGGAAGGTTATCACAGGAAACACTTTGGCTTGCCCTTCCCATTTATTCTACAATCAAAGGAGGCATCATCTATGCCTTACATAGGATTTGAGCCAAGTCCCTAAGAAGAGCAGAAGAGTCATTTAGGTTGGCAATTTGATTGCTTGTCTTTGCTGGAGAGAACATTTTTTATTTTTAATTCAAATTGTTTGCAACTTCATAGTAATTATTTATTGACAATTGAGATTTATTGATTATTTAATAATTTTGTAAATCTCATATATTTTATTTTACATTTACTGGTAGTCCTACATCAAAATTGAGTGGAAGTGGAAGTGTTCATCTTTTGTGGTGGACATGTGAGGAATGCATAATACGCTGGAGCACACTGGTGACATACTGAAATAATATTCTTTATTTTAAAACTTAACCACACTTAACAAAAATTTGTTAAAATATTTTACATTTTTATTTTATTTTATATTAAATTTTTGTACTTTGATACTGCAGGTATACACATCTGCTTAGGCTGATTTTCTGCCTCTCTTTTGACCACAACCTATTTCCAAGGCCCTGTGAACTTGTCACATGCCTGCCTTCTTGAGTTCTTACACATAACAGTAGTTGAGAGAAGATGGCTAGGGATATTCATCAGAAATCGCCAGCAAAGTTGGAATTTAAGCCTGGATTCCTCAGGTTAGTCTTAACCACGACCCATGTAACTGCCATATAACTGCCCATAACCCACATTATCTCACCCGTATAACTGCAAGTACCCATATTAAATTAATATGATACTAAATTAGTAATGTAGTTATGACATTAATTCATAACATTAAAATAGTATAACAAATATAACAAGGGTGGTGAATTTGGTTCCAATGGTCATGACTTGAAAGCAAAAAATAAAGAAAGAAAGAAATTAAAATTTTTGTATTCATTTATAGATACATTGACACAAAGACCGTTAGTGGCTCATTTGTGTATGATCTGTTTTGGATGTATTTTAACATTACGCAAAGACAATATATAAGTACATAATAATACAAACGACAATACACAAGTACTTAATAATACTTCATATGATTTCTGAAGTCTATAGTTACATACAATGTTTACTACCAGAAACAATAACTGTAACCAAGCTCATTGACTTCATTGCATTCTTTACTTAATTTTATCACTTTTTGTTGGTGTCTTTTAGATTCTAGGATTAATGCAGGTTTTACATTTTGTGAGTATCTTTGTCTGTATGGAGGAAAGACAGTGCATTGGTATTATTCTTTGTAGTACATTGGTCCAAATTTTGAGATGATTTATTTAATGTTATTAAAGTCTGTCATGACATACTAAAATATACATTTGTTATTTGGCCAAAGAATTAAAACTATTCACAAATAAAATAGTATAATTTTGTAATTTGCCTGAATCTGTTTTATTTCTGAGTAGGTAATAACTTCAAGTTTACTATGTGGTCTGTCCATATTTTCTTGGCAAAAAAAACAACAACAAATATATACATACCCAAAGTAAATAGATTTCTTAAAAAAGTAAGTGAACTCTATGCAATGACTTTAGCCACTGAGGATAAAAGTAACATAAATACATATATTTAAAGTTACTTAAACTTTTGTGTTGTGAAAAATAAATTACTTTCAATTTATTTTATTTCACCACACAAAATCCAAGATGAATTCCAATCACCACACCACCCATAAATATTAACAGGATTGTACAGTGTATTAGAGATAGAAACAAGGGAATCAACAAAAAAATTAACGTTAGCATTGTAAAGGAAGTTGTTGAGCAACTCTTGTCATTTGAAGAAGGCAAGCTTTATATAAAAAATATACTTTTAGTTATAGGATTGTAGAAAAATCTCTAATTACAGGAATTAAATTGAGGAATTTATAATGAAACTTCTGACAGAAGCTGCACTGCGCAATGCCTTAAAGAATTAGGATATGAATTTGGCATTCCAAAACTTTGAAGATCAACTCTTGAGCAAAAAAGAGAATATTTATTATCAGTTCCTCTCTACATGGATAACTCCCTACTGAATTAAATTCTATATATTTAGCAGAATATCTTTGGAAGTCATTCACATTTTCAAATTAAATCATCTTATCTCATTAAGGAACTGGCAAAACTTTTTCATGGTCTCACTTTCCTATTTCCTTTAAACATTTTGTAATAAAACTCAATTACCTCACTTTAATACCTGAAAGACATTTTTGATTACATTTTTGAAATTTCACAAAAAATAAATATATGTACAATATTTTCTTTTGAATCTCTGGAGCTTCATCTGATTAGGAGTTTTTCAAGTGTCAGCTGAAGTGTTAATATAAGATTAGAAGTTGCATTATTCTAATATTATGTAACCTTTACCAATAATATGAGAAAGTGTATGGTATGGTGGCACCACTAGTACATGATTATTCTCCATTGAACTGAAGTATGCAGAAGCTTCCTCTGATGAATGAAGTTCTTGGTAGGACCCACACCAACAAAGCTAGAGGAAAATTCGTTTGAATTTGTATAGGTTCCTTACAAGCAATAGACAAACAATTGATTTTTAGACATACCTTCTATTCTGATTACATAATTTGTTCTGAAAGGTCCGTCATAATTTGCACAACCCCCATATTCTTAATGAGTTGCAAACAGAAAATATTGTTCCAATTAATTGGTGCAGTTCTACCATTATCTAAATGAGGTGTGTTAGAAATAGACGCAAGCCACACTTCCTATGAAACTTGAGGTACTGCCATAGATCAGTAGTAGATCACTATAGGTCGCTACGGAGACATAGTTTGCTGTTATTTGATGGCAGGATGTGGAATAATGAGGCAGATTGTCATTCATTTGTCTCATTGGTTCTGTTCTTTCCCTGAGCGCTAGTAATAAGCAACTAAAGAGGCTACAGCAAGACAGAAGTGTTGCAAACAATAGTGAAATTGAAGATAAAACTGATATGACAGACATGATGAATTTCTTACTAAAAATAGAAGTTGGATAGGAAAAAACTTGAGAGATATCCAACCTAGGAGCAATTGAACTAGTAAGCTGCTTAATAAAACACTTAGAGATCTCAAATCCAAATGTATAACATCTTCACATTTTAACTGATAACTAGAAGGATGAAAATAAAAGTTGCTCAATCATTACCCTTGAGCAAGTAGTCATAGAACGGGGAATACTATTCAAGTCTGTCACTCACTGGTTCCTAGAAGCCACAAAATAGTAGTTTTATAGGAAACTGTTTTTAATTTTGACTAATTTCTAAAATCAGAAATGTCAAATGAATGATGTAAGTTTTGCCTGAAATTGTCTGTGAAGTCTCTTTCACCAGGACCTGTATTAGCAATGAGGACTGAACACTATGTATAGATTGTGCATGTGTGTGTGTGTGTGTGTTGTGAAAGGTTTATTTTCAAACTACATTAATGTAGAGAATTGTTACGATTTTTCTTTAAAACATAACCCTGTAATACTAACACTAAATAAAATAATTAAGAAAGCTCTTCAACCAACTCTTGGAAATAAATTTGCAAACTGGCAAGAGTTCACACCGTTAATACTTACATTTCCAGTGATTTGAATACATTATTGCATTTGTCAGTGGAAGTGGTTCAAATGGATTCCAATGAAGCTTTTAGAAAACGTTTTCTATGAAAAAGAGCTCCAAATTTCGTATTAACAGTAAGGATTAAAACGCTATTTTCTTAAAAAGGACACCAAATTATTAAATGAAAATTGCCATTTAGGACAAAGTTTTACTCTTCTTTAATATTATTAAAGTAATATTTCGGTTCCACAATTCAAAAACCTAATAATTGAGAAAATGTTTAAAAAATGTTCGTTGGGTGGGGATAGACGGCAGCAGGCGAGAATATATGGCAAGTCCAAAAAGCTAGCCCAGGCCAAAGAAAATAGGAAACTAATATGAGAATGTTTATGCAATTCTGTAGCACTGCTAGTTTATTTTATCAAATACATTCGTATAAAGGAAGTAATAGAGAAAGTTATGAAATGTTGCGCAAAAAACGATGAATTTTTCTCCGTAATCTTTCACAAAGGTTATACACATTATTTTGCAAATTTAATCGTTTCCGCGCAATATTGTTGTCAAAATATTGCTTCAAATGATGTCATATAAAGGTTCTCAAAATCTCTCCTGTGAAAATGAACTCAAATTTTCTGATTATCTGAAAAGTTCAATTTTCTCAAAAAATGGCTTTAAATTTTTGTATGGATAGTGCTAATTACACTGTTTGGGGTGACATAAAATTCATTTTGTTGTATTATTTTTTCCTAAATAATTTACAATGTTTTTTAATATCTCGTATGTCATTAATGTACTACTCATTTCCAGAAATTTGTTCACATTATTGCATTTGTTAGTAGAAGAGCTTTAAATTACTTCCAGTGATGTGTTTTCGAAAACTCCTGTTTTCTGTGAAAAGGAGCTTCAAATTTCGCATTTACATTAACGCTTAAAGGCCATTTTCTTAAAAAACGGCTCCAAATTTTGAACGAAAATATAAATACCTATAAAACCTGGTTTTAGTCTTTAGTAAGATTAATAAAGTAATATTTCAATTCTACCATTAGGACAACGTATATTTGAGATTTTTTTTAAACATGCACTTAGGGCGGCAATTGGTGGCAGCTGGCAAGAGTATGTGGTAAGACCGAAAAGTTAGCCCAGGCCAAAGAAATTCGAAAAGTAAATAGAACGAGAAAGTTTGTACCATTCTGTAGCACGGAATGTGGCACCATATCTTGCAACGGAATAGAAAGTATGTAAAAAAAAGGCGCATTTTCTGCAGAAAAACTCTTATTATTAGGCCCTTGTAATGAAAAAGTGAATAAATCCAGTTGCTAAATTTAGAAAAAATCCTATGTCACGTGGTGTAGCCAGAGTTCATGTTTTGTAGGTCATTCATATCGAAAAATATAATGATGGTAAAACGCGTGTCCGTCTCCGAACAACGCTAGCGACTAAACCATTCGGCCGATTTTCTTCAAAAGTGATATTCCCGAATCGAAATGGCTAATGACGCGGCCCCTGGAATTTGAAACAGATATTTTAGTTTTGAGGGGTTCTTACGTGAAGCTCCTTGGAAATTTTCAAAATTTAAAAAAAAAAAGCCTCCTTCGTTTTTTATTAACTTCTGCTGTTGGATAGTGAAAAGGACGTATAAGAAAATGGGGCAGGTTTCATCGTCGAAAACCCTAATTTTTCGAAAATTGTACAAGTTCAAAAAAATTTCGTCGTCATGCGAATGCGCTGCCTTATCGCAGCGCATTGCTTGTGGTGTGGGGTTTGTAAGCGAAGACCAGCCAATTATGTCGTTTATGATAGATTCTGAGTGAATACACTTGCGTTCCGGTCCTAATTACTACAAGTATGCAATTTTTTCTCTGACAAAAGTATAAAATTAAATTTTCTCAATTTCACACTAAACTCTGAGCCAAAATTGATGCAACGCACAGTTCACAGCCGTTCGAAGTTCTCAAAATTAATTTCGCTTTTACAACAATGATTTGCAAAGAGTGGAGTGTTCCCATGGGAACAACTATTATTATTACAATTATTTTCATTCCTTATTACAATTATTTTCCTATATATTCCTTATTACAATTATTTTCATATATAATATGTAATCAAATTTTGTAATGAACATCCAATTCAGTTAATTTATTTTTCAACAATGCCATTTTATACGACACAGTTGCATACAATGTAAAAGAAACATGTATTTGATGTTTATACTAGTATTTTATTTACTTTTACGCATTTATTTTAATTGGATTGAAAAATATATTTATATTCTTAACATCATCGAAGAATATAAGAGGAGCATTCCTTTGCGGAACCACTACCCTCGTCTTCAAATCGATTCGTTTCCTTTGGAAATGAAATTGAGGACAAACTTTGTTCACCACCTCTTAATATTAATCCGCGAAGGCGTGAACTTCATATAATCAATTTGGGAAATATTGATTTTAATTTCAAATAACGTGGAAAACTTGAAGGATATATTTTTATCAATATAAATGGGTGTATTAATATTTTTATTAGGAAATTTCTCTGTTAATCAAAATAATGCTTCCATCTGTTGTATACATAATTTGAGGGGTTAATGGCAATGTAGTAGTTTACATTTGCTTGACTAGTTGTAAACGATGAAGCTAAGTACGCATGTCTTTGAAGCGGACAATTTTCTTCAATCTCTAACACCCCTGCACTTTGTTACAAAAGTTCAGGGTGTAACAGGGTTATTTTTGGTTTCAAGAGAATACACTTCCAATAAAATATCGAGAATACGGACTTTTGCTGTTTCTTTTGCTCATGTATTGATTCATTGTGTATCATGTTGCATAATGATAATATTTCTTTTCGATAATTTATTTCGGGGTATAGATATTTTTGTACGTACCGCGGCTCTATTTTCGTTGATTGTCACCTGCATATCAAATGTCTTGGCTTTGGTAATAACTGCTACTTCAAAGCATCGACACAACTTTAATGATTTCATAATTTTGATAACTAAAGCGGACACATTCCTAGTAAAGGATGGGAAAATGTTTTATAGGAAATGGAAGACTCGATTATCTGTCATTATAGGTATGTACGTATTATGTATGTTTATTGTTTACGTTTTGAAGCCCGTGCTTACGGTTCATCCGGCTTTCAAATGATATTTATATTTCCGCTCTTGGCATACGGCGGGTCCACAACGCCTACAGTCGGCCTGGAACTCATGGCCCTACTTTCCATGATCCAAGTGCGTTTCCGAAAACTCAATGAATTCTTAAAGGAAATTGCTCCAGAGAAACCAGACAAGAGAGGAGCCAGGAATAAGTGGTTATGGCAATTACGAAATGCACATATGGCGCTTTGCAGCGGAACCGAGAAACTGAACGAGGCTTTGGAGGAGCAAGTGCTTTGCTCTGTCACATCAATGTTCACCAGCTTGACATGTTTCATATTTGTGACCATTCACATTCTGACTCACAGAAGTGACGGGGTGACTTCATCTTGGATATTAAATATTATGTTATTCTTGTGGATTTCCATCTGGATCTTGCAGGTAATTTCATTATATCGCAACGTATTTAAATACAGCGATTATACGCTAAGATTAAATTACATAACAACGGATATAAACGCTGAAAGAAAAAAAACAGGTTTCAAAGAATGTCCAGAATATTTTATTAAATAATGCATCGTAATTACAGTAATCGAGTAATCTGCGTGCCGTTGGTCTGTCCCTCACTCATGTTAGATCCCTTTCGTTTCACTCGTATTTTATAAATTAATTAATTATATTATTTATTTGATTTATTTATTTTTATTTATTATTATTTATTTTATATTATTTATTTATTTATTTATTTATTATTATTATTTATTTATTTTATTATTTATTTATATTTATTTTATCTTTATTATTATTTATTTATTTATTATTATTAATTTATTATAAATTACATTTTTATTTATTTATTTATTTATTTATTTATTTATTTATTTATTTACGTCAAAAACAGTTAATAACTGAGTGCTATGGGGAGAAGTCAATTTGAAGTTACATTTATGTCCAGAAGCAAAACAAGAGATGGGGGGGGCATATACCCAGAAGCTACAATACTTGTTATAGGTTCGATAGAATTATACAATCCAATATGGTAAATAATACATTAAATGTCATTGTTAAAATTAATATTACTTTCCTTTTGGATATTTGGTATAGGTTATATTTGTATAGAAACAGTTGTGCAGCAGAAAAGATTATACTGGGGACTAAAACTTTTATATCGAATTTAATAGTTTATCGGTCACATAAGTGTTTAACCCTTGTTAACATGCCACCCTATACGTTTGTTAAGCGCACTTGTACCTACCTGTAGGTTAACAAATTTAAAATCCTTAGCTACGGGTTTTAACATCTTTAGCAATGTAAATAAACAACCATCCATTCACCGCAAAGAAATGTTTATTAAGAAGAAAACATGGCTATGTACAAAACAAATCAGATCCAAACATTTAGGAAGGAAAGTAACTCATATTATTTTTTGGGATAATTATTGTTGATTGTAATATTAATATGACAGTTAAAAAATGTATATTAGATAAATGAACCTCATTTTCCTGGCATTCCACCAAATGAAACTCTTCTCGGGTATTCACGATCTGAAGATGTCGCCACTGGAAGTAGAACGTGCCATCTTCCCCACCAAATATCATATCTTGAGATATCTGTAGGTTCAGGAGAATTATTTGCATCAATTGTTTCTCGAATCACGGTATATGGTATTGTTTAAAGAGTTATATATTGCAAACGCTACCCCCCAATATCGTAGTAATGTGCCGCAGTAACAGGATTCCTTTGTTTACTATCGCTAACTAGTAATGTAAATTGTCTCATAAATCGTGAAATTTAATGGAGACCGATAAAATTGCTGAACATACCACAAAATGTTTCAGTGTTATTACTGCCTCATCCAAATTAAAAATCTCGGCTCCGTTACGCTCCGCCTCGATTTTTAACTTTTGGCATCGGTAGTAATAACATTCATAACTTCGTATGTTAATAGCTATTAATGTCATCTGGCAAGGGGTTGTAAAACAATGTACATGTATTATAGGTGAATTTTTTTAAGTGAGCTGTTGATACTGTCACCTGATGAATACAACTACTATGTGTAGTGTTTTAGTAATCAACAACGGCGTTTGCTGAAAATATATTCCCGCCCTTAAGTAAGTCCTTTTTGACAAAAACATCAATTCATATATCAAGAGACAAGATAATGGTAAAATAGCTATATTAATAAAATGAGGTCATGCAACGCGTCTCTGTCCGCTGGTGAGGAACCTATCTTTTCTTTTTTGCATATTGATCCAGAAGATACTAAGAAATCTCTAAAAAAACTATTTTGTTTTTAAGTAACTAAAACGTGTTTGGGGTGATTTACTATGGTACCTACAGACATGATCATAACTTATTCGAACCATCCGAACGAGACAAATCGATTGGCACAATTCTTTGCTGCGTCTCTCTAGGATATTCTAAAATATTTTTTTCGTGTAGTTAACTAAATATGCTCATTAATTTCATGCAAAATAATTAATTATCATCACGTTTATTTCATGCGAGCAATTAAAAAGCATGCGTGCAATTAAAACTCCGCCGTGCAATCAAAGCTCCACAACTATCAATCAGAACTCAGAAAAATTTCAAAATTGTTTAATTATGTCTCTATAACACAGGCGTAGCTAAGGTAATTCCAGTCGGTCATCAAACATGAACAATGAGTTGGAGCGGTTTTTGCGAAAATGCCATTTGAACGTTTCTGAAAATGCGGAATTTTGAGCTAGTTTTCACATAAAACGGTTGAGTTTTCAGGAATTCTTTATATGTCATTATTCAAAGCACATCTACTCATAAATATAATACTGTGAAAAATTGCCGCTAATATACATATTAACGTGATGAAGGTCAAGTCACTAAAATATATATTTTTTAATTTTTGAAAAGAACAAAAGAAAAGAGCAATAAGTCGTTTCTATCATTTTATAAAGTGTTTTAGTATTATCCCTATCAAACGTTTAAAGAAAAAAATTGAAGCCATTTTTCAGAAAATCTTGTTTTTGTAATTTTTTTAAATTGCACATATTTTATGCCATATTGCGCGAAAACTATTAAAATTTTCAAAAAATGTACAGAATCTTAATGAAAGAACTCACTAAGGAGAACAAATTTTATTTGAAGGAAAATCTCAGCCGAAAGGCTTGACCAGATCAAAGAAATTAGAAAACTAACTACTCGTAGTAGGAAATGTCTGTGGCATTTTGTAAAACCACTAGTTACTTTCTCGTATACGTACGTGTATACGGAGTAATATAACTATTTCTCTGTACTACTCTGTACATATACATACGTATGTAATTTATGTTATCGCGTTACTTTTGCTTTTAATTACAACTAATACAACTTTAAAAGAGGCAGTTATTTAATATGTAAAAAAGCTTTTTTTATTTGCGGTTTATTTATTTTGCACATTATATAAACAGATTAAATGTTTAATATGAATTTGTACATCAGTGTTTCACTCTTGTGGAAAAACTAAAAGGAGCATTCATTTCCATGAGTCATTTTTTCGTCAAATCGATTGTTTCCTTTAAAAATGAAATTATGAGCAAAGTTTGTTCCACCCGATCTTGAGGCTAAACCATGAACGGGTGTACTTCCTATAATTACTTTGGGAAAATTAATTTTCGTTTCAAATTTACGAGGAAAACCTTGGGAGACAAATGTTTGTAAACATCGTAGTATGTATTATTATGAGCAATATCACAATGAGTACTTAGACAAATTTCTTTATAAATCGAAAGAATGCTTCATACTCTGTGACATTATGACATTGTATTTGAAGGGTTTAATAGTTGTGTAGATTGGCCCGGTCAGTAGTATACGAGCTAAATATGCGTGTCTTCGAAGCGGACAATTTTCTTCAATCTCTTGCACCTCTACACTACCTTATAAAATTTGTAGGTGTAACCGGGCTAGCTCCTGATTCAAGAAACTATACTACCTCGGGAAGCTCTAGATTACAGACATTAACACTCTCTCTTTGCAAAAGTTTCATTCATTGTCTATTATTTTGGGCAATGATGACATTTTTTTTTGAAAATTTATTTGAAAATTCAGATGTATACATACGTTCTGCAGCGAAATTGTCTTGGCTTGCCACTTGTGTTTCAAATGTCGCTGCTTCGTTAATAACTGCCACAACGAAGCATCGCAACAACATAAACAATTTCATAATTTCCGTAACGAAAGCAGACAAAATTCTAGTGAAGGACGAGAAAGCATATTACACGAAATGGAAGATTCGATTATCTGTGAATGTTGGCATGTTTGTATTCTTTATGTGTATCGTATACTTTTTTGAAGCGTGTGTATACAGTACAAATGGCTACCAAATGATCTGTCTATTTGTGCTCGTTTCATACTTTGGATCAGTAACGCTCACAATCGCCCTGGAACTCATAATTCTAGTTTCTATAATCAAACTTCGTTTCCGAAAACTCAATGATCTACTACTAAACCTATTTGCCGTAGAGCAGCCAGGTAGGAGGCGGTCTACATGTGAGTTAATTTGGGAACTCCGAAATGTACACATGGCGCTTTGCGTTGGAATAGAGAAGCTGAACGAAGCTTTGGAAGAACAAGTGCTATGCTGTATAACATCATCTTTCGCCAACTTGACATGTTTCACTTTTGTAGCCATTCACATTGTGACTCACAAGAACGATGAGTTGACTTCATCTTGGACATCGATAACTGTGTTGTTTATGTGGTTTTTCATCTGGATCCTCGAGGTAATTATTGCGTTTTAGAAATTTAGAAGATCTTTCTGAAATAAATTTTCAGAAATTGGACTGGTATTATATATTTTCAACATAAACAATTGTGTTCAGCACAATTACTGTAGTATTTAAGACATTAAAAGATATATTGCATTCAACAAGATAGAATATTACTACAAATAGTGACTGAGGTGCCGCGATTTTTGCAGTGAATTAAGTGCCGAGTCGACATTTTTTATAGTCAAGTCCGGCTGGGCTCGGGGCCTGCCTGATATAAATCCTCTTACTAAGAGTTCTAATGACCAAAAACGATTTTTTTAAAACAAAACCACATTAAGGAGAGAAAAGTGGTAAACTTTCTTCATTTGCTTTACTTAAGAAAAAAGCAGTAAAAAACATATATGACATAAGGGAGAACACATATGCGCAGGTTTTTTGGAGCTCTAGAATCCCTCTCCATATTTAAACTATACATAGTTAAAATATTGAGTAAAAGAATCTACAAAGCGAGCAGATAGCTAAACATTTGAAAACTAAACATTTTCGCCCCTCCCCTACAAATAACGTATTTTCATCGATATACGAACTGCAGCTTTGATTCGGTAGTGTTGCTAACACAATAGCAACCCACAACCTCGGTTCTACTCCTACCAAACCGAGCAAAAGGAGAGCTCAAAAAAATGTGAGCATTGTGAAGCTACTTTTCTGTCCAGAAGCAAAACAAAGGGTCATAAGAGCACCTAACTAGTGGTGCTACAGAATGGCACAGACTTTCTCGAATTAGTTTTCTATTTTTTTCGTCTGGGCTAGATTTTCGAATTAGCTACGTACTCTTGCCAGTTGCTATCTATCGCCGCGCAAATAACTTTTTTTAATTCTCAGTTTTTCGGTTTCTTAACAGTGAAAATCGGACTTAAGCAAACATTTATAAGTGTATTTTGCTTTATACGTATAAGAATTTTTTTTAATGAGTCATTTTTGAGAAAATTTTGAAAATGTCCCAGGGTCATCATGTGAAGTACACCCAAATGTTATATAATGTGTTTCAAAATCGTAGTGCCACGAGAGGAGCCTGGTCGACCGGGAAATATTCATTTTGCCAAAAAATCCTACATATGGTTTAGACAACAGTAGTGTTCATAGATGGATAGGACCGACAGTTGGACAGACAGACGGACGGACAGACGAACGTTTTTGAAAAAAACAGAACACTTTTTTCGGGATCAAGAGTCACCAATACGTGTATTTCCGTTGAAATCTCTAAATCGATTTTCCGCAGCATTACATAACTTTCTCTATACTACGTATATTACTCCATTTATACGTACGTATAAGAGAAAGTGAAACATTGCTTCTTAAACTAGTTATTGCAATAAGAATAGAAGATATAGAAATATTATTGAAGTTAACATTTCCTCTAAACCAATCATCTGAACCTGGAATGTGTAAACCTAATTCGAAAGCGGAAAACATTTCAATGATAGATATTTCTTTAAAAATGACACTTGTATGGTTTGATTCCACCTGATTTCATTTTTTGTTTATTTCATGTAATGAAAGTTAAAAACTGTTTGTGATGTATCATTAGAAGAAGAGTGATCTTTGCAAGTTTTCTTGAGTTTTGGGATCTATATCCTAACTCATTCACATATTTATTTGAATTATGATTTCAGGTAGCGTTTTTTTGACTTCATGAATTAATAATAAGGATTGATAAGAATATATTCGCTCTTGTGTAATAAAAACTATTTTCAAGTTAAATCAGCGACAGACTTTGGCTATTATCGCTTATAGTGCTCTACCAACACCACCTAGACACAAGGCCTGCCGACTAAATCCAAGATAGAGTCGAGTGTATTCAAAATTCAGATTTGTATTTACTCTCAAAGATTTGTGTTTACTCTCTTCCTTTAAAGAGCCATTCTATCTATGTTGGAAAGGATGTAATATGGATAGAAAAGAGTCACTTAAAAAATATACATTTTATTTATTTGCTTAATTTTTTTAAAATCTTTTAAGTTTTTCTTCATTATAATGTCATTTTTTCATGTAATTGTTACGCAAAATATTACTTTTACCTGAAGTAATATTTTTCAATTGAACTTCTTACAACTGTCTTGGTAAATTATTCATAGTATTACAAATTACAGTTCTTTTTTACTTAAATAAGTGGGCAAAAATATCTTCAAATTGGTTACTTATAACGTATCTACAAAATATATGCAACAAAATTTACAGCATCTAAGCTGGGATAACATAAGTCACCTCGATCGTTTTCGACAAATTGCCTAGCAAATTGTCATCTTCATAGTTTGTCAAAAACATGTTACAACAATGACATTTAAAATGCTGAATACTAGAATATGAAGAATCCTGCAATGTATGTTAAAAGGGGCTACAAATCATATTTTAACTTGATAATATTATTACTTTGGAAAAAGATGATTTTTTGAAAGCTATCTTCATCCAAATCAACAGTCAAATGTTTCCATTTCAATTCTTTATTATATATTACGAAAATTACCGTCCGTTGGAATCAGAGGCATATCTACAGTCTGGCAGACAGCACATACCATGAGCCCTCCTCATAAGGCGGTTTTTAGAGTTTGGTTTGAACTTGGCTTGTTGGCTCGCGTACGGGTCATGGCCTACCAGCGACGTCCCAGCCTCTCGGCCATGGGTTAAGGGGGCAAGTGTGGTTAGCACGAAGGCATCCTCATGCCGTTTTCTGGTCTCAACCTGAGAAATGAATTTTTTTCATCGTCACACAGCAACATATACTGCGACATTGGTAGGAAAACGCACTCTATAATCTTGCCTGACCGGGAATCAAACCCGGGGTTGCGTCAAGGAAAGCAATCTCGCTGGCCAATGAGCAAAGCAGCCAGGCCTATTTTAAATTAAAACCGATTAAAAAAGTAGAAACAGCCCCAATTTGAAGTATCCTGACAGGAGCGCAAATTCTATGCTTGCCAGAAGCGTCTGAAAACCTATAGATACGTGTGTGGTTGGAATGGAGAATTAGAGGGATAATAGAAGTCGAAGCTTTGATTGTGCTGCAAAAATGTGTGGCACATAAATGCGATAATGAGCTCCACATTACTGACGATATTTTCCAAACCTCTTCTAAACAGCCCGTTTGTACCTTACCACAAAAAAATACTCATACCCCTTTTTTTGAAGGCAACAAAGAGACATTTCTATTATTGCGATAGTTGTGTGTTTCAATGCCACATATGTTTCGCTTGTTAATCCATTACTATTAGTAGCTCAATTTTCTAACCAATGAAAATATTATTATTATTATTATTATTATTATTATTATTATTATTATTATTCATCACTTTTACTACTATTATTATTTGCTTGTTATTGTTTATTATTGTGTTATTATTATATTATTATTGATTATTATTTTATTATTATATTATTATTTGCAACTAGTGTCTGTGACTATTCTGTTTGTCGTTGGTGGCCAGCTAGGGGCGAGGATGGCGTCGTGCCTCGCGCTGGCCGAAGCGAAGGCGGCGGACTCCTCAGCTGCCTGCAGGGCTGCCCATGCGTCGGCCGAGCAGGCTGCGGTACCCGGGGGCGACGGGCCGCCTTCGCCAAGCGCCCTGGCGCCCGGAGCTGCGCCGCTTCCACGCGCAGCCAGGCCCGCGCCCGAACCGCCCTCCCGCCTTCTCCTGTGCGGCCTCTTCGCGCGAACCTGTTCCCCCTCGCGTGTGGTCGCGCGCCGCAGGGCCGTCGCCAGCTAACTTCATCATCCTTCAATGCCAGCGGGACCCCGAAAACCAACCTGCCACAAGTACGCCGATTGGGGAGCTTCTTGCGCCCCGCGCGCCTCTTATTACTGATTGATGCCGAAGAGTTTCAGTTTGCGTCAGCATATTAGCGGATGAATGCAGCCACGATACCAAAATTAATCACCTCCTCACTAAGACATGAAACAGAGTTTTGAAGCGTTTATTTCAATTATCTCATCTTGCTACACCTTCATCTTCTCTTTTGGTTGGTTACGTTTGGAAAATTTTATTTTGCTACCACTTTTAAAATGTTTCTCAACCGTTCTCGCTCTCCATTGTTTTTACCAACATGCAGCCAGCGTCTGGTTTGCATTTTCAAACGAATCCCGTCAGCCAGCTTAACGTTGTGAGAACAACAACGTTGGCCGCGCTTTCCTGCCCAGCACCCTTTTCTACGAAAACCTAAAATACGAACTGTTTCAACGATCCTTAAAACGTGCGTGGGCTGCCAAAAGTGGTTGCGAAATTGCAACAGGTCCATAATGTTACAAAAGATAGCCGTTGATATCGCGTTTCTTCAGATATATATACTGCAGCCAGATACCAAAATTTATCACCTCGTCACAAGACATTGAAACCAGATTTTTGACAGGATATATTTTCAAATATCTCATCTTCTACACCTTCATCTTCTTCTTTTTCCATATATATATATATATAATATATATATATATATATATATATATTATATTATATATATATTATATATATATATATATATATATAATATATATATATAAGTATTATGAATAACTAAGGGGTACAGAAGCACTTTTCATATTTCTCACAAATTAGCCAATCGAATATGTGGAAGTTGCGAGCCTAACCTCAGCTGCACTCGGCGACACTAGGCCTCCATATAGTACCACCTCTACTTATGTCCCCGGTTTGAATGGAGAGTTCCGGAGCCAAGTGCCCGTGCGGTTGTCAGGTGCCGCAAACTGGTGCTGCGCAAACGAGCAAACATCGGCGCGCCTGTGTAACTCACTCATATCTTGTTGCAGCCAAAAGGCAAAAGGCGTTTGCTTCGTGGAGTACAAAGTTTGATCCTAAAAGTTTCCAGAATCTCAAGACTAGATAAACAAGACACCCTTTGGCAAACACTAGCAAACATATTCTTTGGCTCACGCCTATGTCATCTTTTGCTATACTGTTTCGATTTCAATTCGTCTCATCAGCTTGGGAAGTGTTGAGATTAGCGACATGGCTTACCGCATATCCAAGGACAGTAATGGGGAGATTCTGGAAACTTTTAGGATCACTCATATCTTTCCACCATGGTCGGTCGTTCGCTTTAGAATTTGGAACGTTAAAAAACACAGATCTTCTAGAGCAGTGTTGTAAAGGTCGATGCGACAAGCGAGAGTCCATGGTACAAGTAAAGGCTCCCACAGACCGGCACAAAAATCTCGCAGCAGAAATTGGTCATCACGTGTAGCCTTATGAGTACTTTCAGACATGCTCGGCAGCGGATTGACAGCATTTTATTACCTGTCGATTTAGGAACGCAGTCGGGCGCGTTTCTACCGCTGCCGCTCGAGTTTCTTGGAAGTCTGCCTGCCTTCGAGAGTCTATCACTCCCCTCTGATTGCAGCACCCCTGACTTTGTTTATCTGACGTGGAAAACTGTCACCAAACGCTGAATCATAATTGACGCTCCGGTGTGAACGGTCTCGCGGAATCCGCCGCCGCGACTACCGCGGAGCGTTCCGCGCCCACCCGCTGCGGATCTCCCGCGCCGGTCAGTGCGAGCCTTAACGCAACGAAATTACCCCTCTAGGCAGTTGATCACATTGCCACAAGAGAGCGGTAGAAAGTGAAAAGTCACCCTAAAAGATTTTACGCTTTACACGTGAAATACGATTTGGGAGAATTTAGATAAATACATTTAAGAACGTTTATTGTCATTTTATTTATATTTTTATTTTTCTCTGTATGCACTCTTTTTACATGTGGTTTCACCAAGTTGGAGTGCCAAATGGCGAGGAACTAGTGATAGTTTCCTTTCCCGACGCTAGTTGCGCTGAGAATCTCGTGGCATGCTGCGGTGCCCCAAATCCTGCCACTGCCACCTATTGGAAGCCTTGACATCACTGTTCTAGAGGATATTGGACTGGGTGATTCAAAATAATTTTGGGATAACAGAGTCAGATGCGACACAATATTAGCAAAAAATCAACCCGATCTTCTAGAAGAGTTTTGACTGAGTAATTGGAAATGTGTTTGGGTCCTCTGAGAGTGAGGAGCGCCATGATACAATAACTCTTGTTGAAGTCCTGCGAAGAATAATAAAGGGTCGCGAGATGACAAAACATTCGATACACACTGCCAGAGGTAGTCAAATCGCAACCTCAAAGGGAAGTCTTCTTGGTTCCAATGCGATTAGCTAAGGCGGGAATGTCAAGGTCGCTTGCATACTAACTAGAGTTCGCTGGTACTGCGTCCAGATTAACTGGCGCAAGGTTGAAAACTATGGATAGAACAAATAGATTGAAAGTTGCTGTATATCACTGGATACCTGGCAAATGACAGTCCTTTTTGAAAGTTATTGAAACAAATGTAGCTCTTAATTCACCTTTTCTCTACCAAAGGAAAGAAATAATAATTTAAAATGCAACAATACATCAGTCAGGTTTTAAATTGTCAGTTGAGAGTAAAAATAAACATTTCGATTCGAATGTATCTTCATTTTGAAATCGTATTTACTTAACAGTGCAATAATTGCGTAAACTTCCTCTTTTGAGGGTAGGATGTTTCCCAGACAAAGATTCTTGTCTGTTAAAAGTGCTGTAATTAAGAATTATTAACTTGTAGAGGCTTGTTAATTTATTTTACATTTTTGCTGTATACAAAATAAACAATGGTTTAATAAAAATAACACCAAACGACAACAAGCAAAGATTCCGCCATTCAAACTTGATCCTACTTCTTGGCTCAAAATAAGGCACAATTTATAAAGGAAGTAAGCATGAAATAGAAATAAGTGGTATAGAATAAAAAATAAAATATTCGTTTCTTGATGGAACACATCTGGCAAACATATTTTCTTCTGAAGCCACTATTTCCCGTCGTGCACCGCTTCAGTTTTCGCGTTTCGCTTCGGGTTTCGCGCAAGAAATTGGAAAGGGACCACTTTTTTGCCAAAATACACAAAAATACACTTATTTACAAAGAATTCAACATGACCTTATTAGTAGCTCTGTTCTATGGACATATTTCATTAAGAAAAATATGTCTTCACAATTATAATAGTTGTAGGAAGACGCCGAAAAATTGTTTAAAAAGTTTGTTAAAATCAGGCATGTCAATGAATAAGAGACCTAAACCATTTTCTTAAGCTCCTTTACGCTATCTAAGGTATAAACATAATAAAAAATACTCATATTTTTGAAAAATTGATCATGAAATTGTTTTTAGGTCTGTTATAACACATTTCATTAATAAATAAGTAAATAACTAACTAAATAAATAAAATATTTTTTATCTTCATAATTGTTGAAGGAAAACACCCAAAAAAATCAATTTTTTCAATTTTCAAAAAATCAGGGATTTTCAACGAATATGAGTCCTACGTCATTCTCTTAAACGCCCTTCACGCTAATAACAAAGTTTAATAAAAAATGTTGGAGCCCTTTTTTTTAATTGTCCCAGGACTTCATGTAAAGTACCCTCCAAAATTAAAATATCGGCTTCAAATTCAAGAGAGCGTGACATCAGCCAGACCGATTGCTGAATGTCAGTAATCGACAATCGGATGAACAGTTTAGCCGCCAGGATTCTCCACCGACGGTCAGACAGACAAACAGACAGACGGGCGGACAGACAGACAAGCGGACAGACGTTTCGCCATTAATCGATTTTTCGGTATCAAGGACTCATAACACGTGGATTCTGTCTACACCACTTGTTCGAGGATGTTTTTCTAAATTTTGTATCTGGATTTATCCACTTTTTCCTTTCGTTGCTCGGTAATAAGAGTTGTTTCTGCCGTTTCTTCGGGCGTTCATCACGTGGCGTTAGCGAGAAAGTAAAAATGTTACTCTACGAAGGGGCCGCTTCCAGTAGTTCTACATGGCTACCGTTGGCAACATCACCGGTAATTAATGTTCATGCGCTCCATTTTTCAATGCACTTTGTTTGCAGATGACTCTCTTATAAATGGCTTCTATACCACCTCCTTCAATGTTACCTCGACGTGCCGTTCATTTGTTTCCCGACCTGTCACACTGACCCCTTTTTACAGAACCTTATTTACAGAAGATGGACCTGATGATTGTTACAACTCCATTCTTGTGAATCTTCAGCAGTAACCACGGATATGGTTTTCTATCACATAACTGCCAATTTTACAATTTAACAATTTTCCAACAAGCTAATTTTACAATTTACTCTGCTTCACGTCAACCAAAAGCATTGGAGTTTGGAATTGAAATTCCAATGACATTTAAAACATTGCAGTGACTAGTACTAGAAATAGGAATCTGGACTCAATTGGAAAATATAAAAATGAAATATGGGAGATGAAAGACGAAATTTGGACAATGATCGAGGGTATACGATGAATAGTAAACAACGAAATACAACTGATGAACGACGAAATGTAAATAATGAACGACGAGATGTGCATGATGAACGGCCAAATAAGAAGGAAAAAACGCCAAGCAAAAATGGTGAAAGGTCAGATACGAATGGGAAACAACGAGATATGGATGATCAACAACTGTGCACTGTCAAAGGCTCTTGCCAATATACGGAATGCCCTATGCGACGCCACCTGAGTGGATTCCGTCCCTACACGAACAAAGTTTTAATATGCAGGTTTATATTTAAACTAATTGAACTTGTAAGTAATCCCTATGTTCTTTCTTATCAGTTCAGTGATTTAAATTAGAATATTTTAGAATATTAGTCAATATTACAATTTGAACTTGGGGTAAGAAAGTAATATAGCGAATATAATTAGACAGTTCGAGAGACTAGAACACGTCGACAAGGTAACAATGGCATTGAACGTTTAGAATGAAACATGGTCACATTTAGAAAGAACCGTGAAATTTAGAGCTAAGTATTGATTAAAATGGAGCACGTTAATAAATACAATTTTATTCAGAACAAAAAACAACGAATTGTAATCTTCATGTACAAACTAGTGAGGCTACAACGACACATATTTCCTCTCATTCTTTGTAACGGCTACACAATATTATAATGCTACAAAACTCAGAACTACAGACGTATTTTCCATTTTCTTCTTCGCGCTGGGATTCGAACTCATATTCCTGAAGTTAGCTCGCCAATTACGTTATACCTACATCACCAGCCCTTACAACTAAGTTCAATCTTTCTGACGCTTTTTGTTGAATATATATCTGTTATCGAGTTAGTTACACTATATATAACTCCAGAATGGCTGGTCCAATTTCATTTATCTCTGATTTGTTGGATGCATCTATGCTTCGAATAGTGGAATAAATATTTAAATTACGAAAATATTCACGAAAAAATTAGAACAAATAATAAAACTAAATATTCATGTCAATTGTAACCCGCAACAAACGACAATTTTTTTTACTTATATATCGTTAAATAACTCTTAAACAAACCGTTCTAGGGACTTAATAACTATAATCTTGACGCCATAGGCCTTAAACAAACGTTTCTCACATTGTAATCTACAGGATAAGATCATCTTGAACATTCTATTACATTTTTGCTGGTCCGGCGGTTGTCGATATTACCCCATCTGCTCAGAGACGCGCAGAATCTGCAACTAAATGTTAGTGAAAGAGAGTGAGCGAGATGGAAAGCGAGAGGCGAAGAGAGATGGAGAGGTAGAGACACACATACGGGGAGAGAATGGGAGAGGGAAGGAGAAAGAGGGAAATAAAGGGCAGAACACCTTCTGCAGGATGCCGCTAGTAATCAATATAGGAGTATGTATATTGTAGTTTGGTATTGTAATTTTTTTGGTAATTTTCAAAAATACAGACCGTTTGCCAAAAATAATACTAGCAACATTTTGATATGTCTTTTAGTTTATCAGAAAAAATTGGAGCCCTGTATGAAAAAAAAATTCTACAAATTGCGTTAACGTCAACCTGAAATTACGCAAAAACGACTCGTTTTTTAACAAAAAAAGTACCTGACCTCCTATAAAGATTTTGTTTGAAGAACGTATTAATGAAACAAATTTCTGTCAATATTATCATCTTCATTATAGTTTTCAAATGTTAATGTTTCGCAATTTTCAAAAATTCAGAGAGTTCTCCTAAAATAGGACCAGCACCACTTTCGTTACCATTCACTGATGAATTCGAGTCAAAAACGGAAAAAAATTGGAGCGGTTTTTGAGGAAATAATTGTTTTAAGTGTGCCTCTTTTTCGCGTAAAATTATGCGAATTCACTGATATTTTCAAAAAGTTGCACATCACCTTATTTCAAGCACTGTGTATGAAAAACATATTCCATGTGAGGAAAAAACTATATCTTCATTGTTGAAGTTGTAGGATAATGCCGAAAAATTTTGCAAACTTTACAATTCTGGAAAATTTAAAGATATCAACGAAATTGAGAAGTGCACCATTTTTAAGTAGAGACTTATTGCAAAGTACTTCCAAAAATATCCAGTTCAAACCGCCAGGGCCTCAAATTCCGTCCAGATCGATGGGAATATCAATATTCGTGAGGGACGGACGGACGGGCGAACGAAGTTGTAGGAACACGCCAAAAAGTTGCAAACTTTACAATTTTGGAAAATTCAAAGAGATCGACGAAATTGAGAAGTGCACCATTTTTAAGCAGAGACTTATTGCAATGTACGTCCAAAAATATCCGGTTCAAACCACCAGGGCCTCGAATTCCGACCAGATTGATTGGGTGTCAATGTCCGTGAGGGACAGACGGACGGGCGAACGAACTAACGAAGTTACAGGCATTCCACTGCCAAAGGTTGTTGGTCAAGTGTGCCTGCCCCTGTGAGAGGCCTCTTCGAAATAGTTTCTTTTCGGGGCAGTACCTCGGGCCTTAAAACCTCCCTAATGTAGCAGTTGCCGTTTATATTGCCCTCTATACGAGGCGAGATCGCATGTTGCAGCCAATGGCGCCTCGCACCATCACACTTGGTGATTGTTCGCTACGGCGCGGAACAATGCCGGCTGGCAGATTGCGATCACCACGGTAGCGTCGAACACTTACGCGTCCATTGCTGTACCACAAATTGAAGCGGGACTCGTCCGAAAACACCACATTTTGCCACTTAGCACACCAGTGAACACGTTCCCAACGCTCTCTGAGGCGTTTGTGGTTTCTGGACAAAAGAATCCGACGCAGTGGTATGCGTTCCACCAGTCCAGCCCTCAGCAGCCGGTGCCGAACCATCGATACAGACATGTCCACGTCCGTTACAGTGCTCCACATTCGAGTTAACCCTGTGGACGACACCGTACTGTTGGTTGCGGCCAGGTGGACAAGATGGCGGTCATCTCGCGCTGTGCTCACATTGCGTGGTCCAGTATCCGCTCGTCGCTCTGTACGATCCTCCTCTATCCTCTGGTTCCACACACGCATCGATGTCGCAGCAGCGCGTTTCTTTTCGAGCTGCAATGTCAGGATATGACAAACCCGCTTCCCGAAGACCGACCATTCTGCCTCGTTAGAACTCACTCAGATCCTGATATTGCGCTCTTTGGCGTCGACGATATATGCTGGTACCAGCTTGCACGTTTCCGCGTTGCTTGACGGCTGTACACACGACTTGGTGCGGCATAACACGGACCTGACCTGACCTTTCATACAAAAGAGGGCGCTGCTAGATCAACGTACACGCCATCTCTACGCAAATATTGCCACTTCTTACGAATGCAATTTTCTCCACATCTACCGATTTTTAAGTGATTCCTACCATTCCTTCTGGGTGCTTCACAAACAGCAATGTTTTGGCAGCATTTGTCCATTTTGGGTAGGCGTACGGAAGAAAGGGCTCTGATGATAGATTTATATATGATAATGACATTGTTTAAAGACAGTTCAGTAGTTTTAATCATGAGTGGTTTCAGTTGAAGAATTTTGATTTTGGCTTGCAGAACTTTGTTGGGTATGTGAGTTTTCAAATTGAGGGTGGCGTCCAGATGGGGTGCCAAATATTTAACTGCCTTATTATTTGGAGTTCAAGAATGATATCATTATTTAAGAGTTAACCGTGAAATCGGACCTATGCCACCTTTGTAAGTCTATTTTACTCTAGTCTTACAAGAAATTTAAAGAAAAAAATTGGAGCCGTTCTTGAAAAAATTGTGAAAATATCCGTGGAGCTTCATGTAAAATATCCCCAAATTTTAAAGATTTATTTTCAAATCTCAAAGATTCGACTCGAAGCAGATCGACACGGGTTTCTTCAATTTGAAAAAAATCCTACGCATGGTTTAGGCGTTAGACAGACAGACAGGCAGAAGGACGGACAGACGGACGTTTTGAAAAAAAAAACACTCCAGGAGTTTGGGGTTTCAGGGGACCCCAAAACGTGTATTTGGGTCGAAATCTCGAAATCGATTTTCCGCAGTATTACATAACTTTCTCTATACTACGAATATTACTTCGTATACAAGTATACTTGTATACATACAATACGAGAAAGTAAAAATGTATTTAGAATAGAATCAGTGTTAAATTCTTTACTTTGTATAAATTTTCATTAAAAAGTGTTTTTTTTTTCTTTTTCTCTCATCCATCCTTCACACAGCCAAAAGAAAATTCTAAGAATGATTCTATTCGAGATTCAGTTAAAATACCTTAAATGAACACTAAAAATACAATTTCATTATGTTTTATATTTGTCACTGTAGAAATAAAATGTTAAAAGCGTATGCATAAGTTTTATAAACACAAAACAAACTACAATACACTTTATTGAAAAGATCGTTTGAAAATGTTAAAATTTGTTTTCAGCAAGTTTGAGGAAACATTTTAATTGCGCAAACGTTGATCAAGCTCATTTTTCAATATCATTAATACACCAAAATTCTCAGGACAGAATTATCTTATCTTTAAAATATTCTGTTTCAGATATTGGTATTGACTGCTTTAATATTGCTGGCAATCATTTCGAGCAAAATTAAAGACACTTGTGATCTCGGATACAAAGCTCTGCATTCATCATTACCATTCGCCTCTGCAGTGTTAATGGCATACACCGTAATATTAGTTTTAACAGTTGTAGGCTTTTGCGCCTGCTCACCAATAACCAGATCAGTGGTAAGTGAAATATACAACACTTTAAAAGCGAGAGTTTTGAACTTAAACATTTTAAAACTTAAAAATTGAAACGTAATTTTGTTGTGATTTATGAACTAAAATATAATGATTGTGTTACCATTTATAAAGAAGACTATTCACAATTTGATTTAGTGTGGCCTTCTACAACTCCGAAAGTGTTAAAAGGAAATCACTGCTACGTTTTCGAAAATGTACACTCCAAGTTTGCAAGGAAGACAGGATATCACTCTACAATAAAATAAACACATAAGATATAAACATGTCAAAGTGTACATTTTTCAGTCTACAACATATTTAGGATGAATCAAAGTTGCCTCCTAATCTCTGAATTTCAGCCATGCTTAACGATTTTGCATATGTTCATAGCAAACCGGCAAAGGAACTTTTCTTTTTCATGCCGGAGGTTGTTTGGTACAGTCTTCTGATTGTTACAGCTAGAACTACATTTTTATCACTATATTTCGGGAGAGAGAGATTGAATTAGCTTTCCAAAATAAAGGTTGGCCCATTCTGTGACTCAAGTGTATTCAGGTGTGAGTCATTATTTTGAATAACGACTTTCAAGAATTTGTATCTACAGATCAGTTTAAAGAAAAAAAATCGAGTTCTTTTTCAGAAAAAATTGTTTGTTTGTTTTTTTACTTAAAATCCGTTGCCAAGGATGTTAAATTTCTTACCATACTGGTAGGTACGAAGTGCACTTCACAAACCTGTATGGTTAGAGACGCATGTGACCGATATAAGAAAAAAATTGAAGCCGTTCTAGATAACATTTTGAAAATATCTGTGTGGTTGCACGTAAAGTACCCTCAAAAATCAATGAATATTTTTCAAAATCGCAGAGCTTTGATTCAGGCTAAATGACAGGACCCGACAAGCCCGACCACATTTGGTGACCCTTTTATATGTACCAAGTTGTCTTGATAGCACTGGTCAACCGCACTTTTGTAACAAAGAATGTGAATGGTGTTCTTAAATAAGACTTGGAGACTGAATTCGAATATGAAATCAGTTTTTATCTATCGGGCTCAGTTTTCTGGTTACACGCTACTCCCTAATTACGGAAATGCCTGAAAATGCTTCATTTAATAATTCTGCAGGTGTAATTGCTCAGAAACATTCGAAATGTGTACACGGAATTCCTACACATGATACAGAATTCAGAAAATTCACCTTTAGGAAATGAAGGTTTGGCAATACGAGTCATGCTCGAATAGATAGAATAGCGTTGTGATTCTTGCCAGTTGCGACCCAGCATTGAGAGACCTGACAGCATGGAAAGAGGCTTGGATGTGACTGCTTATTTTTCTAGGTTCGTGAAGGTTTGTACATTAATTTAGAAAGTTTATATTAATTCAGAAGAAGAAATTCCTCATAACTATGAAAAAACCCCGAATACTTTATGTTATCTGTGGAGAATGAACTCTGAAATCGCACAAATCGAACCTTAATTCTCTGATAAGGAAGTGTTACGAACTTTATTTCGGGTGTATGGTAGGCGACCAGGACAAGAAATGGGTCACCAATGTGTGAGTCCTGACTTGCTGGTTAAAAGGTTGACGACACACGCCCGTCGCTGTTCCCATGATTTGGAGGGAACCAACAAATCACACAACAGACTATTATTTCCGTCTGACACATATAGCTGTAATAACCCCAAAACTAAGAAAACTGTGCAAATATCCTAATTTACAACTTTCTAAAAGGTCTGTATGAGGCAGTGAAAAGTTGCAGGTACCACTACCTTCATAGAACGTGATAATGGAAGATGATGAATGCTACAGTGACGAATTAGTGACAGAGGTCGTATTTCCATGCCATTTCGAGCCTTCTGAGAAACATTCTAAGCCTCCTCTTCACTTTTCTCGACACTTATATTGTTGTATTTCTTACTGTATAAATGTAGATCAGTTATTAGAGCGTGTCATTTTGCCACATACATATAATACATAAGTAGACATACTCATTTACTAAAAATACATCTTCACATGAAAACTGAGGCCGATATATAACTTCTGAAATTAGATGTGGATTGAGAGGCAAATTAACTTCCAGAAACAGTGTGTTTTATCCTTGTAAAATAAGTTTTTTGTAGATCAGTGTAATCAAAAGAGAAACCGCGTTGGCAAGGTCCTTGCAGACATGTCTGCCTCTACGGCCTCGTCTAGTAAGTTGCTAGTATCGAAAATCCGTCTCGTCCGGGACGTGAATCCTGGGCCTTCCCGATCAGAGACGCTGCAGAGACAGCAGCAACATTGGCTCTAAGCTAACATCAGCCGGTAAAAAAAATTAAAAAATGAGCAAAACTCTAAACATACTTCTTTAATATTTTTTCAGGATGCTACAATCTGTATTTTGGGCTTCTTCTTACTGGGAGCCGCTGGAATTATCATGTTTTTACCTGCGATGTCCGATTCAGTTTGCAGCCAAGACTGCGAAAGTGGCAAAACCCTGTTAGGGGTCAAGACATTCAATGATTATGATGCTGTTTCGAAAAGAAAACTCAATACCTTAACGGATATTTACGATGAATATGACAGTGATTATTATTTCTTCAGGAAGAAGAGAAAATTTGAAAAATCTTTATTTAATAGTCAAGAAAATGACGCCAAAAAGCATTCTGAACAATCAAAGAATAATGAAATGTTTCCAAATGCGCCAACAGTGAAGCTTTACTCACCAGGGAGAGAAAATTCTTCAAGAGAGGGAAGCATAAACGCCATTGAGAACCGCCAAAGAACCATCGCATTAATGACTGTGAAAAATAACGGAGAAATTATCGCCACAAAGAACAATGTATCTTCCCTTCATGCCGAACAAAATAATCATGAAATATATGACAAAAAGATCAACTTCGGTTGGAATTTTATCAAGCGCCAATTACAAAATTGGATAAGAAATAATACCCAAAACAATAAAGTATATGATTGTGTACAAGGAAAGAAAATAATTCGATCAAAAGCCAATTCCAAAGGAACATTAAAACATGAAGCAGGACAGATATTAAAACTACTGAGTAATGACATCAAATACGAAGATAGAGTAGGAGAACAATATGAAAATCTAATACTAAAAATCGGTGATCGTGCGTATAAGCGTACGAAAAAGAATTCAAACGATTGGACACCAATATCTGAGGGAAATCCAAAAATAACATCTTCGCACGTGCACGAGAAAAAACCAAAAGGGAAGTTAAATGCCGATATAATGGCTATAGGATTTGTATGTATTGCAGATGCTATCTTAATGAAAATAGATATAATCAGGATGTTTTTCTGTGGCTTGTATTACTGAGAAAGAATATTTCATTCCGTTCTGTAATTATTTTTTTTTCATTTATAGTATATAATAAATGTATTTAACCTTCATTGGGAGTAGAAAGTGTGTTTCTTCTAGGTTACAGAATGTGGATTGAAATTTCACACCTAGGCTACATTTTGAATCGGGAGATTATTCCAATTTGCAACGGAAAACTACAGCAGAGAAATAGCCATGAAACAATGAGAAGCACTGTTACGATATGGAAATATTAATTTTGTAGGAGTTGTATGAAGTCATGTTAAAGTTCAGGGATGGTTATCATGGATTTTGGTTATCATGGACACAAGGTCGTTGAGATAGACTGGGTTCGCGAGAAGATAGGCGCTGTAATGTAAACCGGTAAAATATCAATGTGAAATTCTTATTTAAAACCCAATTAGTAGCGACTTTAGGATATTGGAAGTTTGGCGAAACCTTGGAAAGGTAATTCAACAAGTTGATCCGTGGTTCTAAAGTAAGGAACAAGATATCCACGAAAGCGGACAAGGTAACATTTTCCGATGGATCCTGGTGATATGATTTCACGAACAATATATTTGCTTTTACATTAATAACACGAGAAAAACATAATTTCGGAGAGAGAAGGCAACTACTGAAATTATATTACAAAGTGTAAATAAATGAAGTGAATCGTAGGAAATAGTTGGCGAAATTCTTAAAACCAGTCAATTTCAAGTTTTTTCTCGGAGAATGAAATATAGGAAATAAAAAGATAATCCTAAAATGAAGGGAAAATGAAATAAAAATCTAGGAAAATTAAAATTTATTACTACATAATTAACTAAAGATTAACTTATTTTATGTAAACCTTGTAGAGTTTCTCCTCGCCAAAAAGAAATATTAAAAGAAGAAATAGATCAAATACTTGAAGATCATGATCGCACATGATAGTGGCGATGGTTGAGGGAAAAGATTACATTACAGGAATTTAAAGTTGAAATATTCCAATCCAAAAAAATTACATAATCATTAATACAAACAACCAACCCACGTCCGACGTTCCGAAGTCCATGTGTAAACAATCAGAAGTTAAATGGTGTAACAAAATGGAAATTTTATTCCATTCTTAATATTCGGGAAAGGACTAAAAGTACAAAACAATTTTAGATTTCGCTGAAGGTTATTAGCGAATCAAAATGAACACACAGGCAAGTAGATTTTATGTTATTTTTGTGACACAGTTTGTATCTTATAATAATAATAATAATAATAATACTAATAATAATAATAATAATAATAATAATAATAATAATAATAATAATAATAATATGCCTTTATTGATAAGACGAGGCTCGGCTCATCAGACCCGCTCTTCCGCCTAATCACATGTCACAAATATACAGATTATTCTAAATAAGTAATGTAATCTAAAAATTTAAATGTAATATAATCTACAAATGGTAAGTAGTTGGTGGAAAGCAAACGTTATTTAAAGCGACTTATAAATAAATAACATCAGAGGTTAAATTAATACAATATTACAATAATAAGCTTAAAATAATTTTAAAATTCATAGACGGAGATTTTAATTGAAACACAATTTGAATTAAATAAGATATTATGTGTTTTATATATCTGCGCGCTACGCGGCAGCCTGGTATTCACCCCGAGCAACTGACATCTATTAATGCAGAACCTATACTTGTACACCTTCACGTACGGCATTTGGAGTGAATTATGCATTTTATTATTGTTCTTTAAAGTCAAAAATATATTGAGGTATTCCTTTTGCTTATTATTTGGACGATATTTCTATCGTATCTAATACTTCTGAGGAACACTGATTTAGGATAGTGTTGTAAATAAACCGGTCTTATAATAAAACCAAGCAGACGTAAGTATACACAAGTTGTAAGCGCAAGAGCATTATCTTGTACACATGGAAGGACGAAGAGAATTGTCACCTTTAGAAGCTAAAGTAAAAGTTTATTCAACTTTCCATACCTCAAACAAAAACTGAAAGAATACACTTTGCACGAATGATATATTTTCGAAAGTATCTGCCAAAGGTTTCAGAAATTTTAATACCATTCAGGTTTCCCAGATGCTTCGTACAAACCTCCGCCGTTAGATGGATGTAAATCCGCCCAATAAGAAACCTTCAACATTACAAGCCGTAAATTTGAATTTGCATTAAAATACTTGTATTATAAGTTTTTTTTAGATAATGACTCTATGAAATGGTTGGTAATTTTAATTTTTTTGTTTGTGAACACTATAATTGCCGCGAGTTGTGAGGAGAGGGAAAACCCAGCTACAGTGCAGGTAAAAGAGAAACAGAGAGTAGTTAATAGGATTTATTACACTTACCCAGATAGTGAAACCTTCTTTCCAAGAGTGGGTGGCGGTGCAACAGATGCCTTCTGCATCTCAGGTGGAAACGCAAGAAGAGAAGAGAGGGGCGAGGTGCGAAACCCCCGCCTTTTAATAACTCCGGAACGCTGGCGTCGGCAAGTGTCAACTGGGTCACCAACATCCTTTTGGAAACAATGAATTAGATATTAAAATTTAAAACATAGTTATGTCTATTATTATGACTACAGAAAATAGGAGAAATACGTTAAAGGATAAAATAATTTCCCCACTTTCTTATGTTCACTCTCCTTACTCTCTCAAATATCCGCGCTTGAAAGGACAACCACAGATATGCTTACATATAATGTTTTAAATTTCAGTTTTAAACAACTTACCATTATTTTATCTGCTCGAAAAATATGAAAAAGAAGGAAATAATTCTTACTATTAGAAAATAATTCTTTCATGTTTTCTCCGCGCAAAATTCAAACGCAAAAATATATTTTTGAAAAAAAATTATGTTTCTGTGTTCCGTGTACTGTACCCTGAAACAGTCTCGAAAAAATTTCAAACGTTCATCAGACAACATACATTATTGTGAATTTATTTCAGATTTTGTCGACCGTTGGGCGGCACTTAAAACTAGTGGTGGTACAGAATTGCACAGATTTACCCGTATTACTTTTCTATTTCCTTTGGTCTGAGCTAGCTATTCAGACTTGCCACATACTCTTGCCAGCTGCCCGCTATTGCTGCCCTACGTACACTTTTTTCAAATTTTCTTGATTTTTCGGTTTCTCAATAGTAGAACAGAATTTTTGAAGAATATTGAAGAACAGTAAAAACTCGATATAAGGGCAATTTTATTTGAAAAATTTGGAGCCGTTTTTAAGAAAATGGCGTTTAAGTACTACTGTTAATTCGAAATTTGAAGCTCTTTTTCACAGAAAAGTTTTGAGTTTTCGAAAAAATTCATTTATCATAATTTGAAACATTTTAACTCGCAACTACAAAAGTGTTTACAAATTCCTGAAAACGAGCATATTAACGGCATGAAATATCTTTCAAAAAAAATTACATTTGTGTAAATTTTTGAAAAAAAAACAAACTAAAATGAACTTTACGTCATAATAAAAAGTACAATTATCATTATCCGTTCGAAAAGTTTGAAGAGCAAATGTGGAGCCGTTTTTGAGAAAATAGCGTTTGAGCGTTTCTGAAAATGCGGAGTTTTGAGCTAGTTTTCACAGAAAAAGGTTGAGTTTTAGAGAAACTTTATAAGACATTATTTAAAAGACATGTACTCATAAATATAATGAGAACAAATCGCCGCTAATGTAAATATTAACGATGTGAGAAATGTCAAAAAAATCACATGTAACTATGTGAAAAAAACAACAAAAGAATATATCATTATGGTGTGTATGTCATCTCTTAGTGTACATTTTGTGCTACCACTATCAAAAGTTTCGAAAAAAATTGGAGCTGTTTTTGGAATTCTTTAAAATTGCAAATATTGCACGCGATATTCCGCAAAAACTGCTAAACGTTTCAAAAAATGGTCATGAGCAATGTAAGAACTAATTCTGGACAACAAATTTTATGTGAAAGAAAATCCTCCATCTTCAATTTTGTAATTCTAGGACGACGAGGAAAAAATCTCAACTTTAGAACTAACAGTGAAAATCGGACCTATGCCACCTTTATAAGTGTATTTTACTCCATTCTTACAAGAAATTTAAAGAGAAAAATTGGAGCGGTTTTTGAGAAAAATTTGGTGTGCTTCATCCCAAAATTTTGAAGAAAGGAAAGAAAGAAAAGTACCACGATAACATAAAACAATGGTTTACTTCTCCCTTTCAAGTAGGCCTATTTGAAAGTTGAAACACTGAAGTACTCTCATCACATATCTCAACTTTGAATTTCTTTACTATGGTTATTTTGTTTTTAGTTGAATAGAATTTTATTGGAGTCATTAATGAAAGTATTTCGTGATAGCATCACGAAGATATAATAGTACTATCATTTAAACTGGAACTCGCTCACCGACTTCGGTGTCACGTGGCAAAAGAAAAGGTATTAATCGCTCTACTTTTCTTGACCGATGACGTTGCTTCCTCGTCCCTGGCACAATAAACAGCTGACGGCAAACGCTCGCAGCGAGCACTGATTCCAAACACACTCCATAGCATTCCAAACACATCTTCACTAGCGGGAAATAGAATTAGTTTCTGTTGAAGATGAGAACGTTCCTCCGTGTTTTTCTAAAAAAGAAAGTAAAGAAATGACCGAAGCAGATGAAGACTTATCGCAGGAGATACCTCGAACTCTTGAAAAAATTAGAACGCAAATTATTGAGAAAGTTGCGAAGGCATGATTGATTCTCCAGAGATTGGCATTGCTTCATAAAACCTAGAGACCGATTTTGAAACTAATACCCCCACTTTACCCGCATGTCTTGAATCCATTGGTCAAGAAAAGTTGCGCGAGTAATACCACACGACGTGTAAACGCGCTCACGACTTTCAAGAAAAGTCATGATTGTTAGTGTCGTGACATATGCTATGATTTATGTCATTTTGAAAACGGCCCTCATCGAAAAATTAAAAATTCATATTTTTTCAGTACATATTGCATCCCGGAAAAAGAAAGAATTATGATATACCAGATGTGATACGTTAGTTATTGAAAATCTACTTCTTGCCACAAATAACCGAAATCTTACTTGAAACTCGAACCTGCATCTATAGAGTCCGTTTACTTACGCACACTTGCCCAAACCCATACATTACTTGGATTGAAACATTTTCAAAACGAAATTGCACTACAAATCATTAAAGTTATTTCAATCCTAAAATTTGTGGTTAAAATGAATTTAATGTACGCTCATAATTTGCATTGAGCACCACCCAATAGAGCGTTACCCTATGAGAGAGATACAACTGTTTAGTAAGTATTGTAGAACATCAACATTTAATAGACACCATTTACAAATCAAAAAAAGGATTTTTTGGTACTTGCTGCGGGTTGTAAAAATGAAAAAGTGTTTCACGTATATTATCATCTCCATCCTGTAATTTTCCTCGTGATTTCCTCGTTCAGTTTTCCTCGCGTTTTCCTCGTCATATATGAGTAATAAACACTGGCTTCAAAAACTGGTCCAATATTCATGTGTGCGACAAACCGGAAACAAAACTGCGGGACGTTAATGTACGACTGACAGTAACGCAAGTTCTTGAAAGAGTTAGTGAAATGACCCGAGAGAGGTCAAATAGATATTCTAGGATGTGCATCTTTGGTGTGGAAAACATTTTAGATGTTTCACTAAATGAAACTATAATTGCAATTATTGAAATCAATTGAATTAAAACATTTTCGTGAACAGTGACATTTTTTAAAATATAGCTAACTGAAATGTAAATAAATATTTTTAAGTAAATGACGTGCCAATTACGCTGAGTAAAATTTTATCTAAAAACTTCAATAATCTTGTCACGTACTTTAATACCTTGCGATTTATGCATCCGAAAAGGCATATACCATATTGCAAATGTACACTGTAATTCGAACCGAACGTAGTGCTGCCAGATGCAACCATCACCCTCATTTCGGTTTTTAAAATCCAATTGGCTGGCGAACAGGGCGGTGCATCAATCACCAACAATCAGTTGACCTGAGGGCCGGTGATTGTATATAGAAATCTACTTAGGTGAACAAACTGCAGTGTGTCTGCCCGATTAATTGCTTTGTAATTTTCACTTATAATTTTTTTCTATTTGGATCTCAGGGTTGGGTGGATCGTACTTAAGATTTTGGAAATTGAATAAGACCATGATATTCATTAATACATAATACATATATTCAAAAAGGCATAGAAACATAATTATTACAAAACAAAAAAACAAAAAAAAATGTCAAATCCTTTACAGGAAACTTAACACGGAAACAATATACAATCACTCTCAATTACAATATCCGATCTCAACTTACAATAAAATTCTATAGGATTATTGATCTTTTTAAAGGTATTCGTACACTTCACTCCGTTTCTTCCCTCTTTTACTTCGAATCATTTGGTGTCGAATCATTTAATTCTATTAAAAATTCAAAGTTTTTGACGGGTACATTTCGTTTTTCAAAAACCCCTTTTTATTTAATAAGTAGCTCACTAAGCAATTTCCTTTGTCTAAATAGTCATTATCCTGAACGGTTCAGATGATAATATTTTCTAGATCCACTTCTCGTGAGCAATTCACGTTCGAGTACTGACATTCTTCGTTTTCATAGCCGACCGAGACCTACTCATCCTGCTCATTAATAGTGAAATCACGCGTGGGGTACAAACTACTTAGAATTAGTCTAATTAATCTTAGTTTCTTATTACTTATTAATATTCTAGAGGGATAATAGTTAACTATAAATATAAAAATAAGGACAGTATTAATACGAAAATAGAATTAAAATGAATGCAGTAATACAAAATAACATGATTTTAATATTTATAATATTACATATTATGACGAAAATAATAATAATAATAATAATAATAATAATAATAATAATAATAATAATAATAATAATTTAAAATAAATAATTCACTATAAAAATTATCAAGAGAAGAAAGATCACACATTGATGTTACCAGCAACTACTCCGCTAAATTTATCACCATTATGAGGATAATCAAAAATACGGTGAATAATTTTATTACAATAAAAGTAATAAACTTACATAGACTTTTAATGAATCTCTCTCAAATCACTGTCCTTCACTACCGATGCACTTGTGCGAACATTGACTACTTTGCTGAAAGCATTTCTGGAAGGCTTCTTTCGGAAAAGCTTTCATATATTGTGTCGTGGACTCGTGGCCTTTTCAATGTCAGGAATGGTGTCAAAATGTTTTCCTTTTAGTACGCTTTTTAAAATTTTTGGAGCCATAAGTCGTATTGTGCTACATCTAGCTCATTTTTATGGTCGTCATATTAAGAAATTATGGGTTAAATTCTTTGCACGCAATGTTAAGTTCTTCGATTAGCTCTCGAATTGCCATTCGTTTGTTTGAACGATCACATTTGAAGGTTGTTATTTGTTTTTAAAATCGAAGGATGTCCCGATCGTTGCTCGTCTTTAACCGACTCATTTCCGCTTTTAAATCGCTCATATAACGTGTAAACAGCTTTTAGAATTATTGTATTATCGTCATACGCAGTCTGAACATTTCATGAGCTTCTTTGACACTTTTTTGCAACTTGAAACTAGGGTTATCATACGTCCTCTTTCCCCCGGACATGTTCTCTTTTTGAAATAAGAAAAAGTATGTGGTTGTATTTTACAAGAAAGGATGAAATGTCTTCTTTTTTGTTGTAAAGAGGAAACTACTTTTAAATGCAACCTAGCCATATGATATACGAAGTATACAGCATTTTTTTCAAGTCCCAGACATCAAAACATTTCGTTGTCTATGACATTTAAATGACGTTCAATTTCAACTATCTCATCTAACAAGCGCCAAAATCCATTGAAAACTATACTACATTTACGTTCTTTACTCCATGAAATACACCAGTGCTGCAATCAGCTGGTACAACTTATTGTGTCTTGGTGCTGGTTGTTGATTCTGTGCTCTGAGGTGTTAATACTAATATGTTGAGCCTGTGAAGTTAATACCATCACTTAATATAATTAATATTTCAGTTTCCAAATCCTGTGTGCCATTTTGAACTCCTAAAAATTAGCGAATTTTATTTTGCAACCGCTAGTCACAATACTAACACAGACATTTATGAATTTCTATGACTACTTATTGGGAAATAAAAAAAATTTGAGGGAGATTTCATCATCTTCCAAATTCTTGTGGTATAATAGTTGAAAAGAGTAATTACATTGAAGTATGCCTAATGTGTGATTGCAAAAATGATGACAATGATTGAAGTATTTATTTAGTCTCTAGTATTTTGTCTTTAAGAAAAATAAATTAATATATTTGAACACTTTATACGAAGTGTCCTCTTTTTTGTAAGAAATAACCTCTTTTCCCATAATGGAAGTATTATAACCCTACTTGAAACAAAACAATGTTAATGTGTTGTTCAAAACCCAGGATGTGTGGCAGAATCGGAAGACACAACTTTCCAAGGGCTCTGAAAACTGACTGATAAGACAGAACGTGTTTAAACTTGACAATGTCCATCTTAACGGATCAGGCTATAGGGCAGCAGTTTCTCCTTATAAAAATGCATTAAACATATTGTTTTAACACAGCATGTATATATCAACTTAAATAACGAAATTTTAAACTAAATATAATTATTTGTAGAAAAAAATACGGTGTCTGATATGGAAACTGCTATTTCAAAATTAATAATCTCATGCTCATTTGAAGAAAAGGATTTTAAAGGTATTGGTATCCTGCGGTTCTGAGCTTTTCCCCATGGTGTCCTGTCTGGGCATTTCAAGATACTGCGCTCTCAGTATCGTCGCTTTAATCTGTTCATTCCTGAGCACGCCGATCTCCAAACGACACCAGGTGAACTCCCACAGACCTACGTGCATTCCAGCCCTTTCAAAAGCGTCGCCGTGCGTTCTAGTGCGTACTGATTGTCGCAAGGCATTGTGACGGGCATCGCTTGCTGAAGTGTGGCGAAAACGATTATATTTTATTAAACATGTGAGTATAAAAGTCACT
Source organism: Gryllus bimaculatus (assembly GCA_017312745.1). Lineage (NCBI taxonomy): Eukaryota > Metazoa > Arthropoda > Insecta > Orthoptera > Gryllidae > Gryllus > Gryllus bimaculatus. The sequence goes on along the minus strand of BOPP01000148.1, from coordinate 3,314,932 downwards.
ACTTCCTTAGAGCGGTTTGCCTACCAGCAGATCATGAATTAGTATAAATTTTTTGTTCGGAAAGTTTCCGGGTCAGCTCATGGATGTGAAAGAACGTGCTCTTCCGGTATTCTGCCACGCGGTCGTAAGAGGAAACATTACACAGTAACGCGTCAGATCGTGTTAGATGTGCACAGTTGTCCAAAGAGTGTCATGATCTCCACGCTGGTATGTACTACTTGTTCTAGATTCAATACAATAAATCTTTAGAGCAAGGAATTCCAGTTCAGAACGTAACTCTCCTTTCGTGTCATTAAAACGTTTTATTCACGATACAAATCATGTTCATGTATTCCACGTTAGTGTTTACTTGTTTCCCTTAAATTATTTTAAAAGAATGGATGGCTTCATCGATGCCCTTAATTTTTACTTTCTCTTCCTTACTTTGTAAGAAGTATTGAAATCCCGCGGCAGAAGATAAAGAATTTTTGGCAGAAAAACTCGGATTGCCGGGCTCTAGAGAATAAAAATATGATAATTCTTGTTCTTATATATAGTAAATATATAGGGAACATGTTGCGTTGTCAGAATTCATGTTTTGTGAGTCCTTAAAATTGAAAACCTTTGTTGCCCTCGGATAGCGTTAAGGATGCCTAAGAGAACGGTGCAAATCTCATTTACGTTAAAACCATTGGTTTTAACGAGACAGAGTTTTTTCTGAATAAAGTTTCGAAAATATGAGTATTTTCCGCGTAATGTTACGTGAAATACAGGTTTGTTGTTTTTAAAGACAGTCTACAAATTGTTTCTTTAAATTATCTCCTCGTATGTATCATAAGATTGTATTAAAAATGGGTGCTAGAGTCTTTTCCAACAAACTGTATTTTCGAAAATTGCAAAATGTTTACATTCCAAAACTACAAATTTGAAGTTCAAGATTTTTTTCAAAAACACAATCTGTTCTGAGATACCAGAACTTTAAATAATGTCATGTACATTTTTTTAAAAAGTAGTAGCTTTCGCGCACTTTGTGCTGAAAGTTATTGCAAATTACATAAGAAAAACATTTTCTCAAAAACTGTTCCAATTTTTTCTTTACTTTTTATCGATAGAATCAGGTACGCTTCCAAGAATGAGACTGGCCTCATTTTCGTTTAACTCTCTGAATTTACGATAACTGCAAATTTATAAATAATGCAAGAAAGTATGTGTTGTAGCACTTGTTTCCAATAATATACGAAAAATATGAACAAAAGTTTATTGATTTGTATTATTGCTTATTACTATCCCGCGTACACCTGCATTTACCTAGTATTGAGAAAGTTATGTAATGTTGCGGAAAATCAATTTCGAGATTTCAACAGAAATAAGCGCTTTGGGGTCCCCTAATACCAAAAATGTGCCTTTTTTCAGAACGTCCGTCCGTGTGCCTGTCCGTCAGTCGCCGGTCTGTGAACAACACTAGCAACTAAACTATGCATACGATTTTGTCCAATCTGAATAGTCACCGGTCGATCTGGCCTCGCTCGAAGCTCCGCGTTTTTGAATAACATTCTTTAATTTGAAGGAGGGGATTTACAACAAGCACATGGGACATTTTCAAAACTTTCTCAAAAATAGCTCTAATTTTTTTCTTTAAATTTCTTTCTAGAATAAAGTGAACTACGCTAATAAAGATGGCTTAGTTCCAATTTTCAAAGTTATCTCAGAATTTTCGGAAATTGCAAAAGTTTCAAATTTTTTTCGGCGACTTCCGAAAACAGCTAAAATAGTGGTGCTAAAACAGCAGGTACTTTCTTGCCCGAATGTTCATGCAAAACTACGCGACAAGAACGGAAGCTTCCGAAAAATTGTACATGATCTTATTTCAAAATAAATCTTTAAGACACATATTTCAACAAGGGAAAATATCTATCTTCATAATTGTAGTTGTAGGAAGAGGCCGAAACAATTTTGTACTTTTACAATTTTCAAAAGATCAGGGTTTTTAACGAAAAATGACCAACTTGCACCGTTCTATTAAACGTTCTTCAAACTATTTAACAAAAAATATTTAATCAAAAACAATGTAGTCATTTTTTGAACATTTTGAAAATGGCCCATGAGTTTTATATAAAGTACCCCCAAAAATTAAAATATCGGTTTCAAATTCAAGGGGCCGCGACATCGACCATCATCGATTGAGGAATATCAATTTTGGAGAAAATCGGCTGTACGATTTAGCCTCTATTGTTGTTCACAGACGGACAGACTGACGATTGCCGCCAATCGATTATCAAGGACACACAAAACATTGATTCTGGCTACACCGCGTGTTTGAGGAATTTTTTCTTCTAAATTTACCAACTATATTTATTCACTTCTTCGATAGCAGGGCCCTGCAAAAAGAGTTTATCTGCCGAAAATTCCCCGTTTTACGCATTGCATAACTTTTTCTCTACTGTGGAAGCGGTAGCGAGAATGTAAAAGGATCGGTCAGGAGATAATTTTAAAGATGAAAGCTGGCTTAACACTAATTTAATAAACGCAAGATAAAATAAAAGAAAATGATGGTTCCTTTTAGAATTTTTGAATAAAACTTGTGTTCCAAGGAAGAAAAATGAATATATAATTATAAATCTTATTTTACTATTTACAAATTGAATACAATGACGGCGTTTACTTGCATGAGAGGGTAAGGGTATACCTTACCTTCTCATCCAAATAATTAAAAGCCTGTGTGCTGAATCAAGAATATGCGTCGATACTGGTTTCAAAATCGGCAACCCTTTCGTGAATATAAACCTTCGAGTTCGGCAGGGTTGTAGCTTATCAGCAACTCTTTTTAACCTCTATTGTGTTGGTGAACCGTCTTCGGTTTACCACGTAATCGCCATCGGGGGTAGTTCGTTTCCCCCTGCTTACCCCCTTTTTAATAATTATTGATGACAATTTCGAGGGCTGTCCGGCCGCTCTGCTTGGCTCACACACACGTACACATACGAATACACATACACATACACACACTTCTTAGCATTTATTCTTTCTATTTATTGAGCACATTCTATGGATTGTAATTTTGGAATTTCTTAGGTGGAAATGATAAGCATTATTACAATTAATAACTTAGGCCGTTTACTTCTCTAAGTTTGTAATGTTAATACATGTTATTTGGCCGAAAGTCTCTTATCAAATTATCACTACTACTAGCAAACTACTACATTTCATGTCCAACTTATCTTCTTTCTTCTAGCTTGTTATAATGAATGAAATAATAAAGTATTTAGTAACATACCATAATATCCGTTGTTGCCCCACTTGACGCCGCCGGTACCCGGGAGCGCTGATCTCACATCAGCTTAAAGGCACCGCAGCGTGTTCAAACCATCCGCATCCCCCTCTGCTCGGCCGATCATGAAGGCGCCCAGGTCCCGATGAACGCTCGCCTCTCGGTTCTCGGCTGTGTGCGATTCTATTCGACCGCATTTTCGTCCTTCCAACTAACGCGAATTACAATGCACGTTTTACGACAACTTTTACGGTAATTGATTAGCATTTCGAGTTACCACCACGAGCTCACAACGGTGCGAGAGTAATAAGTTCTGTCATAGAATAGCTTCAACTCATTGCCAATATTAATGACTGTGCAAACTTTACATTTTCGCGGTTTCTGTCCTGGCTTCTCTGACCGTTCTAGTTTATGTTCAAATCTCAAATGCCCGCGACCTCTCTCGTTAGCCCCCGAATCTCCTCCGTCGTTTCGCGACCACTCTCCTTAATGTTTCAATCTCTTCTCCCAATTCTCTTCCCTGCCTAACACCACCAGATTATCCCTTCCTCCTAGGCCCACTAAGACTCCGCCTTCTCTCCTCCTACTCCAATAGTATGTTACTTTTCATTTTTTATTTTTTACAAGATTTTGGATTGGGCCGCAGGAAATTAGGTCACAGTACGTCGCACTACGCTCTCCCGTCTCCCTCGAGCGGACACGTGCCTATATTCGAATGTCACGCTGCCACTGTCGTGAATCCTGAATCATTTACTCGTTACGACTGTCCTACAGATTACTGAAAGTGGCGATCATTGTGTCTTTTCGAGTCATAATTGGCAGTTGCAGGAGGGAGGCGTTTTTTTTTGTACCGGGCGCTCGCGCTACGCACATGCTAGTCAGCGGTGCCATAAACATGTCTGCTCTCTGTCTGCCTCCTCGCGACCCATCGGAATTCGACAAGGCTACTCAAAAGGCTCTTCTGTTCGGCCTCTCTGCGCGTCCGTCCCACTCGATCTCCTTTCTGTTCCTCGACAGTTAGTTTTGCAGTTAATTTTTATATTAAATAATTGATATATCACAATATATAGATGATATGTTGAGTGAATGGAAAAGTTATGACTCCTGTGGTATTCATATTCCAGAAAACTGTTTTACACATTCCATATTATAAGCCGACGATCAAGTTTTGATTGCAAAAACAGAAGATAGGCTTGAGTCAGTAAGGGAGATCATAATATTTACCGTTTGTCTTAATAAAGAAAGGTATCACAAGTCTCAATATTAGTAGTTCTTGAGTAATTTTGAGTCAAAGACAATTTTTAAACAAATATATATATATATATATATATATATATATATATATATATATATATATATATATATATATAAATTGGATGTTTGAATATACCAGAGCAGAGAACTTCGACACCGTATGACCGAAAGTTCCATGAAAGTTGACACTTTTTTGACCCAGAAGGTTTATGAGCTGTTAACTTTGTTGTAACTCCACTAGATGGCGCTGCAGGACAAAACTTCGCTTCATTTTAATTCAATTTCCATTCAAATTGCGCTCCACCCTAGCTTCATTGTGGCTGGCCGTTGACGCAGGACGAAAACCTGGAGAAACGGACGGGTGCGCGCAAAAAAGACCGAGAAATGGAGACAGAGTCGAAGAGAGATGAAGAGAGACGGAGAGCGACGCAGGAATGCAGAGAGTGACGGAGACAGACACACAGAGAGAGATGGCGCGCGTAAGAAAGAGAGGCAGAGAGACATAGAGAGAGAGAGAGAGAGAGAGAGAGAGAGAGATAGGGACGCAAAGAGAGGCGAACAGAGAGAGAGAGAGAGAGAGAGAGAGAGAGTCTGACAGAGACAGAGGCAAATAGAGGCGGTCTGAGGCAGAGATAGATAGATGCAGCCAGACAGAAAGACAGAGACGCAGAGAGAGTCGGAAACGTAGAGAGACACAGATTGAGAGTGTCAAGAGATAGACAGAGACACAGAGAGGGACTGGGACAGAGAATGGCAGAGAATGAGACAGGAACAGAGAGGGGCGGTTAGAAAGATGGAGAGACGGAGAGAAAGAGAGCTAGGCAAATTGTATATGAAATAAATGGGCAACGGCGGGTATTCTGCTACTTTTCTCTCAAACTGCTTCTTTATTTTTTCCTTCTATGAGTATGTAAGGTAGAGAAATTGGTAGTGGTTCCATTTTTGGCGATCTCTATATTTTTGAAAATTGCAAACAACAACAAATTAGTGGTGCTAAAACAGCACATATTTTCTCGTAATATTTGTAATGGTTTCGCAAGATTATACTACTACATGAATGAATGTGTTTACTATATTCCCTCCACTACAACGCCCCTGAGGAGGCGGAAATTTATTTTCGTGATTTGGGTTACATTATGCTTCTGCCTTACGGCTTAAGCAGCTAAGAGATGAGGGGATTTCCTTAATAACGAACTAAAACTAACTTAATTTTAGCTTCATCAAATTATACAGTTATTACGTAAGCACTTTGGCCCACCTAACTTGTTCAACTTTTTTCCCCTTAATACTAAGTAATGTTCTTACTTCTTTCTTGGTAATTTTTTTCATTCGCGCAACATTCATACTTGTTTTATTACATACATACTGGTCTAGGTAAGTTTGTTACTGGATTGTTTTGGCAATTTGTTTACGGAGACGCTGCGAACCAATTTTGATGAGAAAAACAATTTAGACAAGAGCACAGGTCCTAGTTTATATATCCCATTGTTATCTTAATTTGTCCTAATTTTCACCTTGTATCTCTATTTCAGAGTGACTTCACAGTTTTAGAAATTTCTTAATGTTACTTCGGAACGTCGCAAAGATGCAATCCCGGCATTGGTACACGTGAATCCTCATCTCTGCTGTGTACACCGGGGCAGCGCTAGCGATGTTACCGCCGCTGCCGTGCAGATGTATGAACACCACCTTGGACTGCTCATCCTCATACAAGTTCACATTCTCAATGGACAGAGACAATACGTGTGAGCATGAGATCACCAACGTTGACCATCACACAACAATATTCAGGTGATAAGAGGAGTATTGAGTTCCTCCGTTACTGCCCTCAACCTCACGGACAACGACGTGGGGCATCGCCCGCTCTGGCCGAATCTGAACTCTCAACTCGTCGTACTCGACGCGTCGAACACGCAGATGCGACAGCTTCTGAATCTGACGGCGTTAACAAAGTTGCAAGTGAGGAATAACCCATTCAAAATGAAATACTTCGGTAGGCACAACTGAGGAGCTTCCTTGGGGAAACATGTTTTGCGCTTTTCCATGTCAATGGCATTGCACTTTTCTTGCGGGTCCATGAAAACAAAATAACAAATAGAAAACAAAACAAATATTTGATTAATTAATTGATTTCCATGGGAGCTTCTCAATTGTTAAACAATCATCAACGCTATTGACTTCCGTGGACCTCTGTTGGAACTATTGCACCGCCTTTGGCACTATTTAAAAATAAAAAAACTCGTATTTATTAAAATTAAAAGTTCCGTAATGTTGAAAATGAGAACACAAATTTAAAATACGAACACATTATATTTTTAAAAAGTAATATAGCATTAGCTAAAAATACAAATAAAATTGGTTTTGTATAAAATTGTATCATTATCTCGCAACTCATCAAAAAGGAGTAGCCCGCACAGCACGCCAATTGGCAACAGCAATGGAGAATATTTTGCAACTCGTCACTTAGAGATAGCGCGCGCTTTGAGCAGCTTTTAAAGGTAACTCCCACTTCAAAAGGCCAATCTAATAAGATCCAACGGCTCCTCGTGCGTGTTCTACGCTTTTACTCGCGTCACATTTGTTTCGTGAGGAGAACGACCGACCATTTTTGTTATGTTTTAGGAAAAACTAACCTGCCAGTATTTTATTAATAGATTGCATTTTTCACATAGCTGAGTAGCTTTGTAATTCGTATCTTTCAGTTCGTAGGAAATATGAATGATCTAGGAAGCGGATTTCTGTGACTTAAAGATTAGAAAAATGCATGACATGTGACCGATTAATTAATGTAATATTACCAATAAAACTCAAAAGGCTGACCTAATTGACGTAATCGTTGGAAGTCTTGGCACTTGACAGCAAATCAATAAGTATGAGGAGATGATTTTTAATGTTTCACTGCTCTTTCAATACTATTGATCTCTGGCATTCCACATTGAAGATACTGAATTCCATTAAAAACGTCCCCAATGATTTCAAGAAAATATATGAATTTTTAAAATATCTTGATTTTACTCCTTATCTTAGGTCTTTGCAGTTTCGTATTATAAATGTATGTGCTAATGTGCACGTCCTCGCCTAAATTATTACTTTATAATGCAATTTTTCATTAATACGATAAAATAACGTTTTGTTCCAAAATTTACGTTTTTATGCTTAAATGGCCAAAATTGTCATAAATATGCGTCCTCGACTGATAAAGCACGAGAAGCTCCGTCTCAAAAGTTATATCACTTTCAACCTTGGTAAATTAGCAAATTCAAAAATAAGCTTCTATTCACGCTTCGCTAAAGATAATTATAGACATCTATTTATCCTTTAAATAAAGAACAATGCAAAATGTTTTATTCTACATACATTCAGACTCTCTTAAAACAAGATAAATCCTGTTAATAAATGTACTAATCCTTGAATAAATAAGTATATAAATAATAGCTTGTATCATCAGGTAAAGGTAACTTAACTAAAGAAGCTCAAGATAAATGTGAACACGATGTAATTGACACTATAACCAGTTCAACTCCCTTAAAAGCATGGAATGCTGAATAGAGAAATAAATAAATTTAAAAAAGGAAAAGTAAAGAAGCATTTATCACTAGACCACGGATCATGAAGCAGAATATAAATCATGTCTTAAAAGAGACAGGTACTGGCGTCATCTCTTAGTGTCAAGTTGAGTCTCTCACGATTTGCTCTAACTCTAGCAATTTTTGTAATCGGATTTAGTCGCCTGCGCTGAATGACTTGCGAAATAAATGATACGAAACGAATAAAATACGTATAGCGTTGCGTGTAATAGGGCCTAAATAAGACTTTTGCTTCAAAATTAAAGAAATTGTCATAGAAATAGCTATTTTCTTATAAATTGTCTCAGAGAAATTTGATATATTAGATGAAGTTCAGAAATCAGGTCTATAATACTCATTTACATGTCATTGGAATACAGTAATCTCCAACCAAGGGAGATTCCGAAATACTAGTCGAAGGGTTTTTCGGGAATTTCAAAATTAAAATAAATTACTTCTGTTGCAGTATTTGGACATCTCACGCAATCATTTGGGTGTACTACCAGTATTTCCAGCGCCATGCACTATACGTTTCCTTAACGCATCCAGGAACAATTTACTCTATACGGACAGCTTGGCAGATTGTCCCGCAATAGAGACATTGGACCTTTCTGAAAACTGGATACAATGGATTAATGATTTCGCATTAGAAAAATTTACAAATCTGACATACTTAAACCTAGCGGGTACACATATGAAAGAGTTGGCACAAGGTCTTTTCTACAACCTGAAATCCTTAAAAACTCTCGTGATGTCACGTACAAATTTTACGTCTTTACCCGAATCAGAGTTCCAGATGCTTAAAAGCCTCCAGACACTTACAATCGACGGGGTTCCGTTTCTTAAGATACCTACCACTGCGTTAACGGCGCTCCCTTCTCTCAAGCATCTCGATCTCTCCGAGTGCAATCTGCAGGAACCGCCATGGGATACTCTTAAGCTGTTACGACCACTAACGTCTCTCAGGTTAGCCACATTCAAATTCACGGGGCTCCCGGACAGAGCGTTTGACCACCATAAAAACCTCACCAGTCTCGACTTGAGTGGAAACGAAATTTTTGAGTTGCCTCCAGGGGTCTTCTGGAACCTAAGGCAGCTAGTCAATCTCTCCCTTAGTGATTGCTCGCTAGAGACTGTGTCAGCAACTGATCTTGCTAACCTCACTCTATTGAGAAAGCTGGACTTATCATCCAATAAATTGAAGACCATCGAATCAAATTCATTTATATACCTTAACAGACTACGAGAACTTTATCTTACAAACAATACTATTTCCAATCTTCCTGCAGATGCATTCAAAGGATTGACTCGGTTGGAACACCTTGACTTAGGCATGAATAATGTATCTTCTATTCCGAGCAACTTGTTCTCCCATTTATCGAATCTCACTACTCTCCTTTTATACGGCAATCCATTGCATACTTTGGAAGGTGATCAGCCGGGATCATTTATTATTAGAGGGCTTTCGAAACTAGAGACGCTTAATCTACAAGGTATCCATTTAAAGGATTTACACTCGGATATGTTCCGCGGAATGATACATCTGGAAAACTTGCTTCTTGGGTTCAACAATATATCGTCAATACCAGAAGATACTTTCACTGGGTTGAATTCCCTGAAAACAATTTTTTTATGCAACAACTTGTTGGAAGAGTTACCCGATAATCTTCTTAAGGGACTGCATAATTTGACAGATCTAGTTGTGCATCATAACCGAATCAAATCTCTTAGTAATGCCTTGTTAAGAGGTGCACCATCCCTTCGAGTTCTCCATTCATCTGAAAATGAGATAAACAAAATTCCAGAAGACTTATTTACAGGTAATACTAGTTTGTTTTTCTTGAATATCAATCGCTGCTGAGTAAGTCATTATTGCAGCAGAGAGTACAACGAGATGCAAAAATAATAACAAAACCAAGAATGGGATCTTTTCCGCATACCCTCCATCTAAAATTTTAAAAATATTAAAAATATTAAAGAAGCAAACTGTTGATCGAATAATATTAATCTGTGTCGCCGAGCACTGGAAATATTACACAACAGCTGAAAATGTTCTTCAGGTTGTGTCACTATACTCGCACACGGGTGGTACCACAATGATCGGAAGGCGTAGAAACCATTACTGCAAACTGTGACGCGCTGTATTAGGAGTAAAAATAGTGGAAATTGTGTACCTTGTAATTTACCGAATAAAATCGAGTAAGGGTAGTTCGCGAAAGGGTAATATTAATCGTCCAGTAAAATGAATGTCATTTAAAAAAAATTGTGCAGTGAACAATTGTTGACAAACGCATGGTTTGTATGTCGTTGTATGACAATCGTACTTGGTTTCGCGCCACGCGACAACGGAACTATTGTTTTTTTTTCTTATGATGAAGGTTGTACTAGGTGCGGCGGCACTGAACAGATGATACGCCTGAAACAAGCGACATAACAGAGAACAGCGTTGCAAATCGGAAGTCGAAGGTCGTGGAAAACCAAAACCAAAGACGTACCACATAATTTTTGTTGTTGACTAAGTACACTAATTGTCGCAAATACAGTTGTTAGACCACAAGCCCGAAATATCCACTGCCCTTATTGCAATAGGGCACACCGGAACACTCCATCACTTCACAATTTTTTTCGGAGACGAGAACGGCCACATTCTGCGCAAACTTCTTTTTTTGGCGGGTTCGCATTCATATATACTGCAAGTTTAAATAAAGTGACTCCTGCCAGATCATCCGTTGGACACGGTTATCCAATCGGGTGCTTCGTTACGACTTACATTTTTGGTATTGAAGCTTCCCTTTGGATAATCGTATCACAGTTTATCTGTCAGACGTCACTATTTAAATCGATGTATACCCTTGACGTAGTCCCAGAACGACAAATACAGAGGCTTCAAGTCGGGCGATAGTTGCGTGCTGGCAGCAGTGTCGCTGCGGATAATCCAACGGACAGAGAGCGCGTCGGTTTGAACGCGCACGTCGTCACGGCAGTGTGCTGTCGTGTTGTGTCCACATCCCACTGCTGAGCGCAAAGGACGCGTCTTTTAGGAGATATAAGAGAACATTCGGTAGGAAATTTGGTACGTGGCCACATCGAGGCATCGGGTAGTACGAGTACATTCGGACCGGCGATGTGATCGCCTAGAATCCTGGTCAAACGAATTTGGTGCTGGTACTGTCGTGTGTCGTGCGGATTTTCGTGTGCTCACCCATTGGTGCGTGTTGAAGGTTCCGTCCCGTGTACCCACGGCCTCAGTCCAAAACGCGCGTGTAATGAAGTCGCCTTCGTTTGCGTTGCTGGGCAGCAACCACTCACGATACGTCATCCGGCGAGGAAGGTCGCCATTCCGCAGCCCTTGCACCGGCGAGTAATGATATGGAGATTATTCAAATGTGCATAGAACAAGACGAGCCTTCGAGCAAAGCCCTACCAACCTGCTCACGGGTTCGGACTGAGCTGTTTGCATTTCGGCAGGGGTGGGCTATTGCTTGCCCGCTCAGCCACACGTTTTCCACCGTAGTCCCAACGGGCACGGCACGCGAAATCTCAGCTGCAGTGGGCAAGCAAGGTTGCGATCGGAAATGTCGCTGGCAGGTCGATAGATGAACGGCAAGGAACAGAAGAAGAATGGATATTCAAACTGGTTTAATTAATGTACTGTATAGATTAATTATATCAAAAATGTATTTAAAACGCAAGTTTTCAATTCGCTTATTGAATACATCGGAAAAACCTATATCAAAAATAGAAATAGTAAATATAAATTTTATTAATAAATCATTTTAATTACCCCATTCATAGTTCAAACAACAATTTGAATAATGTGAAGAAATTAAATTTGTGATCATGAGCTTGATCTTACTCTCCTCAAAAACGAAAACAGTTGTTCGAAAACTTAAGTACACCCCACGTAGATATATTTGCAGAAAATTAATACGAACATGAAAAATATGCCCGAGAGAATCAAAATTTAATTTGTCGCACAAGAGAAGCAATTAGCCAGTGTACAATTAATTCTGACTATAAATCTGTAAGCTCGGTATCATTACATACTGAACACGGAGCTGCGAAATTCCATCTCCAACATTGTCTAATCTTGAAACTGCTGATTTTAATGACATCTACTTCGAAAAGTGACAAATATTCATACAAATATATGCCTGACAAATATCCAGCGGGCCTGATGGCCTGAGTCTCGCCACGTAAAATAAGGCAACAATTCAATTCAATTCATTCATTCATTTAACATTTGATTCAAGTCTGAAACTTCCATCAGCCGTCGTGTCGTCTCGTGTCGGTCGTCGCCGATGTCCGCGTATCAACCCGCTGCTCTGCTTTTACCTACCGCATGCGTACGCACCCATTATGACTTCAGTCGCATCAGAACAGAGCCCTGCCTCTGAAATAAGGGATCGATCATTTTTTTGCACTTACGATTACTGCACTTCTCCGTTCCGCTGTATTCTCGGTTGCCCCATAGCCACTGATGCAACTCCCAGCGCAACATTGACACTGACCCCGAGTGCCGCCCGCTGTGCCAGTACAGCCGGAATTTTCAACCGAAAGTTTCTCTAAGCTTCAGCAGGTACACCAACCACTTTTCGGTGTTATTATGAAGCTGTCGTCACCTAAACAATAAACGTCGCTCCACCTACTTATGGTGCTTAAGATGCTACCTTCCGTGTGTAAGTACGAAACACAACGTTTTGGTATAGTATGTTTTGCGATGAAAATAATTCTTGAATATGAATATTACTCGTATAAATCAAAGACAAAGTCTTCCTAAACATTTACTTGATGGCTCAAAAGCAATTTATTCAAACAAATTGATTTTGAGCAAAAATTCAATAATTTATTAGATGAACTATTTCATAATACACAAGATTACGAATACAGTTATTTCAATAAAAAATCCTATAAGTACTTTAAATAAACAGTAACATCCTTGAATTAATGTTTGAATGCAATCATTGAATCTAAGATGTTAATTACTTGTAATACATCTTTGGTGAAATGTAATATTTTCACTGCTCCGGGATATGGGTTGAATTGTGCTCGAACTTCCAATGAATATTCTTAAGTCACATAAATTAAATGTAATGAGGGGAGAGTTTGAGGAGATAACATTTGTAGAACTTTTCTGGTCTTTAAATTATAATAAATATTAATCAAATTAGTCTCCAAAACAAACACAATGCATTTACTCCAACTTCCATTAATTGACAGTGAATTGAAATATTTTCTTCGTGTAGATTCACCAACATGCAATTAATTGATAACCCACTATTATGAAAAATGCGAAGAAATGTAATATTTTCTGCAGGTCTCCATCAAGTGGTCATGATTTTTCTGGACGGAAACGGAATTTCAGAATTACCATCTAAAACATTCGCTAATCTCCCGCTTCTCGAGTTGGTTTATCTGAAAGGAAACAACTTGACGAAATGGGAATGGGTGTACGAGACCAAGCAATGGCCGAAACTGGAGGAAGTGAATCTGAAGGACAACCGTATCAACGACGTGAGCGAGAACGTGCTTCGCTCGTGGCTGCAGCCGTCCAGGGCGAGGCGCTGGCTCTGGATGCCCGACAGCCGACTGAACCCAGCGGCGCTACGCTGGGTTACGGAGGACGCCGCCGTGGCAAAGAGCACGCTGCGAGACTGCCGATGCGGGTCGTTGTACGCCGGCGAAGCCCGCATCTCCATGTGCGTGGACATGCCATGCCCCGGTGACGCCGACGCCACCCCGGACGACCCAGCCGACTGGAGGGAGGCGGCGGAAAAACGGTGGAGCCGCCCAACCAAGTCCTAAGTCGTTGTGCATTTGTGTGAGGAAATAAAAACTAGAGAAACGATCGTGCACCTTTTTTTCTTCCTCACATATCCTTTCCATTATCGAAGATTAAACGAATAGGCTTTTCTAACCGATATTTTTTAATAGAAGTGTAGAAAAGTTTTTAATTATATTTCCAAAACAAGTGGTACTATAATAGCAAAAACTTTATTGCATTACTTGGAACTCTTGCAATTTCCGACAGAGATTTTCATTCTTCTACGAAAATCGGGACCTTTACACTTTTACGAGTGAATTCCAAAATACTCCAGAAAAAAATATAAAAATTGGGAGAAGGTCTTGTTTTAAAAATTGCCCTTATTTCACACAAAATTACTACTAATATTTTGAAAAAACAATGTGCAGGCACTTATTTAAAGATTAATTTGCTTGAACAGATTTCATTAAGAAAATTTCTCGATCTTCAATGTTGTAGATGTAGAATGGCACGAAAAAAATAAAACTTTAACAATTTTTGAAAATGTATTGATTTCAACAAAAATTGCACCTGCATCATTTTAATTAGCAAATGTTCTGCTGTATTCTACAAAACAAAATCCAAAAATATGGAGCCATTTTGGGGGGAAAAACTGATAGTGTCGAGGCTTTATATGAAGAAACGCCATAAAATCAAAATAACAACTTCAAATTCAAGAGGACACAACATCAGTTAGTTAAATCAAAAATATCAATTTCTGTGAAAATCCTATGGTACAGCCGTTAACATTGTTGGTTTTAATGGGAGAGATCATTACATACTTTACCTTTGTTAAATAGCATTTTCTTATTAGAAATCAAGAATTCCATTTATTGTTGTCCCTATGAAATTAATTTATATCAATAAATTATAGAGATAATTAAAACATATTTTCTTGAATATTTTTATTAAAATGTGACTCAAATTTTATTGGAAAGAATTTTAGAATTTTGTTAAGAGTTTATTTTCTTCTCTTAAGGTAAATAATTTAATGTTTTCTTAACCTAATCATAATTTCCATTCTTGATGCCACCCACTTCACCCCACTTATCCCAACACCACCTACCTCTACCATGGAGATTCTAGACCATTACTTCCATGGAGGTGGTAGACCTACACACCTACCGCTATCAGCATTTCCTGATCTTATCTCATCAGCTACACATGTCTCTCTTACACCTGCTCCAACTTCTTCCCTTAGTCTAAAACCTCATCAAAAGTACAACTTTCATTGCAACCGCAGACCACCTCTCACTTATACACTAGCAACCACACTTAACAGGAAAGCCCAAAACTCATAAATACAAATATCTTTATGTACTTCATCGAAATGTTCAATCATTATGAAACGAGCTCACAGATTTAGAAATATTATGTGAATAAGATCTACAACACTTAACAATATTGTACTTAAGTAAACATTGGTTAACTCAGCAAGAATTAGGTAGCACACACATTCCAGGCTTCATCCTAGCTAGTGGATCAAGTAGGCAAATCATATCATGCTTATCGTGGAACATGCATCTTTGTAAAAATAATTTTCACTATATGTCAATCACAGAATACTCCACTCTCTTAAAAGATAAAGACTTTGAAATATCATTCTTAGAGTTACCAAAACAAAGAACATGGATTTTATCTATGTACCACAGTCCCAAAGGAAAAACGAATGTTTTCTTCAAAAATCTTAAAATTGTTCTTTTAAAACTTAAGACGCAGAAATTATAAAATTATATTATGTGATGATTTCAATATGAACTTGCTGTTATGATCAAATGATAAAGAAATATTCAAAAAATTAATAAATCATTCAATCTACAACCTATATAAATCAACCTAGCAGAATTTATATGAAAAAGTAGCCGCAAATGATTGCAGCTATTCAATTGTTACATACAACACAGGCCTTAGTGACCATTAAGCACGTATTTTCAAACTCAAAATTGGCACATAAGTTATTACGGAAACACTTTCTAGAGAAACCAGAAACTTCTCTCAAGAAAACTCAGACAAATTTAACTATAAAAGTTCAGAAAACTCGAATGTGGTGTACAAAGCAACACAAATACCAAATTTAATTTTTCATAAACATATTCCAAAGTTATTTCAATATTATTTTCCCACAGACTCTGAAGAAAATAAAAACCCAAATCATGGATAACAAAAGAAATCAAAACATCATGGGAATTAAACTCTACATGCATAAAACAATATGTGCCTGAAACTTTCCTTCACCACAAATGCAGTTCTGATTGTGTAGCTTATTACAAAACATACAAAAGTAGTTATTTTGAAGAACGTAATTGAACAGGCCAAACTGTTAATGAATAATCAACACATCCCCACAGTACAAAACAAACCAGAACAAAAGCAATGTGGAACAGTGTGAAAATTACTCTAAAAATAGAAACACTAAAAATATTGAACTTCACTACAAAAATAATGTGCTGCACAACCCACAGGAAGTAGCCAACACATGCAATAGATATTTCTCAGAAATTTGAGAAAAATTAATTCATGACAATTCTTTAAATAATATAAACATGTAGACAAATATCCCCACAACACTGAACACAAACTCCATATATGAAACATCACCAGCAAAAATACTAAAGATCATGAATCAAATGTAAAACAAATTCTCTATAGAGCTGGATAATGTCTTTGGCACCCTCACTAAACATACTGCAATGAACATAATACAACTGCTCTCACACATTTTAGTAACCACTCCTTAATGAGAGGTATCTTCCAAGAAACTGTTAAAAAAGCAAAAGTTAAGCCACTATTCAAAAAAGTCAACACTCACGATCCCATGACCACAACCAGTATCCTTACTATCCAAAGTTTCAAAAATTCTAGAAAATCTTTTTAATGCTAGACTCAAAAGTAGTCTCAATTGAAATAACATATTGACAGAGGCCCAACATGGAATCAGAAATGGTAGATCTACAGACACAGCTATATTCACATTTCTAAATGACATTCTTGTTGCTCTAGATCAGAAAGAAAACCACATTGGCTTGTTTCCAGATCTATCAAAAGCATTCAACATTATCGACCATCACATACTGTCATCAAAACTTGAAAATTTTGAGATTATAGGCACTGCACATCACTGGGGTAAATCTTATCTCTCTAATCATTGTCAAGTAGTCGCAATCAAGTACTATGTTAGAGATAAAAGATTTCAACCCACTTTCCCAACCTAGAATGATAAATTATAGAATGCCTACAATGATCTAAGGTCTATACTATTTCTTTTATACATCAAAGCCATACCCCTGCTCTACTAAACAGCAAAATAGTATTTTATGCAGATGCCACGAAGATTATTATTAAAGCCAATACCCAATGAATTTTTCAAAAAACACAAATAGTTCTAGAGGCAATAGTAAAATGGTTCAATGAAAATAAACTCATCAAAAACACCATTAAAACTGTCTCTCTAAACTTTAGGAATCCACTTTCTAACAAAAGGCCCTCAGCACAGTTGCCATGCCTGTAAAAATAGCGCAGAAAACAACTTTCCTTGGATTGACTATTCAAGATGATCTAAAATGGAACTCCTACATTATACATCCAAACAACAAGCTTACCAAGTTGTGTTATGCCGACTATATCCTTCAGTCAAAATCTAACTCAGATATGCTATGAACAGTGTACTTTTCAAACAATTCACTCACATCTAAAATATGGAATCATATTTTGGAGAAATTTCCTAGTAAGTATTCACACTTTCATCATCCAAAAATGAATATTGAGAACAATGAGAAACACTCACAAACATAAGTCCTGAACAAACTACTGTTCAAAAAATTACAAATCCTACCACTCCCATGCATGCCCGGCCTATGTTTTTGAAATACTAATCTTCACAAAGAAGTCCCTCATGAGAAACAAGGATTCTGTTACTCTGAATACAGATGTTCATAATTATGATACTAGATAAAAAAGAAATCTGCATGTCCTTCACAGTGAAACTTCACTCTTTCAAAAAACTACCCTTTTAGAAGGCATTATACTATATATATAACAAACTCCCTAATAAATTTAAAAGAATAAACTCAATAAACACATTTAAAAATGAACCAAAAATCTTTACTGTTAATCCATAAATTCTGCAGTACAAAAAAAGGTGCATTATGCATCTATGCTTGTATATGCATCTATGTCAATATAAACTACTAAAAACTTTGTAGTCCCAAAAAATGATCGAGGGATATAAGGGATGGATCCAACCCTGGCATCAAGACCACATGACGACATTCTTCTTTCTTTTTTCCTTCTTTAATTATTACTGTTATTATTGTTCGCATACTTTCATTTATTAAATTAATTAGAATTGTATAATATTTAGTAAGCAAATTGAACTGAATTTTTATTTCTATAATGTATTCAATTTTTAGAAATACCTGTAACGTACATTTTGTGATTATGGATGTACACATCTTAAAATACATTGTCCACATACACCGAAAGGACGATACATTCAAAATTGCCGCAACATATAATACTTGCATCTAGTTGGTCGAGAGTGTCGTACGCCATAGCCTTATCATCACGTGAACTGACATAATAATGCCACCCGCTCGAGCGCAGCACTGAGGCTAACGCTGTAGGTTGATTTAATATAGTGACTTTTGATATTAAATATCTCAGTTATCCAATCGGGAGCTTTAAACGTAAGAAAGCTTCTGATTAGATAACCGCATCGAGCTAATGATCTGTCGTAAGTCTATTTAAATCGGGCAATGTCATTCAATTAAATATAGTTGTTGTTTATTTCTAGTTATTTTGGGCAGACATTAGCTGGACATCCTTACCAATTGATAGGTCGTCTGGCATGAAGCATTGATGGAAAGAAGTTTGCCATGGAGGAATATGCCAAAATTCTATTGTTTGGCATTGAAGCTCCTGATGAAATGAGGATACCCCCCCCGCCACCAAAAATGCGAGTACCCGACTTTAAGAGTCATAATATTAAACTGACAATTATACTTGTTTTTATAACGTGACGCGTCAGGGCCTATCTTCACGGTAGAATATCTCACGGCATTTCACGTCTGTCTCGGTCGTGACGCTAGATAAATCCAGTACCTCCTAAATGATTTAGATGGCATTGATAAATCGCACTGCATGATACGGTCGCGATCATGCGATGTCTAGCGGCAGAAATGAGAAAGACGTGGAGAGAAGACCTCGACGCGACACGGAAAAAGAAACCAAATATAGTCACGAGATTCAATATGGGCGGTAATTTGGTAAACTCTTAGGTGCGTGAGAGGTCGGCGAGCCTGTGTCAGCTGTCAAGTTCTGTAATAATTGTGATCTTAAAAAATACCAATTTTTTTCTCTACTATAAAGATTCCAAATTAATCTGCAATGTCTGGTTTTATTGTTATAAGAGATTACAAACCTGGTGATGAGCGCAATTGTCAAGAAGTTATACGGGAATCTACAATGTCGACAGTGAATACAGCTTTTTTCTCAGGATTGACTAGAGAGATCACATTCCAAGTTATAATCTTAACTTCTGCCTTAATGTTCATATTCTTGGGTGTCCCGTTTAACATTTGTTTTGGTTCCATTCCAGTTGTCATTGCATTGATGTATGTTTGTGTGTGGTTAAGCCATGTTTTCAAAGCTGTTCAACTAAATGTTGACATGGGTTCTATACCAAGAATGTACATGTCTTCTGAATACACTGGGTTTTGGGTTGCAGAAGTTTATGAAAAATTAATGGACATTAGAAATCCACAATCACTGCAATTTACAATTATTAACAGTGATGAAAGTCAAAAAATGGATTTGTCTGCGTATAGGAAGAGAATAGTGGGTACAATAGCTGTTACACGAAGCCACAACAATGAAGATACTGCATGGATAAGGAGAATGGGAGTTGTGAAGAGCTATCAGCGAAAGGGAATAGCATCAGCATTAGTTGATGAAGTATTACGTTTTTGTAGAGACAAATGTTATCAGTATGTTGAATTAGTCACTACTGAGTGCCATGATGCAGCAAGGGAGCTGTTCCTCAATAAGGGTTTCGAATTAAAGCAGATGTATCATAAGCAAATTGTGGGCAGTATTATTACAGTACAAATGTTTGAATTAATGTATAAATTGAAAGTTGCAGAATCACCATAACATTGACTATTTCTATACTTGTGACTTTAATTTGTAATTATATAATAATTATTTGTAACTGGTTAGTAATAATTATTTTTATGCAATACTTTTGTTGCAAGTGATAGAATGTAAGATGACATTCCAGTGGTTTGTGATACTGAGGTAATAATTTTTCAGAAGAAAATCACCCATTATTAACTGATACATTTCCTTGTGATAGTGCCATTTCAGAATTTATCCATGTGTTATGGCATGAAAATATTTGGAATAGTAAAGTCAAAACTATGTCTGATTTAAAAGGTAAATATACATTTTTGTTCAATGAATGTAGAAAATACATAAAAACTGCAGGGAATATGATATGTAAGTGAAAGTGTAGTACTGAATTCAAATGTTTGAAGAAAAATAGTACCTACATAATATAGTGGGATTTGCTACAATTAATGTCATGAAGTATTACATTCAGATGTCTTGATAATGTTAAGAATGGGGTTATTGGTTATATGGAGCAAAGACAAAATTTGTCAGAAATTAAGTGTGGATCAATTGTATTGCATACTTTTTGTTGAAACTTAATTTACCTGAGCAGGTTCAAGGTGTGAGCTGACCCACAGTGATCTATGAGTGACCAGAATTGTACTCATTTTCTGTGTTAGGAGTTGGCAATAATTCAGAGGATAACTTGACCTAGTAAAATATATTTAAAATAATTTATTACCTTTTTCATGTAATAAAACTTATTGTTGTAAGCAAACTCAAAAAAATTCACACTTATGTACATTTTACATTTTTCTTATAGTTCCAGTCATATTATTTCATGTGCCGACACGAATCGGTTCAATTTCAGAAACATTTAATTATTACTTTTTGTCCTGCTAATTGCTTTTATTAGTCCTGCTAATTGCTCTCTTCTTTGAACATTGCCATTGCTGTAATTAGTCCGCTTCTGTTTAAGTTTGAAGGACAGATATCCATTATATTGGATGAATAACTAGAAATTGGTAAAAATTGGTATAACAATGAATGAGGGTCTTGCAAAAAAAACGGAATATTATGTGTAAGAGTAATATTGCAAAAGATCAAAAATCGCGCTGTTGCTGTTGTATTGTTTTCATCAAAGTGATTGTATTACTCTTCTGCTCCGAGTATGAATAATGATGAATAGAAATTAAATCCACCTTGTTAAATGAAGTTGGTTTTAAGACTTACAAAAACTTACATTGCACAAAACATGAATTAGTTTTATAAAATGTTTTTTAATGTTCATATTGAATATGTCATTAAATGACAATATTTTATACATTGTTTGTACTGAAAAAGACTGTTTGTGAGTAAATATCCTAGATGTGCAAAGATAATTTGCAATGTTTACTTGCAATTAATGTTACATGAACTTAAGGAAGAATATGAAATAATGACTGACATGCACTTTGTTTTGTATAAGAGTGGGATGTTATTACCACAAATTAGCTGGCAAATGTTATAATCCAGAAAAGTTCGAACAATTTTATTATATAGTAGGCCTAGTTTCTCAGTTTGCGATGGTAAAAAGGTATAAATAATAATTGTTTTGCAAAAAAATATTTCTTCCATAGAATATAGAATAGTAACATTTTTATTGCTCTTTTTTCCCCTGTTGTAGACCTACAGATCAATAATAGGACACAATATGTTTAGCTTTCTTCAGCATTTACTGGCCACTTCCAAGATCCCCATTTACAGATTTATGGAATGGAAGAACTGTTTGACTTAAAACATTTCTGGAAATGGGGAGAAATGAAACATATTTATGACATGTTTTAGTCCCCTGTTTTTCTCATAAAAGTTTATGTTTACTGAACAAGATTATATTAGATTGTTATTAGCCATGACTTGAAGCTATTCATACTTAATAGATCTGAGATTATCTTTGTTGTTTCAGTCTCTCTCATGTTCTTAGAGTTTTGAAGGAGAATAAAAATACTCTGTTGGACTGCTCAATAAAGTCCATAGCCTTTGTGCCTTCAGCTTAACGTGGTGCTTTTATTATTGATGTACTATTTTGTTAAAGCGGAAGCTTTTTTTGTGAAATAAAAGCATATTACTTTAAGAAATGATATTGTACTGTTTGTGAATGGAGATGTTGTTCCTTGTTCAAATATTGTATTGATCTACTAATCTGTGTTAATTCCCCCTAATCCCATCGCAGAAATTATTACTTACTACAACTGTGTGTTAAAAAAAGTTGTGTTGCAGCCCCTGACATATCTGGGACATCCCGTGTCATAATCTCTCTCTTCGCAGCCACGGCCACCATACATGGTGAGCGTGGACACTGCGCCTTGAATGTGTTGCTTGTAGCGCGCAGAGAAATCTTGCAGCCCTTCCGGTACCGTCGCAGGGAGTGGGGGACAGGCGGTCGTAAGGTCTGAGGTTCTTAGTGGAGGATGTAATGTCCACGCGGACCCGCGTAACTGGGTGGCTTCAAGGTGAAGGCAGTGAGTGGACGGTGCTACGCTCTATGTTGCCGTGCTTGCCCAGGGACCTCCCCAGTTGGGCTCACCGACCTTAGGGTGAAAGACTTCTTTGGAATCCTCCGGATCCCACATATAAAAGTCCAGATGGGCAGCATGAATCCCGTCAGATTGCGCAGGTTCCGGCGATACGTCGATAGCCTCAAGAGTGTATGCAGGGAGGTGTGGGGCACTTAGCTTCGTCGTGGCAGCAGCCCAATAAATTGGAGCATGGAAGAGGGACTTGTGCGGCGCATTGTTTCGACTCCGGTACAGGGCTGGAGAGCCAGTAGCTCTGAGATACCATGGCGTCCTGAACTAGGCATTGAATAGGGAGGTTTCCGAGAGGGATAACTGCATTCTATCCGGATGCCAATAGCCCAAAGCGTGCGTGTCAGCCGCGGGGAGTAAGAAAAAAGGCATAAGACCTAGGTCTCCATTCCGAGAATGTATCCTTGTAGTAGTAAATAAAGTGTGGGGTTGTAGCCCACGCGTTCGAGTCCACCATTCTCGATATAGGCACCCCTGCCGGGTGGACAGGTCGTCTTTGGTTTTGTCAATATTGATCTATTCTCTCTTAGTACTCCTGAGAGGAGCATTCCGATCCTGGATTCCCTCTGTTAGTAGTACTCCCCATGTTAGTAGATTTACTTGCATGTAAAAGATCCTCAATCCTAAATGACGGCACTGAGCCAAATTCAAATCGCCTGTTTCTCGCCCAAGAAATGCCTCCTTTCTCTGCTAGTTGATGAAAGGAGCGTAGCGAAATTTGCGTGGTCAGACGGAAGAGCAGGCCTAATGGCCTGAGTCTCGCCACGTAAAATAAGGCATTAATTCAATTCAATTCTGTTGCCAACTCGATCTCTTTCCACTTGTCAGAGGCGAGGAGCCGCATCATTTCAGGAAGAGGTTTACTTGCAAGTTCTGGGTATTCATCCCCTGGCTGGTGTGGAAGATACAAGCGTGATAGCACATTTGCATTTTCATTCTTGCTGAACTTCCAGTACATAACTTGTACCGGTTGTTGCACCGCCCCCGTATCAGAGATTACAGCAACATCTTGAGCGATATGTGATTTGATTATTTGTAGTAAAAAAAATCTCTGATGTATGGGGCAGAAGTAACGTGTTTAGTCGTTTTGGAGCACTGCTTAAGGTTATCTAAACGATGTCCGTTACTTGAACACAATAAGGTCCTCATATAGGTCGTCGCCTGTAAGTGACAACTGCTGCAACCTCACGTGGTGAAGTGTCGTATGCGAGCATCCCCTTCCTATTTCTAGGTTCGCCTCGTACACATTCGTCTCTTTCCACTCCGCCTTTTTATCAACCTGTTTCAACCATCAACAGGGGCTCATCATAAGCTCGATGTTTCAAGAATCTATTGTAAAAATTGATGGCTCCGATCAAAACCTCTGGATTCAAGCTAATGGAGCCGATGTTTTAACGATGGTCTCCTCTTAAGACTAGGATTGCTGGGGCATCCACCGGTGCAGCATAGAAAGAGCAGCGCTGTTGCTTTTTTAACTGTAACTCAATTTCCAGACTGTCAAGCACTTCCCTCAGGCGCCCATCATGCTCCTATCTTACCTACCCTGCGACTACTACGTTGTCGAGCACCGCCACTTCAGACACGCTTGTCAACAACCCCATCACGCACTGGAAGTTGCCACGGGCCGTTGGCATGTCGAATATCAATCGGCGGACCGTGAAAAGCCCTTGGACTGTGGTGACATTGGAGAGTCGTACGTCGGCAGGTTGCGTGAAAACCTGGTCCAGATCTTGAATTACCAGATAGTTTTACAAAGACGTTCTTCACCGATAGCAACGGGAAACGGACTGGTCACAGCACACGATTCACCGTGATCATGTTGTCCCTTCGCAGTCTCGGGCTGGCACCATCTATCACCGATGTCGCCCACGTTATGTAGCTCTCTGGCCGGTTCAATCGTATCTCCTGGTGTCCTTTGAGTTTATAGATAACGAGTGTCTCTACGGTGAACGGCACCTTGTGCGCGGACATGAATATTGATTTAAGTGCTCTGAAAAATTCAGGTGCACTGGTGCCCTCCCCAACTGGTTGCCATTGCCTTACAATGCTGGGCCATTTGCCTACAAGTAAAATAAGTAATTGTTCTGGACCCGGCGCCTTGAAGAAATCGGAAAAAAACTCGAAAAAAGTCGTAAAATGTTTCTGAAAAATAATCGTAGGTCACTCTACTGCTTTATTTATACCCAAAAGTAATAAAATTTCTGACCGTTTTGGACGAACTTCAAAAAAATTGAAACCTCGCGTGAAAATCTATTCTAACATAAAAAAGGTTACGGTAAGTGAAACGTCAGTTGTCAAACCAAATGGTGTGAGTACCCGAATGTAGGGACAGAATGGGCTTAAGATATCGCATTTTTGATCTACAACGAAAAGATTGGACAGGGGCAGACAAACCTTCCAATAGAGTATTTCACACTTGAGGTAAATGTACTCTTAGAGGGTAGACCTTTTAATGAAATTGGCAATTGTTGACGATTATTGAAAGTAAATAAAATTGCCTCTAAAGAGTGGTGTGAGTAGAATTGAAATATGTATGCCAGTTTGTCTTCTGTTGGCGTTTAAACTTTATTATCGGTTAATTGTTGGCAATTTCGCATCAGTTTTTGTTAAATAAGTCACAAAGTAAACATTTGCGCCAACTTTTGTAAACATATTTGAAACCAGCGTGAAAGTATGAAGCAGATGAGAGAATAACTCGAAATCAAAATTTTGAAACTGGACCGAAAAAAATTACCAGAAATGAAATTTGGTCGCATTTTTCTGAAAACTAGTATTCTTATAGAACATATTACGAGAAATTGAATGGAAGAAACCGCAGTCCATTCCAACAAATATTTACGGAGATATTTGCGAATGCAATTACGCGAATTTTTAAGTTCAAAAATTGTGAACGACATTCGCTGTGTTCGTCGTTCGCCTTAGCCAAATTCGTGGCAACAATAATCGATAATGAGGCTTATCTATCAGGAAATGTAATGCGAAATTCAATGGTGCAAACAGAATGGCACTGTTTAGATATTATCGGGTATTTTGTAAAGGCTCGGTACAGACTGGCGAGGTACAGTACTAGGCGTGGCTTCGTACGCGAGATGCTTCTCTGTGAGTGTAAAATGTTGTGTTTTAAAAATCTAAAATGTCACTTTTCTGGTGGAGAATAGTGAAGAACTCGGAACTACAATCACTATTACAATTGACAAGGCAATTCCAGGAAGAAAGCTTTAAGTGTTAATAATTTTACAATTTCGGAATACGTGACCTAGAAAAGTTTCGCTGCGCCCCGGGATCGTTCAATCAGTGAATCCCAAAAACTGATGCCGGGGGGTGGGGGCGCGTGTGTCGGCAGGGCGCAGCGTGCGGCGCGGGCCTGGAGCAGCAGTCACGCGCGCTGTGCGCCGCGCGTGCTGGGCGGCCTAGCGCCGCCTATCCGTCCTGCACCGCGCCATCGCCGGCGGCGCCAACTAGCTCCCGTCGCCCGCGCCCTTGCCGCCCCTCTTTTGCTAATAAAACAGTTGCTCCAAAGCAAAAGCGGCCTCCTTTTCCGTTTCTCGAGAGATCGTACAAGGTGACTTTAATGACTTGACGTAAGATTGACTGATGTTTCAATGAGGATGTACTCCACGTTCAACACCACCAAGAAGGAGGATTGTAACGTTGTTACGCACGTCGTTCATATTCCATAGCACTCCAAGTACAATTTTTAATTAATTGTTTTAGTGATTCTCGGCAACGTCAACTCAATGGTCATTAGTCCCATAAGACCCATTAGTTGCATGTGTTTGTTCGGAGGTGGTCGTGATCTTTCCCTCGCTGTACGGCGAGATCCGGCGCCGACTCTACCGTCGGACAAACCAGGTATCTCCCTACCAGCGCGGCACCGCCTCAGCCGGACTAACTCTTAAGCTCCCGACCCGGTCTCCTGGCATGCTGTGCTAATGTAGGGCGTGTTAGTTAAGGGGAGAGGATAGGACAAAAGGAGGTAGGAAAGATCGCGGCCCATGCCCGTTGGTACGGTTAACTGCTCCGCATTCGCCTGGTGTCGATTCGCGGAGAAACCAGCGTAAAACTACCAATCAAGCAGCCAGTCCGATAGGAATTCTCCTCCACTCAGCGATGAACTCGAAAGCCAGTGCCGAAAATCCTGCCAACGTCCAGACTCGAACTTGGGACCCTCCCGGTCAGAGGGACTGTAGTGACATCAGTTGGATTGCTTTGAGCCATCTCTCGCGTCCAATTTAATAAAATTGTATCATGTGATAATATAGTTAAATTAAAACTTTCCCCTGCTATATGAATTCAAGTTCTTTAGTTCTCAAAACCGGCGCACGTTTTTGTTGCATTTTATTTCACACCGGAACGTATTTATGCTTGAAAATCTATGAAAATCAATTTCCCAAAGTTTATGCTCAAATGGAACTTGGTCTGTTTTTTTTTATGTGAACCTCTTATTTAGTTAAAAAGGCACTAAAACAGAAACCGAATCTACACGATCGTATCTTAGGTACCACGCTGCCTGCGGCAGTGCCCAATTCACGACACCAGTGCTGCCCAAACCCTATAATGGGGGGGGGGAATGCCCCACTGTAACATCTTGCGTTTTGCGGTCTAGCTGATTAACCAGCAGTCGGTTATATCCCTGTGTTAAAAACTTGTTTGAAAACCAGGTTTGTCTAGATATTCACCGTTCAGCATATCCGTGCCAACAACAAACTCTCTTTAGGATAAAACAGTTCATCGTAAATCGCTATAATCAAAACATTATTTTTCCAAACACCTATTGCAACCACCATAAAGTTCTAAAACAAATTTACTTTAAAACTATTCTTCTGCCTGCTAACAGTCGTCCGTAAGTTCCCATTCAGTTGTATCCACACAAATTATCTACACTTAAAGCTTTCTTCCGGAATTGCCTTGTCAATTGTAATAGTGATTTGTAGTTCCGGAGTTCTTCACTATTTCCACCAAAAAGTGGACATTATTAGATTTTTAAAACACAACATTTTACACTCACCAGAGAGAAGCATCTCGGTACGAAGCCACGGCCTTAGTACTCGTACCTCGCCATCTGCTTTACCGAGCCTTTTCACAAAATACCCGATAATATCTTAAACAGTCCATTCTGTTTGCACACATTGAATGCGCAATTAACATTTCCTGATAGATAAGCCTCATTATCGATTTATTTTGCCACGAATTGGCTAGAGCGCGAACGACGAACAAGCGAATGCGTTCCACATTTTTGAACTTAAAAATTCGCGTTAAATGCATTTCGCAAATATCTCCGTAAATATTTGTTGGAATGGACTGCCGGTTTCTTCCATTCATTTCTCGTAAAATTTCCTATCAGAATTACTAGTTTTCAGAAAATGCGACCAAATTTCATTTCTGGTAATTTTTTCGCGTCCAGTTTTCAAAATTTCGATTCATTATTCTCTCATCTGCTTCATACTTTCACGCTGGTTCAAATATGTTTACAAAAGTTGGCGCAAATGTTTACTTTGTCGACTTATTTAACAAAAATATGCGAAAACTTTGCCAACAATTACAACGATAATCTAAAGTTTAAACGCCAAACAGAAGAACAAACTGGCATTACACTATTTCAATTGCTACACACACCACTCTTTAGAGAGGCAATGTTATTTACTTTCAATAATCGTCAACAATTGGCCAATTTCATTAAAAGTCCTAGCGCTCTAAGAGTACATTTACCTCAAGTGTGAAAGTACCTCTATTGGAAGGATTGTCCGCCCCGTAGATAAATTGTTGTAAGATAAAAAATGCCATATCTTAAAGCCTATTCGTGTCCCTACATCGGGTACCCAACATCATTTGGTTTGACAATCTGACGTTTCACTTACTCGTAAACCTTTTTTAGTTTAGAAATATTCACGCGAGGTTTCAATTTTTTCGAAGTCAGAAATTGTTTAGAAAACGGGTCAGAAATGTTTACTACTTTTGGGGTAAAAATAAAGCAGTAAAGTGACCAACGATTATTTTTTCAGGAAACATTTTATTGACTTTTTTCGAGATTTCGATTTCTTCAAAGGCGCCGGGCCCAGAACAATTACTTATTTTACTTGTAGGCAAATGGCCCGAGCATTTGAAGGCAATGGCAACCGTTGGGGGCACCAGTGCACCTGAAGTTTTCAGACACTCTAAACCCATATTCATTGTCCGCGCCACAAGGTGCCGTTTCCCGTAGAGGCACTTGTTATCTATTAAACTCAAAGGACACCAGGAGGTACGATTAACCGGCCTGAGCGCTACATAACGGGGCGACATCGGCGATAGATGGTGCCAGCCCGAAACCGGCGAAGGACACATTGGTGAATCGTGTGCTGTGACAAGTCCGTTTCCCGTTCTATCGGTGGAGAGAACGTCTTTGTAAAACTATCTGGTATTCAAGACTTGGACCAGGTTTTCACGCACCTGCCGACGTACGACTCTCCGATTGTCACCACAAGTCCAAGGGCTTTTCACGGTCCGCGATTGATATTCGACATGCCAACGACCCCTGGCAACTTCCAGTGAGAGATGGATTTTGACAAGCGTTCGTCTGAAGGGCGGTGCTCGACAACATAGTAGTCGCAGGGTAGTAAGATAGAGCATGTATGGGCGCCTGAGGGAATTGCTTGGCAGTCATGGAATGAAGTTAAGTTAAAAGCAACAGGGCTCTGTTTTCTAGCTGGCACCGTGATGTTTGTGGGGCTATCGGCCTGTGGGATGCCCCCAGCAATCCTAGCTTAAGAAGAGGACCATCGTTTAAACATCGGCTCCATAGCTTAATCCAGAGGTTTTGATCGGAGCCATCAATTTTACAATAGATTCTTGAAACATCGAGCTTATGATGAGCCCCTGTGATGGTTGATAAAAAGGAGAGTGGAAAGAGACGATGTGTACGAGGCGGACCTAGAATAGGAAGGGCGTGCTCGCATACGACACTTCACATGTTGACGGTTGCAGCAGTTGTCACTTACAGGCGACGACCTATATGAGGACCTATGTGTTCAAGTAACGGACAGCGTTTTTAATACTTAAGCAGTGCTCCAAAACGACTAAACACGTTACTTCTGCCCCATACATCAGAGATTTTTTTTTACTACAAATAATCAAACACATATCTGCTCAAGATGTTGCTGTAATCTCTGATTACGGGGCGTGCAACAAACCGTAAAGTTATGTACTGAAGTTCAGCAGAATGAAAATGCAAATGTGCTATCACGCTTGTATCTTCCACACCAGCCAGGGGATGAATACCCAGAACTGCAAGTAAACTCTTCCTGAAATTGATGCGGCTCCTCGCCTCTGACAAGTGGAAAGGAGATCGAAGTTGGCAACAGAATTGAATTTGAATTAATGCCTTATTTTACGTGGCGAGACTCAGGCCATTAGGGCCTGCTCTTCCGTCTGACCCACGCAAATTTCGTCTACGCTCCGTTTCATCAACTAGCAGAGAAAGGAACGCATTTCTTGGCGAGAAAAACAGCGCGATTTGAATTTGGTCCCAGGTGCCGTCATTATAGATTGAGGATCTTTTTACATTGCAAGTAAATCTACTAACCATGGACTGAAGTAACTACTAACAGAGGGAATCCAGGTTCGGAATGCTTCCTCTCAGGAGTACTAAGAGAGAAATAGAATCAATATGACAAAACCAAGACGGACCTGTCCACCCGCAGGGTGCCTATATTCGAGAATGGTATGGACTCGAACGCGTGGGCTACAAACCCCACACTTTATTACTAACCTACACAGGATACATTCTTCGGAATGGAGACCTAGGTCTATGCCTTTTTTCTTTAACTTCCCGCGGCTGGACACGCACGCTTTTGGGCTATTGGCATCCGGATAGAATGCAGTTATCCCTACTCGAAACCTCCCTATTCAATGCCTAGTTCAGGACCCATGGTATCTCATAGCTAACTGCTCTCCAGCCCTGTACCGGAGTCGAAACAAATCGCCGCACAAGTCCCTTTTCCATGCTCCGATTTTATTGGGCCCTGCCACGACGAAAGCAAGTGCCGAACAACCTCCCTGCGCATACACTCTTGAGCTATCGATCCCTTCGCGG
>BOPP01000148.1:3256618-3276618 GCA_017312745.1 Gryllus bimaculatus | reverse complement strand
GGTAACGTGCAAACACAATTTCTCAAATTCACCAGCTATTCACGTGATTGCTATACGTGCCGCAAGGTAAAAACTCTCCAATTATGTTTTCCAGTGCAGCGAATGAGCGACGGAAAGGGGAAGTAAAAATCTTTCGATCAAAGAGGATTGTAATATATAAAACGGTATAGTAATATAAGGATTGTATATATATATATATATATATATATATATATATATATATATTAATATATAGTATTATGACAATCATCACTTTTCTGGGTAGTGTTCAGGTTTGTCGCACAGGTTTCGGTATTGTGAATAAGGATCTTAACACATTTAAATCTCATTTTCACATATTCTTCACTGTCATTAAGTACAAGGGTATTTAATCATCAATGGCCGCCATAAGCTGATAAGTAGATTACTTATTCTGATGGACCACAACACTGAAACAAATTCTTAGATGGGAGAGGAATTAGTACAGCAAAACACCTATCATTCTAGGATTTATTCGATTATCCATAACAGCAACCAAAGATGATTTTAAGTTACGTCATACACTTTTCAGTCCGGGATATCTCGTGAAAAACGGGTATTGGCTCATGGTATCAAAAAATCACATACATTTCTGAGAGAATACATAGCCATTTTCTTAGAAAATAAAACAATACGATTCTTGAACGACTAAAATGAAGATATGAAATTTATTTTTCTTCTCGCAACGATCTCACAATGTTTTTTTTATTTCTCGCAATAATTAATATGCGCAAATTTAGTTTTTATTGATCCTCGTCGAGTAATTTGGGGAGGTATGAATAAAAGTAAGCAAGTACTCTTTGCTCCGTTTCGAGAATCTCATATTCAGTTTCGTATGAATAAAGTGGGTTAAGAATTGCTCAGTCTGAGTACTTGTTCAACTCTGAGCGGTACTCTCAAACTGGCGAGCAATGCTCTGGCAATTGGTATGAACTAAAGTACCTCTCTAGAGTGAGCACTTGCCTCCAAAGATTTCAGAAGAACCTTAGTAGCAGACCTCACGTTTGAAAAGTAAGGTTTAAATTGGCCGATTTTTTTACCGGCTGATGTTGATTATGCACATGGCAGCGGGACTAAAAAAAATCCAAGATAAGGCGAATTCTCGGTGATGTAGACTATTAGAATATCTTTGCCGATTCGAAAAAAGATAATGTGATGGTTAGAGTAACGATTATTTAACGGCGTTTGTTTCAGGCGCGTTTTCATGTTGCATATCTTCTATGTTAATTGTCCATCCGCTCTTTTCTACTTGTAATTTTTCGGGTACTGTTTTTTTGAAACTTGTGTAATGTTTAATTTCGGCCACAGCGTACCGTGCGAAAGCTGGCTCTTTCCAAACATAAGTTTTATATTCGCTTAGCATTTCGGCAAAAACTAGCTGGGCCTCTTGCGCGTGTTTTTTCGTTACTGCTTCTTCATATTCGAATTTAAAGAACGAGACAACAAAAATTTTCTCTTTATTCCGCGACAAAAGTGCGCGAACCGCCGCGAACGTATGTAATCTCTTTGTGCTCAAAAAACAATTTTTAAAACACTTATCCTGCATATAACTTATTCACGGACGAGAAAATGCTCGCGGAGACATGAGTAAGTTCTTCGGGACATACGAAGTTTTTATTCGTAGAAATGGAGCGTTCGGCGGCGGCGACGGCATGCGATGGCCACAGGGGTCCAGGAGCCCCAGGAGCTCCTGCTCCGACAGCGTCGCCACCGAACGCGACGGCCCGATGCGCCCCGCTGTCGTAAGGTACAAACACAGCGCTTACGGTCATGTCACAAGAGTTGGCATACTGTATTGCGATTTTCAAGAAATATCACAAAAACATTTCCTGTTTGTGTTTATTTATATATTTATTTATTTCATTGTTTTTTACGCTCGTGTACACTCTCAAGTGAGCATATTACATTAAGAAGACAAAAGACGTTTCACAGTACTATGAAAAAATGAGAATCGTAATTTGTTTTGTAATTTACACTCCACAAATGCAATTCGATATCAATCACAATGAAGGTTTGTTGTTATTTTTATTTATATTTTTATTTTTGTGTGCATATCTTTTTATTAACATTCGATTCTACGTTGATAATGTCAGGTTTTAGAGATCCCGACAGACAGATTCGAAAATTATTTCTAAAATTTTCAATGCTAATCGAACTCCGTTCTCGTTTTTGATCAATTCCATTATTGAAAATGCAAGTTCACAGACATATTTACTACCGTACATAGATATTATTCGAGAAGCGTTATCTATTGAGTTTGGAAATTGTGATTTATTGAGTACTTTGTAAAATTCCTGCTCTCTGAGAGCAGGATTACTACTGAGTTTCCTTTCCTGGCGCTACTTGCATCGAGACACTCTGATATGCCACGGTGCCACGAAGCCTGCCACTGCCACCAGTAGGAGCCCCTGACATCACTGGGCTATGTCCACCTACTTGTGAATGCGTAGGTTAAGATAAAGAACTTTTGCGCTGCTTGAAGCACCTTGGCGTATACTACTTTTGAACCAGATTTAGCGAGTGACTTATATCGAATGCTAATCTATCTCTCGGTTATGCTACATGCAATTTGTTCTCAACTGTGACGGCAGAGGGTGCCGCTAACTCTACATTCCCATGATGCGACATCGTGTTAGTGGCTTTAATCTGTGTAAAGCGTACTGTTACCACAGTTCGGAAAGACTTCCATTTCGACGTAACGTGCAAAAACTATTTCTCAAATTCACCAGCTATTGGTCACGTGATTGCTATACGCTGCGCAAGGCAAAAAGTCTCCAATTACGTTTCCCAGTGCCAGCGAATGAAGCGACGAAAAGGGAAAGTAAAAATCTTTCGATCAAGAGGATTGTATATAAAATGACAATCATTCCACATCTGGGTAGTGTTCAGGTTTTGTCGCACAGTTTTCGGTATTTAAATAAGGATCTTAACGCATTAAATCTTACTTCACATATTCTCCATTGTTATAAAGTACAAGAGTATTTAATCCTCAATGCCGACCATAAACTGATAGGTAGGTATTTAGGATAGGAACTATTCTGATGGAGCACAACCCTGAAACAAATTCTAGAATGGGAGAGAATAGTAACAACAAAACACCTATCACCTCAGGATTATTCGGTTATCCATTACAGCCACCAAAGATGATTTTAAAGTTACGTCACAAACTTTTCAGCTCTGAAAAGCTCGTGAAAAAACATGGATATTGGCTCATGATATCTAAAAATCACATACATTTTCTGAGAGAATACATAGCCATTTTCTTAGACAATAAACAACTACGATTCTTGAACGATTAAAATGAAAGATATGAAATTTAATTTTTCTTCTCGCAACGATCTCACAATGTTTTTTTTTAATTTCTCGCAATCATTAATACGCGCAAATTTTGTTTTTATTGATCCTCGTCGAGGTATTGTATCAACAACCTACTGAAATACCCCCTCAAATATTTTACCAAATATTGAAGCAAATAATGATATTTCGGAGCTGCTTACACTTGTCTCGAGAAGCGCGCGCCACCTCAATCATTCTCCAGTACTCGGCGGGCGCGGAGATGGCGCCGCGCGCCAGCAGGCGGTCGATGGCGCAGAGGTCGGCGTGGCGGCAGCGCATGCGGTCGCGGGGGCTCAGCCCCGCCGCCAACGGCCCTTGCGGCCCCATCGCGGCCGCGGCGGCGCCCAGCTGCGCATGCGCAAACCCCTAGCTCTTCCCACGGGCCACACTCCCTCAATAGTCCCGGGACGTAAGGTCCGAATTTAGGTATTCAGAGATTACTATAAGAAGGGACCGCTTACTGACAGATACTGCTTGGTTACTGCTGGCAACAAAACTGCAGGTAATGTCCTTACACTCAATTCATCTATGCCTTCGTTAGCTCATTTGTACATGACTTAATCACTTTATCTTGCAATGTCATCGCCCTACACGACGTTAATTAATTTGGTTCTCGACCTGTCAAAGTGGTCCCTTCTTAGAGTAGCTGTTCTATATTTCGGGACTCCCAAGCAAAAACCCGTATTGGTCCCCCTCTGGGAAATTAATCCTCCATATTTACTAAAACAATAAAAAACAAGAAATTTCTATTTAAGAAATTAAATAGAAACATTTTAGTACAGTAGATTATATAATCAACAGCTGATACAGTAACAAACATATATTTTGAATATTTTAAGAATTTTCTTCCTGGGTGCGTGCCCCCTTCCCCCTGTGAGGAAGGGGCACCAGATTATTTTTCTTGGAGGTAATTCCGGCCATGGCGACCAATCCTAGATTTCTCGTAGTTTCTCAGTGCATCAACATTCCGTCGTATGTGCAATTTGATGAATTCATTTTTCTTTAGTATCAGGGAGAAAACACGTGCTTGATTGAAAGTATTTTTCGTATCTCACTTTATCCTTTTCCAGGCAGGTTGCTGGTTGGCCTTTTTGTTTAGGACGCGCAGTCTCCTTGAGAACTTACACAAAACAAGCACTCCGGCTGTAGAAGCATCCTATTCCATTTTATTTTGATGTATCGTAAGACATTAATGTTGAAGGGAAGGCCAATTCCGTAATTTTGCATCCAGTATCTCAATGTGGTAGCAGTTGAGACTGCCTAGTTGAGTATTATCATTGATAAATGATGTTCACGTGAGTATGGTGAATAAGAATAAATAATGGCTTGATGAAACGTAGATGGCAGGTAGATGAATGGGAGAATACGATTGATTATAAATCTGACACAAAATTTCTATGCCCACTACACCACATGAACGCACCAGAAATTGAACCCCAGCACCCAAACGTAGAACGCTGGTCAGCTGGCCGGATGCCTTGTTAATGTGCTGTAAGCAACAAGTTCGCAGGTTCCTCACGGATCGCATGTTCGCAAAGTGCATATTGTTCCACAACATTCATCTTCTGACGTCATTAATACCATCTATTCAGTACTCATCTATCACAGGTTAGATACAAAATTCGTCCAGATCATGTAGTAGACAAGATACTTAATATTCTTAACCCTATGATTTGTGAGAAGAGATCTGGGTCTTGCTGTCGCTTTCCTGGGTAGATAAGCACAGTGGCAGTTTATAGTTGTCTTACACTGTATGGATGATGATATCAAACATGTGAGGTGAATAATGAGATATGAATGATTAAATGAAAGAAAATATTATATTTCCAACATATCCCTTCAATAAAATACTTGAGAATCGTCGTAGATTTTCTTCATCGTAAAACAGCAACTCTATCAATGTCACTGATCGTAATTACACACATTAGTATTGATGATTGAATTAGAGGGTTTTGAGTGACCTAAACGTATATATTAAGACAGATGCCGATGTGTTTCCACGATGTAAATGTAGAGTTTTTGGCCTCTCCTAACACCACACATCACACATCTCATCATCCCAACATCCCATAAATAATCATTTACCGCCCAACATCATTCACTCATTATCACTCCCATCATTCCCTCACCCACATTCAATGGCAAACCACAAACCACCACGACACCAAACCTGCAAACCACAATGGCGATAATGTGCCCAGGAAATGCGAGGAATAAAGGTATATGCCCCATCTGAAATTATATCATCATGGATACAAATTTATTTTTAATACATTTTACCTTATTTATTGGTACAGAAACGGGGGGAAAGTTGATATTTTGTGAGTTGGTGCAAAGGACCGGAATACCTAACCTAAAAATAAAAAATACATGAACTTGGATCTGTTACTAAACCTATAATTAAACCGCTGCCTAATTTATCCTTGAGATGTTCTACTACCTTATATTTTCGTCACTTCGTCAGCTACAGAATGTTTGCATGAATTACATGCATTTATGTTGCTGAAATCAAGAAAAATACACTTGAGAACTTTCTTTTAAAGAAAAATTATTTACATTAATACCTCAGTGACTAAAATTTAGCATAAAGTCAGTTTAGTTAAAAATGTGCTAAAAAACAACAATAATATGGACTCTTTTAAATTCGGTATTATGGTCTGTCTGTTTACATGCGTTTGATGACTTAATTCATATGCATTCATATTCTCATTTGCATTTTAACATGATCTGTGACATTGTGATCGATTTTTGAACTATTTTAGTGACGATATCGAAAGAATATATATCACTCACGAAAACTGCACCTAGCCTCTAACTACACGTTATGAACTGACACACAGTTGGCGCTCGTCTATCTATCCGGTGGAAAAATACATTTCACAGAGCGATGCGTACTTCGTCGATGCTCCACCGTTTTAGGACCTGTCCAAAAATCGTCTACTGGTCTGAACAGACTCTATACTCCGCAGGGGGGAAACTTGTCTGCGTATGTGGTCACGATCTCGAAGCGATGTAGACAATCACCCGGACTCTGATTTTCACGGCGGCACTCACGTCGATAGCTTCACGGTGGAGGCAGTGAGTAGGCGATACTAAGCTCCTTCCGACGGGCCTATGGCGCATTGACCCTTGGGCAGGATAGAATGAATGAGATTCTTCGGAATGCTCCGGAATCCACATTTAGATCGAACCCGTCACGTTGCTTAGGTTCACTGGCGATACTCACGTCGTTAGCCTAAAGGTGTAGGCAGTGAGGAGAGAGGAGCCCCCCCCCCCCGGAATTATAATTCGGGTAGTGGTTTCCTGTTGGACTCTTGGCATCGTCTTGGCAATGGACCGAAACTCCGGGCGTAGAGGAGGGATTCGTGCAGACGCATGTGAGTGGCGCATTAATTTGACTCTGGTCCTGGCCTGGAAAGCTAGGAGCTCTGAGCTGGCTGGGCGGCCCAACTCAGGCATTGTCACCGAAAGGGAAAACTGCGTTCTGGCGCGATCCAGATACTGGTCCAATGACATTCTTGTACGCCTGCAATGAGTCCACCCCGGAGTATTAATTAGTACCAAGGGGAATCAACCTCCCCTGGTAGAACACAAGGTGCGAGGCAGGCGCTGCATCCAACACACGAACAAACGACCAGAGTGCGCAAGCGACCTGGAGGCCGTCGGGGAAGTCGGCGGCCGCGGCGGCGGCGGCCGGGCGCAGGCCCGGGTAGAGGCGGCGGCGCGCGAGCAGCGGGAAGTCGCCGTCGAGGCCGCCGAAGGGGTCGGCGGCGGTGGCGCCCGCGGCGGCGGCCGCTGCGGCTTCGGCCGCCGAGCGCGGGCCCAGGCGCAAGGGGTCCGCCCAGCTCACGCCCTCCCAGCCGCTGCCCGACGCGGCCGCTCGCGCACGCGCCGCCGCTGCCGCCGCCTCCTGCCGCAGCGCAGCGTTCGCATGGAAAGACACAAAGGCATTGATGCTAATAGTGAATAATAGTAGATAATACATCGAGGGAGAGAAGTGCATTATTTTTCCCCCAAGGTGTAATTGTAGCCCGAGGGC
This sequence comes from Gryllus bimaculatus, assembly GCA_017312745.1. Taxonomy (NCBI): domain Eukaryota; kingdom Metazoa; phylum Arthropoda; class Insecta; order Orthoptera; family Gryllidae; genus Gryllus; species Gryllus bimaculatus. The sequence continues at coordinate 3,269,225 of BOPP01000148.1, read as the reverse complement.
TAAGTCACGGTTTTACCGGGACAAACATGGATTTTTAACCTTTTCCCCGGTGTTCCGACTAATCATTTCCGGAGGCTTCCCGGATTTTTGATGTCCTGGATTTTTACAAGTTCAAAAAAAATCGGTACTTTCTGATATCATGTTATTTTGAATCCGTGACTTTTAGTAATTTCCCGATGAAGTGTTAGTCTATATGACAACGATTCGTTAGATTTTTTTGTTCGATTGCGTAATCCCCTCCGTTCCCATTATTAGAGATGTGATAAGTCCGTATTCGAAATAATTAGTATTAGTTTATTGTTCAAACTAATGGTGGAGTTTAATTTTTTGAAAGCAACAAAATTCTCACAGAGAATTTTTTTTAGTGAAAATGTAAAAGCCCAATTCCATTTGTAAAAGGAACAACTAACTAGTCCAAAGACAAAGAGGAATGCCACATCAGACACACGATATTTAACTTTTAATTTTTTAAAAAGATTTTTTAAAATAATTATTTTAAGTTTCATAATTGTCAGTTTATATTTATCATAATCATCATAATCCACTGTTTTCAAACGCACCGAAATGAGAAAATTATTTCTAGGATCATAATTGTTTTTCATATAACTCTCCCCTCCCCGTCAATTATAATTTGGAGTTGTGTCTCGGTTTTTCGTTTTTAAAAAGTGGGATCTCTAACTATGCATGAATCCACAACGTCAAAGAGTTAAATATTATGGGCTGAATTTAGGTAAAAAAGCTGTACTGAAATACCCATATTAGCAATCAAAACACAAGAAGCAAAATGGAAAATAGCACAATTTCAAACCTCTCAAACTCCTAACTCCTAATTTAATATACTTAACTTAATAAGCTTAACAAAAACTTAATAAATCTACAGGCAATGTCATCACGTTATACAAATCGATAATCAGACCCTTAATGTTTGGCCCTACATATGTCCTGTTTGGACTAATGCATTTTCTACAACTATAAATAAAGTGCAAGTAATAAAAATTAATTTCTCCGATTAACAACTTACGCCCCATGGTTTATATCCAATACACAATTACATAAGGAAATGAATATAACATCCATCACTAAAAAAAGCAGCCCACCTTTCCAAAGACGTCTACTCAAACATCAACTCTCTACCACAAACAATCCACTATAACCTCGCCTTAACATACCAAACTCAAACACGAATTAAAAACGATACCCATTTGACGCCTTCCTAAACATATTTGCTAAAAGTGTTAACAGTTGGTGCTGATTGTAGCCGCCTTCCCTTTATTGTAGTGATCGTTTCAAGATTACGAAATTAGAATAGTTGTAAGTCAACTCATGCATTTGAAAAAGTACAACGAAACTACTGTATGCGTTACCGAAAGAAAAATAAGTATTATAAAAAAGGTGTATATGCTATTTTTTCATGTCCATGATATTTTTAGAAAATGGTTTTAAAAATGAAGTTATGGAATTTAAAATTCGTAATACATGCATAGAGTTTTCTACCAAAGAAACTGTCAATAAACAACTATGCATATATTGAAGGCCATGGATGAATCTAAATGCATATCTGACGCTGAAGCTATTGGAAATTTAATTTCAAAATATCTAAGAAAATGATGCAGCAAATTTAAAGATTGGTGACAAGATAAAGAAATATATATAAGTGAGAACATCTTGGAGTATTTCAGTGAGGAAACAAAGAAGTACAAATCACTTGTGTTTCACGTTGAGTTAAAATACATACATTTTTACACAAGTGTGTCGTTTTTTTCATTACAATGTAAACAAAAGAGACAATATTTGATCTCTAGGGAGTAAATATTATCTCCATAGGGAGCGAATGCTACACTTGAGTCCCTCATTCGCCAACAATAAAATCCACATTTTTTCCCGATCGTGATTTTTTTTTAATAAAAGAATGATGATGAATGATGAAAATAATAATGAATCTCATAACGGAACTATTGGCATGAAAGGTGAAGATGGAACGAAATGGAATGGCTCACACATTGTAGGCTAACAATGGATTCGGGCTGGAATCCCGTTGGGATCAAATATTTGCACTTCGTGACAGGCAGCGGCGTGCGAGGAATGGGAAGTTGCCGTCGATGCCACAATCCATTTTCGAAAAAAGAATCTTACTTGGTTTTCAACCTTTCACGAGATTAACTAAAAAGTGACAAGGGATCGATGGAAGAGGCCTTAATTAGATAATTAGTATGCATAAACAGAAGGATGCAATGAGGTTTTATAACAAATGAGAAAGGCAAGCTCATTAGACAGCGAGAGGAGATTGAATTTAAGACATCATGCCCAAGCATAGTTTTGAATTGTGAATTAGAATTATTCTTAGTGAGTCAATGACTCAGTATATGGCGGGTAAGATTGAAGTAGAATATGAACAGCGTGGACATAAATATTAAAACAAGTAACTGATGTAGATTATGATCTTTTAAGTTCAAGGCACAAATATACTGTTGCAGTTTTTAAGTAAAGCAAGTCATAATGCTCGAGTAAAATTGTAAATAAGTCCAAAAGAGCAAGAGTAAAACCCGCAGCAATAAATGAAAAAAAAATAATTAGATGAAACTCTTTGAGCAGTTAACTAACTCTGTAAAAGAAAATATTAGAGTTTATAAGCTGAATATTTACGTGAGATGTTAGTGTTGATGCGTATAGAGCAAGGAGATTGTCTATTGAGAGGGTACTGACTTTCAAAAGGAAAACATACCAATATCCGGTACACTCATACAGGTAAACATGAAGAAACCACTTAATTTGACAGTAAACTAAATATATTGACCTAAATATTTGACAATGAGATATATGCAAAGTCATTCCACCACTCGTGACTGTCATTCTTCTATGTTTGACGCATATGTACTGCATATAACTGAACAACAGTAAGTAAAATGAACGCGAACGAATGATTTATGAATCCAAGAGAGAGTCAGAATTCTATTGAGTGTTTCAAGAGTAATCATGATCAGGTGCACTTTACGATCTTACAAACGGGATTGCTTCTTTCAAAAGAAAAGGTCAGACACATTCTTGCTGTTGGTCCCTCCTCTTCCTGTTGAATATGGTCTAGTTCTTGAAACACGCTAGTATGATCGTGAAAGTTCGGAGTTTGTCAACTTTTTGTTTACGTTTTACATTTAGAATGTCCTGAATGGCGCCATTGTGTATTAAGTAAACAAATTTTGCGCTAAAGTTTACATTTACATCATACGTTAACGTTTTCATTTCACTATGAATGGGTTACTTTGGACCCTTAACCTCAATGGTGAATTTGGATGGAGAGATCCGGCGCCAACCTATGATCGGTTGGCGAGGTTTTCCTCAACCAGGCAGGACGCCCCAGTCGGGACAAGCACCAAGTTCCCGTCGGTCTCCCGACATATGTAGTAGTGTAGTGCATGTAAGGGTGTATATATGTATGTAATTGGTGAGGTTAGGACAAGGAAGAGGAGGGAAAGATCGCGCGCGGTCCGTGCCCTTTGGTTAGGATACTGCTCCTGAATTCGCCTGGTGTTGATCGGAGAAACCATGGAAAACTATACCGATCGGAGCAGCCAGTCACTACATTTCTCCTTTTCAGCGATTGAAATCAAGTTAGCTATCTAGCTAGTGTCGAAAATCCTGCCACACTGACGAGACTCAAACCTAGGACCTCCCGGACAGAGGCACTGCAGTAACATCAGATGATGCCCGAAGCCACTCTCCCGGTCACTTTTATGCTAAATTTAAAAATAATTTTTATTTGTTAATTTATTTATTTATAACATATTTCAATAGTTATTTACAACATATAATTAGATACTGAATAACATTCATTACTATACTTTTCTATGTAACTATATTTTTTTAATAGGCGCCTTCGGTTTCAGGGAAGCAGGCTGGCTAAATCGCCACCTCTTGAGTACCTGCTCTTGAGAGCGCCACTGAACATGATTACGTGTGATGTAATTCAATTTGACTGACCGTTCAAATTTAACGAGTTTCACTTGTTAATAGAATCATCATTAGACATTGCCATGTACCATGCGCCAACTGGTATCATGCGCCAACTGAGTACAACAATTGTATGGGTCAAAGATGAAATACATGTGATGTGGCATGCGCTGATAGACAACGGACAATTTTCAAAATCACGTTGTCTACCATTATGCAATGAGCTGTAGCCATCTAATACGAGAATTATACAATGGAAGGAGAAAAAATACATTTCATTACATTTATACGCAGGTTTACGTGTTTAAATCAGTATACAAGTGACTGAACCCTTCTTTGCAAATTTGTCTTAGAAAGGGGAGATCGTTTTTCTTTCTGGAAGTATAATAATGTCTTACAAAAGGCAACCAGCAACACATGATAAATGTCACGCAAGGAGCAAATCAATAGGATACAAAACTTGTCAAAAGACTGATCAAGACTTTCAGCGAAGTTAGTGACAAACAAGAAGAAGGAAGAAAAAAACACAGCTAGCTATCAGAGAGTAACAATTGCAGGATGACAGAGTGTAAATAATATAACTACCCGCATTTCTTTCACATACTTGTTAGTTCCGTTTTAGGCTTGAACAGTTTACTTGCAAAGGTATTTATTCACAGTGTCTTTGAAATTAATTAAAATATGAAGGGTTGAGAATTGTATAGACATAAGCCCCATTACAAATATATTTTCCGAGTAGTTTATCAAACATTGTATTTAGCAGCAGCTCTCTTAATAGTATGATGATTAGGCGATAGATGGCACTGCAGGGACTTTGTGATCTTACACTTAATTTTGCTACACCCTGTCCTCAGTGAGATATAATAGACACAACAAAATGGATGTTATTCAAAGGAGTAAAGTTTCGTGCTTTGAATCATTCTCTGACTTCGGTTTTTCTCGCTGTGAATCATCACATTCCGCTAGTAATGATTCATCTTCTGTAAGGACTCAAATTTTGTGAAACTTATTTGCTTGCTCACAAAAGTTATGTGGAAAAGGTTTGTTTTTTTTTCCTATCTGTTATCTAGAATTAAGAAAGCGTATAATGACTAATATCCACGTGGCACAACCAAGGGGGAGGAGAGCTTATGGGGCTTCACCGGCCCTCAGAAGCCCATTCTCTCTTTGGTCCTATCTTCCATATACGGAAGTTAGGTGACCCTTAACGGGTTTTCTTGGGATAAATTATTCAGGGTGGTTTCCCGTTGCCTTCCCTGATATGATGATGATGAGGAGGAGGAGGAGGAGGAGGAGGGGTGAAAGGACGAACACAATTCAACCATGCCCGAGGCGGGACTCGAACCCGCGATCTTTCGGTAGGAGATCGCTACGACACTACAGCTTATGCGATCTCGGCCACCGGATCGGCCAGAAGCCCATTATACATCTTTATATTACAATATACAATTTATATTCTATATTTTATATTACAAAGAATGCGCAGAAATTGAAAGAAATCTTTAAAGCCTTCGCCTCAGTGAGAGATGTGAGGCTTCATCAGATACCAAGGACCTCGAAAAAATTCCTAAAACAATAAAACATTTTGTTTTGACTGAAAAATACAAATATTTGATTGTGTCACTCCGTCTATTTTCGTAATGCGCATACTAACTGAATTCTCACACTGAGCGCATCAATGCTTACAACACAGGGGACAGTAAACATCATGTGACAGTAAATTTCAAAGGAAGAGGCCGCTATTTTATATGGTCTATGTACTTGTAGCGTTGTAAAACAGCAACTTTCGTGTCAAGAACTGTTGTACTATGTATCCGTATATGATATACTATGATATTGCCGTATTCACGAATAATGTTTTTGTTGATATATTTAATGTATTGCAGTGATTTGTCAGAGTATTTTATTTGTTGTTCTTGGGCAATGCGACTGCTACGTTTTGGAAAAACTTTTTGCGTGGTTTTGTTCAGCGACATTCTGCTTCTGGAGGCCATTAGGTTGTCTTGTTTTTACTAAATTTTATATTCACACAGTTATTTGATGTTTTAAATGAATACGTTATAAATAACTACAAATTAACAAATAAAATAAATTTTAAATGTAGCATAAATGAAAAATTCTACGTAAGGAAACTTCAAAAATATATTTTTATATTGTGAGATTTATAGTTTCAAACTTTTTTATTCTCCCTTTTACATCTTGTTTTCGTAGCGTAGGTCTTTCTCATGCTTAGACCTATGTATCATAATAACTGGCCCAATGTTTGTCTCGGTATGTGTTCCCTGTCAATCGGAGGGGCCAGTCATGATGAAAAGACATGGGTGAGCTAGCCCGGTGCACGGATTTTTGCCCGTTCTGCGCAGCACAAGATACGTCACGAACCACGTGACCATAAAACTGGTTTTAAAACTTCATTTGAAAATAGTCAGGCCAGACGCTGGCCGCCATGCTGCAAACTTTTTCAAATCTGCATAAAGTGACAGTTTTCAATCGTAACCAAACCAAAAAATAACCCGATGAAGGTGTAGTTGAAATAAGAGATGCAATCTTTTTTTAATGCTTCATATATCTGTCAATGGCTTGTAACACTTGTATCTGGCTGAATTTAAAATTCTCGGTAATACTGTGCCAAACTGGTGCCTAAAGCTAATTAGCTGAAGCCAAATAGGCTACGCACTAGCCAAGTCTTTTCATCATGTGCATCTACACGATGCACACAACGCCGTGTCGTGCGATGGCACTGGAGGAAGAGATGTCGCTTCCTTTCATAAAGAACAGTGATGGTTCCAGTAGGAGGCACAGGAGGCCATACGTCACAAAACCAATATGTTTTGATATTTTACTCAACTAATTTAAAATAATTAATGTATATAGATCTCATCACATACAAAGCTGTATTCTCATTATGAATGGTCTCGTCATTTTATTACTTCATGCTAACAATTTTAAAATTTATTTCAAAAACATTTATGGTACTACAACTGAAATTTTCGCACTCCATGCCCCGCCAAAATGCATATTGGATCGACCCCTGGTAAAGACGTTCTCGTCAACGGCGTGAACCGCCTCTCTTATGATTATAACTCAGGGATTACAAAAGTTATTTTATTAAAAACATTCTCGTAAACTGTTAACATTTAAATATAATACTTAAAGTTAATTACCTCGCAAGGCAGCTAACAAGGATTTCGGTTTTCAATAATTCGAACATTATAATTGCTTGGCAACAGAAGATTGATTGTCGTTTCTTTCAGAATAATCAGTTTTAAAAAAAGCATAAAGTAAATAAACGTTATTCATTTACACCTGAGTGGTGTTTGACACAAAACCATGAGATTTTGAATGTGCACATAATAAAGAGCTATTAAAAAAGTCCTTGATTAAAATTCTGAGAGGCAGAGAGAAAATGTATCCTTATAAACGAGCATACTCCGATACTTTTATTAAGCTGAAAAACGTTAAACCTATATTTTATAATAAAAAATGAATTTTCACAAATGATATACACATTACATGAACTAATTGATTATTCTATTTCATTTTTCAATCATTTTGTAGTTAGGAAAGGAGAGAGTAATTAAGTTAATTACGTAACCAGAGACTTCAATATTGAATTTTGTGTTTTTCCCATATCTAAACTAGTGATAATACGCAGCATTCAGAAACCTTTCCTCCTTTTTGTATTATGGCTTAATTACTCATGTATTTAAACGTACGTGCTTGCTTTGATTTAATTCAGGGGTAAATTGCATTGAGGAAAAAAACAATATTAGAGGTTTAGGAAATATTCGGAAATAAATTTTAACTTTTCCAATTTTCAAAATATCAGAAGTTTTAATGAAAGTCGTAACTATGTCATTACTATAAATGCGCTTTCTTCTATAATAATAATAATAATAATAATAATAATAATAATAATAATAATAATAATAATAATAATAAGATATAGAAATAAAAACTAATTCAGGACACAACTTATTTCTTTTAACGTATTTCCCAAGTTCCATCTCAAAAGTTTCAAATCTGTGTTATGCGTGACCCCTTCATTCATTCAGACATTTCAGTTTTCAGGTTCTAAATTGCGAGTCTTCTCGCCACCAGCCCTTATATTAACCACCTCGGAACAGCACTAATAGATCTTAATTCTGACATGTGTACGAAGTTACAGCTGAAAATAACCTTAAATACGGATTTTACGACCGAATATTCGAGATCGCAATGTTGAGGTCATTCTAATTTTACAGTACGAGGAGGAAAAATAATAAACCGTTAACATTAGCTTACTGAATAACTAGTAATTACCTATGGTTACCTATGTTGCTAAAACTCTGCCCTTGGTGTGCTTTGCTACACCATAATATCATCATCCATAGAGAGGTCGCTTACGATAGATGCTCCAAAGGTACTATGCGAGAAATTTCAGTCTAATAACTTTGCCCAAAGTAATGTTACAATAAATTAAACAACCAATTTTAATACGATTGCGTAAATTTGAACTTTTAAATGATTATTAAAGATAAGAAAACTGTCCATTGAACCACTGGAGATGATCAAACGTGAAAAAAAGACCCCTTAATTTATGTTTCCTAAAATTGTTCTTAAATGCGGGTTAGATGCATGGTGTGAAGCATTTTAGTGGCGTTAATCAAGTATATCCGAATAGCCTTTCACAAAAAATGGAACGATTTTGTAAGTTCGCGCTCGGTGACCGTCAAAGTCATTGTTTTAAATTCTGAGAGATGGTTTATTACAGGTAATACCACGAGTGCTTTGGAATTTATCCAATTATTTACAAAGCACGAGTGGTATTTGATAGGACTATTCCACGAGAGAATATATGTCTAGCAAATTTCCAAAATGGGTCAAATATTGGAAATAACTGAAAGCTATGTTAAAATCAAATATGTTATGTTATAGTAAATACGCGGTTTATTGGACATAGACATAGCGATCGATGAACAACACCACCTCCTAAAGTAAATGATTCACAGTTTTTGATTGGTCAGTACGTAAAAGCTGTGAGAAAACTCGGATAGAAAAAGTGCTAAACTTTTTTTATACACCGTCCTGATTGAGGCATTTTGTATGTTTAGTTAAAATTTTTTTTTTAATTTCACGAGTGGAATAGTCCTCATAAACGTGTACTCTGCATCTTCCATTAAGCTTAAAAATGTCTCTATGAGCGTTCGTTGTATCTTCAACGAATTGCACGATGGGAGAAGCAAGGGGTCGTACCTCGGCCCCCGAGGGAGGGCGGTCGCGCCAGTAGACGCGGCCCTCGGGCATCTTGGAGTCGCTGTCAGGCGCCTGCGGGCCCTCGGCCGGGCGGCCGCCCGGCCCACGCAGCGCCTCCCAGATCTCGTCCGCCGTCGACTGCAGGCCAGCCTTCTTCTGCGCATGCGCCACACGTCTCTAGTTACTCCACCCACCCAAACACCCCCACAAAAAAACTCCACATAAAAATAGAATATAAATAGTTTACGCAATTAGTTTATAATATTAAGCTTTATTGCACGAGTGCATATTTTGAAAATGAGCAACGTTAAGAACGCGTTTTCAAATTTTTATGAATGCCATAAATAAACAGTATAAACGAGTTGCATATGTAATTGTTTGTATAACAGCATTATACATTTAAAAGAGAATCCAACTTAATTTTGCGAAAAAAACTTCCTTATGCTTTTGAGACACACTCGTTTTCGCGAGAACAGCCAACACCCGTTTTCGCGAGAAACCAGGTGTCGGCTGTTCCGTTTACCGCAACCTCCCCACGATTCTCTTGCTGCGATTGGCTGAATGTGTGATGGCGCAATCATTCATGCCGTAAAATCTAATATGTCCTCATTCGTGCCGTAAGATGCCCTTTTATGAACAATTTCTTGCAACAGAAACGTTCGTTTATAATGTTGGTACACAAAAAATACATTTATATTTTATTTAATCCTCAAGAAGTTCTCCGTGTTTGAGTTAGACTCGAGGACCTTAATATTGAACAACATAAATCAATTGTCAATTCAGTTTTGATAACGAATATTATGAGGGTCAGTCAATACGTAATGCCGTCTATTTTTTCGTACTTAAATAAAATTAGTTAAATGAAACATTTTAATTTGTCACTATTCCTCAAACCTTCTTCTACAATCCACTGCTGTAGTGACTTTCTGTGTCTACAAGTGGCAGTACAGCAGACGCTTAATTTTTTATTGTCATATTTTATTTTAAATTTGTTTATGAACAAACACTTGGCAAAATTATATTAATTTGTACATACTAGTACTAGAGAGAAGTAAAATCCATTGAAAGCGTTCCACTAATTTTTACAACTAAAAAAAGGCCGACATTAATGTTCGTAGACATCGTGTAGAAGAGGATTTGAGAAATAGTGCCAAATTGAAATTTGTCACTAATTTTAGATTAGTAGAATAAAATCGGAGACATTACTATCTGACTGACCAACGTACTTTTCAGTCTGCCACATGTAAATAACACTATCATCTAAACAGCACTTAAAATATTACACAATGAATCTGCTAATGATCTAACTGAAAATGCTACAGATCTGACTCTCTGAACCCCTACGAATTTGAAAGGAATATCTTGATTGGGAGATGGGGTTCTTTACCTGACGTTCGCACGTCTACGTACTACGTTGATCTCAGTAACCAATACGACTTACAAAAGAGCTAATTTGTTTACTTTCGTTCCACTATACATACAAATACGAGTACAAATACACTGTAAGTACAAACACTATGCATATATTGTGCATCGAGAAAGAGAGAGAAAAGTCGACTCGCGACGTTTGCTTGTGGTGTGATTTCCTACTCAGCGATTATTTTTCATTGCAACATATTTCGAGTTGTTTTTCAGTTTCTTCGAAATAATACATCAATGATAGTGTTCATTACATGTATGAATATATCGCAAGGCGCCAGTAAATAACATAATATAGTCACCCCAGTGGTCGTAGCCCCCTCACACATACCAACATAAGCTTGTAGCGATACTATTTGCAGAGATCTGCGCTAAGTAACATATTCAATGATTTTTCTGTCTCCAATAGCTTTAGTAAACCATAACAAATTAATAATTACGTTGTGAAAGTTTATTTAATATACTGCTAATAGTTATTATGTGATTTTAAATGAACAACTGTATGTGTATGACAGAAATCATTAAGTCAATAACGGTCTTCTAATTCTCAAATCTGTACTATTCCAGCCGATCATTCAAGCCTCGACAAATCAGTATATTATATAATTCAAACCAGCGTAATTTCTAACCGGTTATTATTTGCTTACTTTATATAAAAATAGCAGATATGATTACTAAATTGTAATTCGTTTTCCAGAATCTTGCCATTCTTTCCTCTTCTTAATATTTTAAAAATAATTACGTATTCATTCAACTTTTAATACAACGTAATCTACAAAACTTGTTTAATTTTTTTTTTTCAAGAAAAGCACATGTATGCTGTGGTAGACCGGTGCGGTCCGATAGAAGCGGACGGGATTGGAGGGAGGTGCGTTCGGGCGCTCGGCTCTATTGCCCAATTTAATTATAGTGTCTTCTAAGGTTTGATCAGCTGTGACGCGGTCATCCAATCAAGAAATTAATACCAAAAATTAAGTCGTAACAAAATTTCCATTTAGATATCCGCGTCCAGCCGATTAACAGTTAGAAGGGACTACAATTAAATCGGAGTACAGTGTGGGAAAGGGCGTGCTAGGCACCGCGGGCAGTCTGGCCCGGTTCGAAGCGTCGTCGCCTGCCGGCCGGGGCGCGGCGCGGCGCGGCGCACCTTGAGCTTCTTGGCGAGGCGGCCCTTGTCCTTGGCGATGGGCTTGGTGCGCGAGCGGCCGCGGCGGCGGCTGCGGCGGCGTCTGCGCCGGCGCCCGCGTCGACTCCCGGCCGCCCCTGGCTCGTCGAAGAACTCGTCGCCCTCCGAGCTCAGCGACCTGCGCACACGCGCTTGCCTTCCGTTCCGCCGCCCAGGGGAAGGGCGCTCTTGCTTCGCATGGCCTCGCGATACTGTGTAGCGTTCTTGCTTGGGAAAACAAAATCATTCAGGAGCTCACGGTCGGCCGGGTCGACTAGGCGAGCGCCCCGCCGGGTTGAAAGCTTAAGTACGATTGAGCGACTCATAATCCTGAGCGCGTCATCTGCTAAGGTCATGAGTTCCGTAAGTGTAGTGCATGTTTCCTCGACAAAAGGCAATGACGATCCTTTCCCGCCTGATGGCGAGATCCGGCACCGACCTACTCGTCAGCTTGCGAAACTCTCCCCCACCAGATATCTCCGAGAAGCGTGTCACCGCCGCAGCAGAGACAAGCTCTAAGCTCCCACCCGGTCTCTTGGCATGTGTGGAGGAAGTAATACATGTAAATGTGTGTCAGTAAGAGGTAAAAGAGAGGACAAGGAGATGAGGAAATATCGTGCGCGGTCCGTGTCCCGTTTGGCAGGGCACTGTGCCGATCTTTGCCTGATGATGATCGGAGAAACCGCAGTAAGCTATCAGAGCAGCCAGTTGCTAGAATGCTCCTCCAGATAGCGACTGAATTCGACGCTGCTATATGTCTAAAATCCTGCCTCCGTCCGGCTACGAGAGTCCCGAAGGCGTGCGGGGGCGCCGTTGCACAGCCGCCACTCACATGCTGGAGTC
>BOPP01000148.1:3228956-3256269 GCA_017312745.1 Gryllus bimaculatus | reverse complement strand
CCACCCCTCGCTCGACGCCTCCCCCGCCAACTCGTCTGCGCACGCCCATGCAGCCCCGTCACTCAAAGGGCCCAGGTCTCGCGAGGCCCTCGGGCCTTTTGTCGCCGCTCAGCCATTAGAGCCTTTACAACGCCCTGAGGCACGAATAACTATAAAATTTCACATGCTAGATTAGGAGTTACAACATTTTTGAATTAGCTCAAGAACGGAGACTTTCTTCAAACTCAAGTAAATACATTTTAGAGTTGTTCAAGTATATGGCGACCTCTCAAATTCGCGTTAACGACTTCGTAAGAGACCGTCTTACACCTTTTTGCGCTTGAAAGCTGTAAAGAGTTCCTAGCAGGGCTGTGTTTTTCGGACCCTACAGGAGACTCAGGACCCGCGACAGCTAGACAGACTGCAGCAAAAATAGAGACTAGCATTTCTTTGCCACGTTGATACAAAATATCTTCTAATATCCTAAGCTTCCCAAGTTTTCTTCTAATAACACTTAAGTTTTCAAGCGCAGCAAGGTGTAATGGGCGGTTGATATATCTTCCAAATGTATTTACGGAAGTTGGCGTGCGAGTCTCATACATGAGCATTTACGAAAAGTGTGTAACTCCTAATCTAGCGTCTCGAATTGTAAATGACGATAGGATTTCTCGCGATCTTCCCAGCTCGTGCTTTCAGCCCTCCGCGGGTAGACCTGCACCTCCCGTGCTCGGCAGCCTCGTACCCGACAGGGCGTCCCGGTCGCCCCTGCGGCGGCGGCGGCGGTGGCGGCGGCGGCGGCTGTCGATGCGCGAGTGGCTGCTGCCGCGGCTTCCGCGACTGCCGCGGCTGCCGCGGCTGAGCGCGTCGCCCGAGCGGCGCGCGGAGCGCAAGCGGCGCGCGGCGCGGCGCTCGGCGCGCTTCGCCTCGGTGCGCTCGCGCTGCAGCCGCTGCTTCTTGCGCTTGAGGCGGCGCCGCCGCTCCGACTCCAGCATGCGCCGCGCCAGCTCCGGGTCGCTTATCTCGCCTGCGCCACGCCACCGCAATATGCTCAAGTTATCCTTTTCTTCCTTTCTTTCTTTATTCGTTCATTCGTTAATTTGTTCAACTGTTTATTCGTTCATTTAGACATTCGTTCATTTGGACATTCATTCATTTGGACATTCCTTCATTTGGTAATTTGTCCATTTGGTCATTCGTTCATTTGATCATTTGTACCTTCGTTCATTTGGTTATTCGTTCATTTGGTCATTCGTTCATTTAGTCATTCGTTCTTTTGGCCATTCGTTCATTTGGTCATTCGTTCATTTGGACATTCGTTCGTTTAGTCATTCGTTCATTGGGTCATTCGTTCATTGGGTCATTCGTTCATTGGGTCATTCGTTCATTGGGTCATTCGTTCTTTTGGTCATTTGTTCATTTGATCATTCGTTCATTTTGTCATTTGGTCATTCCTTCATTTGGACATTCGTTCATTCATTCATTGGGTCATTCGTTCATTTGGTCTTGCGTTCATTCATTAATTTATTCGCTCTTTCGTTTTTTCGTTTGTTCTTTCCTTCATTCCTTCATTCAGTCACTACGCTCCTTACGCGCACTTACCGAACATCTCCGATGGCACATCCACCGGCGACACCGACCCCGACGAGACAGACACAATGGACACCACCGACGACCCCAGCGACGACGACGACGAGCTGCGCGACACGCGCCCCTTCCTGCGCACGCGCCGCGTACCAAAGATATGGCCCGCTCTCGGGCAGGGCCCTACATGACCACGCTAAGCGTCGACGTCTCTCCGCCACGTAAAATAAAATTTAGTTTGCTGATCTTGACCAGTTACCACATTTGTCAAGGAGAGGTCAATGAAAACGGATTTTGGAACTTCTGGAGTGTTATATTACTAAAATATCTCACAATTTTCTACGGTTTAAAAGAGTCTCATAGAATTCTTGGTTTTACTTTTAAATGTACATGTTGGAGAAAAGCATGTTCGGGGTACGTAGAAATGCGTTTGGACTCAAGGAGCGCAGTACAATGAAGTTTGAGAATTGATAATAAAAACAATTTTAAAATATCAATACCTTCCTTTCATATAATTAATTAAATACCAGTTAGTAAATTTAAATGCCTCTTTAACAACATAGGTCATACTCGACAGATAACATACATGTTCAATTCCAAGAACAGTACAAGTTCGATTGGTGTAAAAAGTCCGTGATATGATTATTGATAATGGTTATTTTTAATACAGTGCAAACAGTGTAGTTAAAGATATTCAACGTAATAACTAATGACCTTTTACCATTCTTGTAAACCGATTGATCAACGAATGAATGGAAATGAATTGGCTGCAAATGCAGCGAAATACATATAAGTAGCGCGGATTGCCTATTCCGCCCCTGTGTTTACTCCTCGGACTCGGACCAAGGATACAACGACGAGAGTGAAAAATATTGTCCAAGTTATAGTTACATGAAAAAAGAAACAGTATCTAGGAATTAGAATAATTTTCAGTCTAATAAATGTGTTTAAACAATTATTTAGTACTTAAATACTAATGTCATTAAGTTTAATAAACGGTTGCAGTAATTTCAGTTCTCAGACAATGAAACTTCATTATTTTAGCCAATGACTCACTACTTTAATCATAATTATATTAAATTAAATTAAAAAATACTATTATACTCTTTTAACATAGAAATGCGGTATTTTCATATTAATATTCTAATAAGGGATAGGTTGCTTTACCGGTAAAATTACCGGTAAATCTTATCGGCAAGTGATTTGTGAGGATATTCTCTCAAGTAAAATGGGTTTTTATTAAGATGTTTCCAAATGATTTTAGTAAGTATAAAGTAAGCATTTTCTAGAAGGTAAAATGATCTTTAACCGATAAATTATTTTCTTTGTATGAAAAAGGTGTACTTAAATCGGTGTTAATATAATAAGTACATGGTATTTATTAAAATATGTTTACGCATATTACCAACGAAAAAATAGTACCACGTCACGCCCATGCAGTAAAACAAAGCTAGTAATCACCAGGCAGCAAAATCTCGCAGATATTAAGGATATTTTTTTAAATACAGTGAAACCTCTCGGCAAGGCCATCTCATTAAAAGAACCTCCCCTTTACAATATCAGTTTTCTGCGGAACGAAATAATTATTCCATAAGAACAATGCATTTTTATCTCTTTCCTGACGACCACCCCTCTTCCCGACCAACATCCACGTATTTTTATTTTAATGAAACATCGCATTCCGTTTGAGACGTCTAGTCAACCTCGCAAAAAACGAGAGTTTGCGTACTACTGTGAGTCAAGGCATTTCCGGTGTCATTCACATATGCAAAGCAATCTGAGCTAATACGATTTCACGGTAACTCCGAACGGGAAACCTTCCAGGAAATGTAGAGAAATTATCGAGTAATAAAATTGAAAAATAATTTCGCAAAAAGAAAAATAATATTACTGGTTAACGATAATCAGAAAACCTACCGTATGTCAATAATGCATTGCCTGAAGGAGGACAATTCTTACAGGACACTGTGCTATTCTTTTTTGTAATCGCCTGTTTTGTCGCCCGAGTAATGCCTTCTTTCTCCGCTAGATGGCGAACGAAACGCCGCGAAATTTGCGTGGTTAAATGAAAGAGCCCGAGCGTCGCCACGTAAAATAAGGCCTTAACTGGCTAAAGTAAGTAAACGCTAACCGCCGTCGGCGGGCGCGCCCTCACTTGTAGTCCGCGTCCGTGATCTTCCTCTGCTTGCGCTCGCGCCTTCGCCTGCGCCTGCGCTGGCGCTTCTCGCGGCGCGCCTTCCTGCGGCGCAGCTGCTCCTCCTCGTCCGACGTGGACGAGTAGATGGAGGAGTCGGTGGTGGAGGAGGAGGAGGAGGAGAAGGAGGTGGCGGCGTCGGAGGCGCCGGCGCCGGCGGGGGCGCCGTAGCTGGGCGTGGGCGAGGAGCTGGGGCTGGAGCTGGAGGGCGTGGTGGTGGAGCTGACGCTGGACGAGTCGTAGTCGGCGGCCGCCTCGCCGCGCAGCATGCGGCGGGCCTCCTTGGCGAGGCGGCGGCGCGCGCGGTCCATGCGCTTCTGCTCCGTGTGGCGCGTGCGCCGCTCGCGCCGCTCCGTGCGCCGCCGCTTGCGCCGCTCGCGCCGCGCGCTCGCCGACAGCTCCGACTCGTCCTCGTCGCCCATGCGGTCGCGGATCAGCCTGCGCCACGCCGCGCAAGCGATTCATTGCGCTGACTACCTGCGTACCTCGCTTTATGGCCCTTCATTTTTTGGCTTTTTTTCTCATTCGGCGTACATACGACACTACACAGAAGTGATTGAATACCATTCGTTAGAAATGTACACTAATACAAGCCTTCCCGTCGCCGGGCAAAGGGATTCATTGTGCTGACACCCCTCGTACCTCGCTTTGTGGACGTTCATTATTTTTTTTTGCTTTTTTCTCATTCAGCCTACATAGGAAACTTCACAGAGATGATTGAATACCATTCGGAAGAAATGTACACTAATACATGCCTGCGCGACGCCGCGCAAGGGATTCCTTGCACTGACAACCTGCGTACCTCGCTTTATGGACGTTCATTATTATTTTTGTTGTTGCTTTTTTCCCATTCAGCGTACATACGACACTTCACAGGAGTGATTGAATACCATTCGGTACAAATTTACACTAATACAAGTCTGCGCGACGCCGCGCAAAGAATTCATTGAACTGACAACATGCGTACCTCGCTTTATGGACGTTCATTTTTTTCTTGTTGCTTTTTTCTCATTCAGCGCGCATACAACACTTTACAGAAGTGTTTGAATGAAATTCGGTACAAATGTACACTAATATAATTCTGAGGAGGATGACCCTAATGAGCTCTTCAATAAGTAATAAAGCAGAAACGTTTTGACGTGGTGGTTAGTAGAACGGATGGGAATAAAGAGAGCTTTTGATGTAGATCAGAATGGACAGAAATTTCGGAGGGCGGAATTTATCTTTAGGGAATCTGGAAGGGCTTCGGTTAAGGTCTATGATTGCTAGCTTTGCTCAGTAAGCTATCAGGATGATCAAGAATAAATCAATTGAATGCCAATATTTTTACACATATGCTCAAAGGAAGTCAGAGGGTACGATTTCCACTAAAAAAATTGAGTCTAGTGATGTTCTTTTTTATTTTGTATGTATGTGTGTTCTGTTCTCCCGCCGATAACAAAGACGCCCGCCTCCTCGTCACCCATGTAGTCGCGGATCAGCCTGCGCAAAAACACTACTTCCACGTACCACCCCAGAGCAACCCACATAGGAACATTCGTTTAATTGTTCTAAGCATTTCCGAACAACAACAGAACCCGAGTAACTTGGTTAACATTCAGTTCTCTAACCAGTAAAGTACCAGGACGACAATGGAATGAGCTTAAAATACGACCCCCGAAGATCCATACTTCTAGGACATAAAGTGTGAGGAAATGGAGCTTTTTCGTTTTGTTCGTGTGTATGTGTGATGTGTTTCGCCGCGCGCATTTTGACAGATCTGACTCCACGTCTTCGTCGCCCATGTAGTCACGGATCAGCCTCCGCGCTCCGATGATGTTTTTAATTTTGTGTTTTTTTTCGCCGCGCGCGCCGACATTTCAGTTTTTAGATTGAATGATTAGTGATTTCGATTACATAACTGCTAAGGTTATTTGTCCCGTACTCGTATTATATATTTATTCTGTGATATTCACCTCTGCTGGATGGTGAGATCCGGCGCCGTCCTACCGTCGACTAGCGGCGTTTTCCCCAACCAAGTATCTCCCACCAGCGGGGCACCGCCCCCATCCGGGCCAAGCTTAAGACCCCGACCGGTTTTCCGACATTTGTGGTTGTTTAGTGCTTGCAAGTATAAGTGTATGTAGATAAGGGGTGAGGCTAGAGCAATGAATAGGAGAAAACATCGGACACCCGGCACTGTTGTTAGGGCACTGTTTCAGAATTCGTTTTGTATTAATAGGAGAAACCATAGAAAACTCCCTTTAAGAGCAGCCGTTCGCTAGAATTCTCCAACAGGTAACAGATGAGTTCGACGTAGATTTCTACCTAGCACTGAAAATCTTCCAGCGTTAGAACTGAAACTCCAGGAGCTTCCGATCAGAGGAACTACAGTGACATCAGTAGATGCCCTGAGTCACTTCTTACAGTCCGACAGTTCAAATCCTGCGCCTTCATCACCCATGCGATCCAGAGGCACCTTGTGTAACTTTACTTCCACGTTGTATCTAACCAATATTTTTCAATTTGTGCAAAGTCATTCATTAGTCATCTCTACAAGAAAATGAACCCTGTACCCTGGTTTACGCCCAGTTGCTCTGACCAATAAACTTCCGGGACGGTAATTGATTGGGCGCAAATAAGTAGATCCGTATTTTTCCATAGCAGCGCGTAGAAAGTGGAGGGAGTTAGGGTTTTTTCAATGAGCTAAAATATACTATATAGAGTAGCTGTTTCTAAAGTTTCAGCGCTCTTGGTGGCGACTCGCCAAACTTAGTGGCCACCATGTTTTTTGAAGTCAAAACATACGAGTGGCGGTGTATTCACCTGCTACACTGAATCGATGTTGTTCGTATCACAACTTATTTCTTTATTATTTTTCGTTTAACAGTATTTAAATATCGTTATAACAATAGCATTCGCTTCCATGCTTTACGCGAACTACAATAACATTACAATATCTTCCATTCTTATGACAATAATCAATGCAGGAAGCAACATGTATTTAAAGTTTCTCAATTCTTCTAACATATTGTCATTCCGCTTGTAAATGATTAGTATTTGACCGTGTGAACACACAATAAAATGATTTATATTACGCGCGGCCTGCGCCTACCGTAACTAGCGCCAACAGTTATGTTAGAATTCTTTGTTTCTCAGAACGCGCTGATTTTACGGCAAAAGCATGGGTTCAATTTCCTTCAAAGATGGAGGCGCTTCAGCCACTCTATGTAGTATGTTCTATCTCGTTGGGTGTTCTCCATAAAACATTAGGAAAGTGGCCATGCGTCCGGCGCTCCAACCCCGCGTATTCGACGCCCATGCGGTATCCAATCATCCTGCGCACAAACACCGCTTCCGCTTGGTACCCAAAAGCAACATATATCAAAAAGTATCGCAAGGTTCAGTGCATTAGTCTTCCAGAACGAGAATCAGGACTGTGCTGTGGTTCATAGCCCGATGCTTGGAATAGCAAATTATTGGGACGATCAATGCTAATACAATCGAATGCCAATATATTTACACAGATGCATACAGGAAGGAAGATTACGTTTGGCAAGGAGCTTATTTGCGTTTGCAAGAAGAGCTTTTTTTGCATTGATAAGTTAGATATAACTGATGACTACGCCATTGTTTATTGAAGTGATTTCACTGTTGTGTAATGTTTGTAGGGAGTTGGTGATGACTAGCCTTGTTGATGGTCAAAGTTAACAGACATTTAACTTTGCCTTTGGATATTCCGTACTTTCACTTTTGAACGTGGGTTCAGAATACTGTTGATTTTATGCATGCTAATGAACCACTAAGTGCAGTTCCTTGGTCGATCTGCACTGCTCGGAGTCTCGAGTCTGTATCTCTTTCCCATACTAATTAAACACACCACTAAGTCTAATCAGTACAGTATTCCATTCTACTTCCAAATACAGTTAGGTCGACTCATGAATTGTCAGGAATGTACAACTTACTTTTATCTAAACATCCAGTCTTCAGAAAACCTTCACGCGTAGTACACGTAGTAAAAGTTCCACGTTTGGTTAAATCCCTCCCAACAAATGAACTTTTCAATATTCTAAAGAAATATATTTATAAGATAATTGTTAAATTTCTTCTTAAAATAATATAAAATCATTGTCGCATAAATAAGAAAACTGGAACAATGACAACTTCAGAGAAAACATCTAATATAACAAAATTCGGGGATCAACCTAATAAAGTACAGTATTCGAAATATTGTCATACCTTATATTCAATTGGTATTTTTTCTTCAGCAGCACTTTTGAGAACATTGTTTCGTTCTGAATTGAAGTCAAGTATTAAAAAATATTACTGTTCTCCAAATTCACCTGAGAATAATATTTTGATAAATATATAACCATACTAAATCTCTACACACAATTTATGAATTATGATAGTTTTTTAGAAAAGAGTAAAAGCGGTAGAAGGCCTAGAATAAATATTTTACCGTATGTATTTCAGAAAGCAGTGAACATATTTAGGGAAACAGAATGTCATGAGTGGAAAAGTTGAATTGCATGGTAACACTAATAACTCAAGCAATACAAGTCGATAGCTACAGTACCCGTTATTAAAACAAGACAACTGTAATAAAATTATTCACTTTCATTTCAGATTGTTTAAAGATACCTTGTAAATAAACAAACGTAACTGAAAATATTTAAGCATAAATGTTTGAAAGAAGTAATAATGAATGTTACTCACAAATACGAACACTTCACACTATATATATTATACACGTATAAATTATTATTTGACGTTATATTTGATGATACACGTTCAGTTATAAAAAAATGTATTCATAATAAAACATAAATAATAAAATAAAATCTTCCCTAAGAAAAAGTAAGCGCAAAAATATTCATGACAATGTTTTGATAGATATTCATTTATTTCAAGTAACCAAACGAATAACGATCTGATGTATTGCGAAAACATATTTCCACTTTGATGTAATTTCTATCCTCAAAATGTGTGTAATGAAACTCTTGAATAAAATACACTAATTTCTGCAAAGCCCTAACTCTATTATAAAATTGAATATATTCTGAATATTTCAATTTTTAATTCTACACAAGCTACAAAGAAATGTGATGGCTGATAATACATAGTAAACGGAGAAACGTGCTCCTTCTACCCTTGCAATCAAATAAATTGAGCTAATGCATTTTTATTCTCTTTCTGAGCATTATTTGACGAATCAAGAATTATTTTTTAGTGCTACTTATCTACATGCCATTAAATGATGAGAG
Organism: Gryllus bimaculatus; assembly: GCA_017312745.1. NCBI lineage: Eukaryota > Metazoa > Arthropoda > Insecta > Orthoptera > Gryllidae > Gryllus > Gryllus bimaculatus. The sequence continues at coordinate 3,247,269 of BOPP01000148.1, read as the reverse complement.
CAAACTTAACATTTAAATAATATAATTTGTAAGATATGTTTCAAATTCCATTTTTTTGAGAAATTCTATTATCGCTTCTTAATCCATAATTATGCAATAAATTATAGAAACGAATCGTTTTAATAACTTACATTTTATAAGGAATTTATTATTTATTTTTTGACATTTTCTTATTACATACATTTTAAAAGGTTGAGAACGTTTCTTTTAAAAGATAAACGACCTAACCAATTTTCGCATTTTTATAAATGTAAGATTAAGAGGAAATGAAAAAATGCCGAATTTTCATTTTAAAAGTTGCGCAAATATCAGAACGAGTAAAAAGATTATATTCATAAACAGTGACCTAAAATGGTCACGTGGTACTGAGATAGGTATAGTCCCTCCCACCCAAGTAGAAACTAGTGTTACAGTACTGTAGTTTAGGTAATACTGGAAAACTTTACGTTTATTGGCCCTTTTCACTTAAATCGTAGTATTTACTTCCACCCAACTGCACTCATGTAATTCTTATGAGCAAGAAAAAGTGTTGGACAAGCAAGAAAAGGAGGACTGGCGCCCGGCAAAAACTTCTCTCATATTCCCAGCTCCAGAATGTTTGACTAAAGATGCGAATTTCACGAATTTTACAGTTTTGGGGCGAAACTGTGAATATCTCCTCTGATGATCTCCAACAATGGCTCTGCTCGCACGTGACAACAAGTGACACGTCGACAATGGCTATCAACGTCGCGTCACTATGCGCACAAGATTAATTCGGCCGTTAATGATTAACAAAACAAAGCAAAAATCAAGATAAACACTGAATCCAGGAATAATATGGTGTGTTGGAAGCAGAGAACTATTGTTTTTGACAATTATTCTTTATTATCGTGCACAGGCACCTCTAGAACACTATTTTTAAAGGAGACATCAAAGAAAGTTATTTAAATAGTACTATCTCTGCGTGTAAATTTAGTTTAATTCACGATTCTTTCTTTGTATTATTTTGTAATTAACAAGATAATGCGGTAAATTAAGCAAAGGACACTTATTTTGAATAATTTTCAAACTGGTCAACCCAGTTGCTTTATCAAAGCGTGTTACATAAAACAATTTGATATGTTTTCAAAGCAAATCACCAGATCAGAAGCTATCCATTAATTCTTTAATATACTTTGACGACACATTTAGAAAAGGACGGCAGCCACAGTAGTGATGGCTATGGTTAGAGCAGAAGTGGTGGGAAGCAATGTTTTATTGGTCCTCTTCGTTGTATATGAAAATGCAGACGCACGGGAGTTGTCATACATCTATTGAGCACCGCATCAGTTCGGTAGCTTCTTCATGATTTTATTTTCCGATTTATTTCTGACTTTTTGATTCAAGAAAGGCTGCACAACATTTTTGTGCATATCATATTATCTTTTCACAATGCACAAACAAATATCAATATCATAATATGTCTTATTGAAAGTGACTTTCGCAACAACAACAACCAAAAAAAAGCCGAAAGCACCGAATGACGGGGCGTGTCCCCCGTCCTCCCAGACGAAAACGTCCGTGTTATCGGGAGCTACCACTTTCCCAACTGCGAGCGCGCCATGCTGCGAAGCCCCTTCGTCCTGCCTACGACGCCCCAGCACCGCACGTTTCAATGCACGTGCTAAGGAACGACGGAGGTTCAGCCCAGCGCCACTCGTTTCTCGTGTGGCAATAGTGTTTCAAGTACTTAGTATAAAATCCAACAGGTCGCAGGACCTACTACGAGATGATTGTTTTCAATTTATATTCGCGCCTGAAAGCAACTGAGAGCTGCGATCCGAAGATGGCGATTTTACAAGAAAACGCTATTTCACATGTGATGAGAAGTCATTAAAATAACAATATTCTACATCTTATCGTAAAGGGGACACATGTGCTCTCAGTCCTTACGATCTATGGATCACAAACTTGGTCATTAACAGAGGCAAACAAAACCGCTCCAACAAGATGTCAAAGAAAAATGGAGCGCAAACTCCTACATACAACAAAAATAAAAGACATAATGACGTAAAATAAATAAAACAGAATTAAAAGATAAAATTAAAAGTGAGTTAATAAGAGCAAAAAACTAATATAACTGATGCTATTGTCCAAGCAAGCGTAACGAAATGGCGTTGGGCCGGACACGTTATGAGATTACACCAAGACAGATGGTCATACGTAGCAACAGTATGGTGTCCAAGAATAGTTTGGGGGGCAGAGGAAGACCAAGGACAAGGTGGCCAGACGAAATAAAAAGGCAGCAGGTAGCACGTGGCCACAATTAGCTCAAAACCGAACCATCTGGAAAGCGCGAAATCGGTAAGACACAAGACAAGAGCGTAAGACACAAGAAGACAAAAGAATACAAGGAGAATTAATAACACAAGGCAATAACGTACGAAGAATAAATGAGGAAATTCCTGGACCACGCCGAACCAGTTGGGCAAAGAACTGCGAACTGTGAATTTGTAACTAAGATTTGTGTGTGAAAGTTAATTGGACAACCTAACCATTCCTTAGCAAGAAATTGTTATTCTTTTTTCCCTGTATCAGAAGGTCTTTGCCCTTAATGGGATGAAATGGGCTAAATAATAATAATAATAATAATAATAATAATAATAATAATAATAATAATAATAACAATAACAATAACAACAACAACAACTTCAAAAAATGAGGAATACATTGACACAAAGGCCACAGCAGAGACAGTGAAAATAACGAGCTCTAATTGTCAGTCTCAACATCCAGGACTAGGGGTTCATCTCTATACACAATTTTCTGTCCGGGAACAGAAGGAACCCATCGGAGGCTCGACCTGCGGTGCCTGAACGGGGATATCATCGAAGAAAAGCAACTTCCCCATCGACATCGACATTCCATTTACGAATTTATAATAACGGACGAGAAATTGCTAAAAATTTGTGTACCAGGGCAGTGCTAAAACTCAGCACTTTTAATAGTCAATTTAGATATTGATTGAATTGTACTAAAAAATTGTATATAATTTTCATATCATTCTATTCTCTTCCCCCTTCGCCATTTGTATTGGTAATAAGCCATGGCAAACCAAATTGATTTCGTATATTAAGCAAAGTCCTTTTTTTGGTCGACAGGCTCGCAACGGGACGACCAAAGAACCTTTCACCTCGACTTCTTACACAATACCCCTCCCAGCAACATAGCTTCTCCCCTCGCTTCCTCACTACCCCTTTCTCCGACCCCTCCAAGATGTCAAAGAAATTAAAAGTTAGTTAATATGAGCAATAATATAACTGATGCTGATGCTGTTGTCCAAGCAAGCGTAACGAAATGGCGTTGGGCCGGACATGTTATGAGATTACACCAAGACAGATGGTCATACGTAGCAACAGTATGGTGTCCAAGAATAGTTTGGAGGGACAGAGGAAAACCAATCATAACGTTGAAGGCATCGTTCTTGACGAAAAAAATATTGCTTACTACAACTATGTCCAAAAATTCATTGGGGAATCTAATCAAAATGTTGATGAACTTATTAATATTGTTCACGCCATGTCAGAAGTCGCAGGGTGCGAAGATCCTGAACGCTTCGTATTTGCCCTTGCACATATCGACAGCAGTGCCAGACGTTTAAGATTTCTAACACCCGATTTCGCACATATAACGACATGGATCGTTTTCCAAATTGCGCTTCGACAATTTTTTACATCCCAGACAGACGTTTCCAATACCATTTGACGATATTCAAATTGTACCACGCTTCCCACAGAAACTCGTAAACAATTCGCACTTAGACCATACGAGCTTACGAATTCAGGCACCTTATCCACCCCATCCTTCCTCATTAATGAACAACTGTTAAGCAATTTTTATTCGCCCTCCCTTCTCAGTTCTCATGGATTGGGACGCCAATCATATATTTTAAATAATTCATAGTGAAACCCAAAAGAATGTATATTTTTGTAACATTGTTGATGCCAATAAAATAATGGAAAAGTAAAATATGTCTCAGTTATAAATAAGCCTATGCAATATTTAAAAGTTGTTTTTTTTTTGTTTTTTTTTTTTTTGCTTGAAAAACACACATTTTAGGCAAATAAAAATCATAGAAATGTCTTGCCAATTGATGAAAAATAACATTGCAAAGAGAAAATTTTACTTATATTAACATTATAATAGCGTTATAAAAAGCTTTAAAACTCTATTTTCAGTAAAACTACAAAAATTGTCGAAATATGCCTGTGGGATGGGTCCAAGCGCTACTCAGAGGAGCAGTAGGAAAAGACTAATTTTACTTATAATAACATTAGAATAGCATTATAAAAGCTTTAAAGCTCTATTTTTGTACGATTACAAAAATAGTGAAAACTGCCAGTAAGATGGGCGCAAGCGCTACTCAGAGGCGCAGGAGGAAAATATGAAATTTTACTTATAATAATATTAGAATAGCATTATAAAACCTTCAAAACTCATTTTTTGTAAAAGTACAAAACTAGTGAAAAACTGCCAGAAAGACGGGCGCAAGCGCTACCCCGAGTGCTAGAAGCCGGCCCGTTTGCCGCCGCGCGAGGACGCACCGCTTGACGCCCTCCATGAAGACGGCGGAGGCCTGGTCGTCGAGCACGCCCAGGCGCTCCTGCAGCGCGTGGGCGAAGCTGCCCTGCGGCACGCGCAGCGCCGAGTCGTGCGCCACGTCCAGCGCGTCCTCCGCCGCCTCCATCGCCGCCAGCACCTCGGCGCCCAGCCCCGGCACGATGTTGGCGGCGAGCGCGCGCGCCAGCTCGCCCGTCCAGTCCATGCTCTCCGTCAGCGGCTTCGACGCTGCCGGCACGCCGCCAAACACCGTACAACACTACTCCACTCTCATTCTACTGTAAGATGTTTGCTTTCTCGCTATCGCTTACGCAGAAGAGAGAAAGTTACGTAATGCGGGGAGAAAAACGGTGAATTTTCGACAGAAAAACTCTTATTTACAGGGCCCTGGTAATTAAAAAGTGTAAAAATCCAGTTCCGAAATTTAGAAAGTGTTGAGCTGTTCTTTTTCTAAAAATGTAGTGGCCAATTTTCACTTTCATCGTGGTTGGTGGTGGTTGAATGGTTAAATTCAAGTGGAGTAGAGCGAACACCAAATATTTGGCTCTCGGCAAATAACAAGCAATCTATCTCTGTTACTCAGAATCAGCGATAGGTCACTCGCAAATCACTGATTCTGAAGTAAATGTAGTCACCTACTTCTAATTTACGCAATCGCTTATTATAGTCATAAATCAGAAATAGGAAATCGCCTGTTTCCAATAGAGGAGCATTCTTTGTTTTCCTTGTTAACTCATTTTAATTTTTTACTGATAGGTCGTTGCTTGTTATTGCCTTCGATATTCGCTCCATAACTAACGTGGATCGAGAGGATGGCGATGAAGTGGTAAATATTAAAACAGCTGAATCTTGCTACATGTTCTCTTAAGGATGTAATTATTAGAGAGAATTATGGGAGGATATTATGAAAAAACCGAGTCAAGATTCTAGTAACTAGTTAATTAGTAGATAAGTAAATATGAATAATTAAAATTACGTAAAAAAAATAAAAATCCTCGGGCGAAAGGCCCTCAGGCGTTTTGCCGCCTCTCGATCATTAGAACCTTTAGATCGGCCTTGTTGAATAAATAACAATTTTTTAGGGCTACGAAGCGGAGCGCACCTTCCGCCCCGAAGGCGGCGATGGCCTGCGCCTCGGCCTCTGGCAGCGCCAGGTGCAGCAGCCGCTCCACGCTGGTGGCCGAGCGGCAGCGCATCCTCCACGCCGCCCTCGCGGCCGCCGCGCGCGCCGCGGGCCCCATCGGCTCGCCCGGCCCCTTCCCGCGCGCCGCCGCCTTGCCCACCACCGCCTGCGCACGCACGCGCTCCTCGCTTGGCTGTCACGTCGCAGGGAGCGGCGGTGCCTTCATTCTTTGATCGAAGCTTTCGTGAACGTCACATGGTGTCAACATGGCCTCTTCCCACGTCGCGACGGCGGTGCGCTTCCGAGCAGCACGGCGCGTAGCAGAGCATTGGTTTGAATGGAGACCCCACGTACAGAGGGTGGCCGCTGCTGCGGCAGCCGACGCCGAACTCCAGCCACGCGAAGCGGAGGAGGGCATATGCGCCACGGCTAGCAGTACACAGCTTTAAATGGGAGCCTTCCCACTGTGCCGCCGGTCGCTGGGGTTTACCTGTTGCGGTCCCTTTGTTCGTCGTCGCCGGAGGGTCGGCGAAACATACCACTGCAGAACCCACCCCCTTCCACGGCGGCCATCGGTGCGGCCGTGGCTGCGGCGGTGGCGGCGTCGGAAGGGCTCTGCTGCTTGAAGGAAGCGCGGCCTAGGTGGCCCTACGGGCGCCTTCCCACGCCGCCCCGGCAGCGCGCGTACGTCAATCGGCAGGGCTCTTCGCTAACCTTCCGGCGACGACGGACAAAGGGACCGCAGCAGGTAAAACGCAGTGACCGGCGGCCGCAGTGGGAAGGCTACCATTTAAAGCTGTGTTCTACTAGCGGTGGCGCGTACCCTCTCCTCCGCTTCGCGTAGCGCGAGTCTTGACGGAAGCGCGCTGCCGTCGCGACGTGAGAAGGAGCTCTAAGAGATGGACGTTGGTCACGTTCGTTTAGTGCACGGAATTTCCCTGGAGGTGGCAATGTTCTTTCCTCACTAGATGGACGCGCCCAGCATAAGCTTGTGAGGTTCTCTCCTCCAAGTATCTCCTCCTCCCAGTAATAGACTCACCCAAGTCGAGACAACATCTTAAGCTCCCGACAGGCGTGATAGATATGATAGATTGTTAGCTATTGTAAAAAATGCGAAATGATATCACACGCTAAGAAAATTAGAAATTGTATGTTTGACGATCGGTGCAGTAAAGTTGTGAAGGTTTTCAATCTACGATAAAATGCTAAATTGATCCTAAAATGCAAAATCACGTACAAAGTGCGAAACGGTCTTGAATTAGCGATTACTAAATAGCATTTTATTGTTTTTCTTCGCATACGCTCTCTAACCAGGGATGCGATACCGACAACAACAGATCGATGTTTGAAAACTTTTAATTTGAGTGTGGCCGTTTTTGTTAATTTATAATTAAGAGTTATCTGACAAAACAAAATTTAAAAAAATAAAAACAACAATTTAAATATCTACCGATCCGAATGGCTCAGATCGTTAAGGCAGTAATGCCGTAGCGATTCGGACCGAAGGATCGCGGTTTAGAATCGTGCCTCGGGCGTGGTTGTATTTGTGTTCGTCCTTTCACCCCCTACCATGTCATCTTCACAGTTACCATACCGTTCAATGCAATTATGGTCGCTAATTACCTAGATATTGATGCGACCTTAAATAATATAAAAATTTAAAAAAAAAGCTAAGCCCAAAAGTCTGAGCGCGGCGGGTCGTCTCATGTGGCCTCAGCTCGCTGCCCGGAAAAGGTCACGGGAAAAAGAGGAAGGCGCTACGTCTCCGGCACACGCGTTACCTCTTACGCCTTTTACGCTTTTATATTTGTTGAAATGGTGAAATATTAAACTAGCTTTCCTGATTTCCTGTTTTTCATAGTAAAACCTAAAAAGCATGAAAATATTTTTTTATCTCAACGAGTCCTCATAATTTTTTTCCACCAATGCTACAAAATGCTGAATCTTAATTTTTACAATAATATACAATGCGATTTTTAAACAATTTAATATGCTAAATTCTACCACCACTAGTGATAGTGTAGTACATGTACGTAAGTGAAGTGAAATCCGTACGTGTGTGTATGTTAGAGGAGAAGAGGGGACAAGAATGGGAAAGCAAGTATCGCCCGCTGTTCCTGGTCCGCTTCATCCTAGTATTAATCGGAGAAACCACTAAAAACTTCCTATCAGAGCAACCGGTCACTAGAATTTTCCTCCAGACAATTGAACTCTTCCCAGCCAGTGTCGGAAATCGGCTACACTCGAGAGTCGAACCCTAAGACTTCTCGAACAGGATCCTCCAAAAACAACGGTAATACTAGAGGGATTTTGCAAGACGGGAAATACAACGTCGTAGCTCATGAGCATTGTCAATAGGAAATAACGGATATTCAGAAAAATGGAGTTTTTGCAAGTCGTACAATTGAAAACATACGTAAAATTGGAAATTAGTTGGAACGGAAAACCTCTAACGGTATCTGAACGCTTTTACTGAACATCTTCCGATTCAATTTTTGCTTTTATAAGGATTACAAGATAGTAATACGTATAATACATGAAATCTGATTTATCAAGCCAATATGTAATATACATGTCATTACCTCCAAAGAAATAAATAGCTTTCTAGATAGTTTTAGAATGAAACCCCGCAATTTTACTATAACATTTATATTTTTTATATTAAGAATGGAATAAATGCCAATTATATCGCCTTGTAGATAATTAATTTTTCGTGCTAATCTGTCTAACCTCAATATAGTACACATTCCTCCAATATCTAAAGAAATACGTTAGTTTATTCCTGACACATCTGATTTAACATGAGCAAAAATTAACCATATATTCCCTGCCCCATTATATTCCTAATTTGAATATTGCGTTTTTCATTATTTTCAGACTTATTGTGTATTAGTGCCAAATTCGTGTTTAGTGGTGGCGGCGAAAATTACGTTAAGTATGAACACATTTCTCATAGGCGACAAATAGGGAAAATGATAGGACCCTTCAATCGAAATCCAATCATTGGATGTCGGGGCATGAGCAGTAGAATTCTCTCCTCAATTGTCATGATACGTCTTTCAAATTCACGACTTTCAAAAACTCTCTACTGTCTCTGAGTCACTCCTCGCGCGTTCTGATTTGCCTTAAGCCTTAACAAAGCGAAAAGGCATAGCAAACGAGAAGTAGCGTTCGACTCACAGCACAAAGGCAACGCCACACACAAAGGCGGGCCATCGCTACTGCAGGGTGTGAACACCGGGCAAATATTGTGGAATGTGTACAGACAATGGAAAGAGGGGTGAACTGCCAGCTCAACCGGCCCAGGGCGAGAGGGTACGCGCCCCGCTGGCGCTAAGTGTCGCAAGACAACGCAGAAGGTACCGTTGGCTGGCGAGGGGATGTGCGTCACAGCGAGGGGCGCCAATACAGGTGTGCATCGGGCTGGAAGGGTTTTGTTCTCAAAATTTCTGTCGCAACACTCGCGACGTCGACAGAGTGCTTTTGTTACCTCAATCTAACATGGTAAGGACGCCAGCCTCACGTGGGATAATGTCTGACTTGAATAACCTGGTGATAATCTCTGGTAGTAAGTTTCCGCTAATTAGCTCGAAAACTCGATTATTAACATGACGGTTTAGATAATGCTGTGTGAATGACGATGAACGGATAATTTTGGATATAATTCGGCTAAAGTAGATATTAGTCACATAGTGACGGTTAAAACAAGTACATTGTGAGGCATCTTGCTTGTTAGCGAGGCTTTTTACATAAAAATGCGTTGTAAATACGTCGCACAGACTCAAAGATGTTTTTTACTATTCGCGAATACCCAAGGACGGAGACCGTTGTTATGAAATTCATTATTTCATTACTTGAGAATAAACGGGTTAATACTACATTCTCAATTCTATTTTATCAGAAGTCTGATCACAGGTAATTATTAAGGTTATATTACTTTCTCGTACACGTACGTATATACGGCGTAAATATACGTAGTATAGAGAAAGTTATGTAATGCTGCGGAAAATCTATTTCGAGATTTCAACGGAAATACACGTTTTGGGGTCCCCTGTTACCAAAAAGTGTTTTTTGAACGTCAGTCCGTCTGTCTGTCTCCCTGTTCGTCTGTGAACACTAAAAGCGCCTAAACCATGCGTAAACGTTTTTTTTTTGTTTTTGTTTTTGTTTTTTCTTCAAATTGAAGAATCAGCATTTTCAAAATTTTCTCAAAAACGACTCCAAATTTTTAATTTAAATTTCTTATAAGAATAGAGTAAAATACACAAGTTAACTAAATTTTTGAAAATTTCAAAAGTTTGAATTTTGGTCTCTTTCTACAACTACAAAATTGAAGATAGATATTTTGTCTTCAAAATAAATTTTTTGTACATAATTAGTTCTTTTATTAAGATCCTGTACATTTTTTCAAAATTTTAGTAGTTTTCGCGCAATATTGCGTAAATAATGTGCAATTTTTTAAAAAAACGGGATTTTCGCAAAAACAGCTCCATTTTTGGTTTAAATGTGTGGTAGGGATAGTGCTAAACGATCTCCATAAGAGGACATAAACGCCATATTGCTCTATTATTTGTTTTTCGAAACTACAAAAATGTCATTTCTTGACGTGACTCTGGCGTCGTTAAAAGAACATTTCTATGAAATATGAGTCAATAAAACTCAACAGTTTTCTATGAAAATGAGCTCAAAATTCCGCATTTTCAGAAACGCTCAAACACAATTTTTCCAAAAGCAGCTCCAATTTTTTTTCTTAAAACGCTTCGTACGGATAGTGCTAATTGCACTGTTTAAGATGACATAAATTAATTTTGCTGTATTCTTTCTTGTAGTTTTTTCGAAAAATACACAAATGTATTTTTTGAAATATTTCTCACGCCCTTAATACTCACGTTTCTAGCGATTTGTAAACACTATTGAATTTGATAGTTAAAGTACCTCAAATTACTTTATATGAAGTTTTTCGAAAACTCAAAAATTTTCAGCGAAAAAGAGCTTCAGATTTTGCATTTACAGTACCGTTAAAACATCGTTTTCTTAAAAACGGATCCAAAGTTTTCAATGAGAATTGTCATTGTAAACGAGGTTTTACACTTCTTTAATAATCTCAAGTTAATATTTCGGTTCTTCTTTTAGGAAACCGAAGAATTGAGGAAACGTAACAACGGGCTTTAGATGGCAGCTGCCGAGAGTACGTGGGAATTCCGAATAGCTAGTCCAGCTCAAAGAAAATAGGAAACTAATACGAGAAAGTCTGTGCCATTCGGTAGCATCTCTAGTATTTCATTTGCACCTAATATTCGTCCGCATTTTTCACACTTGCACGTATACATATCTATTCGCCATCCTTGTTCACCGAGTTAACATTTGTTTACAGAAGAACATTTTAATTCTAACACAAAAACGTGCATCATCCAGAACAGGGTAAGTCGTACAAGGAACGGCAGATAACAAACCAATTCAAAGTGAGAGAGGTGGTCGGAATCATAGTTTTATAAGTTGGTAATTCAGACGGGAAATAATTTAATCCGCTTTATTTCAATGCTAGTGCTGACGCATATACTTTGATAAATTAAATAGTTTAACGGACGCTTCTTTCGCGAATACAGCGATAAACTAGTACAGCACTTACACTGGAAAACAGTTCTCTACATACCATGAATTTAAAAAACTTAGTGTTCCTAATGCAACACGTAAATAGCAAATATTTATTGGCGACCGGCCTCTTTCTTGGAGCATCGCTGTTGCCTGACGTCATCTGTGTCGTAAGAAGTGGCGCATTGAGCATGATAATTCACTTGATACTATAAGTGAGCGCGAAGTGAGTATGGGAGGAATAACAAATCAAATGCATGCATTTTAGAATCAAAGTTTTAAATATATTTCACTATTTTTTTTTGATGTCCTGGATATCTAACGAAACCTAAATCACCTCTTACATGGCCGGAAGGTGCATAGTTTTCTTTCAATTTCTACTGCATTGAAAAGTAGTAATATATTTTTAAATTCCTTGTGAGATATCTGCTATTTCCCGTATCTAATTTTAACCGGTCTGAAGTATGCTTACTGAGGTATTCATACTTTAAATTTTATCCATCAATTTTTAATTAAGCGAATATGAACCTGCTAATTCGCGAACTAGCCAGATTCGGATCTTAGCTGTAACATATATCAAGCCTATTATGATTTCTTTTACCTAATGACGTCACTTGCGAAATGGTATTTATACAAAAGTACAGTATCCCGAAGGTATATCCGGGAAAACTTGGTTTAAATAAATACCAAAGTACATTGTATAAAACATTTGCATGTCACATTTCTAAACTATAACTGAACCGCGAAGCAAAAATAAATTCCACTGTCCATGCGCTAAAATTTTGATTGTCAGTTGTGCCTCCTCTATAGCCATCAGCTGTGATCAGGCAACTTCTTTTCCGTCGTTTAATACGGTGACGTCATGCACTCGATTTCTGTGTTGTTCTCTTTGAGGTCAATTGCGCCACGCATAAGGCGTTAATCGAATGTCATTCGCTGACCGTCGCATAGCTACAATCGCCAATTTGCCGATACAACTCGTTTACTCGGATGATCATACGAGTGTATAGTGGGCGGCGTGTTGAAAGAAGACCCTTTCCCTATGCTTCCCGTGAATATTTACAGAAATTAGAACTTACATGAAAAACCTGTGTCCTGTTTCTAATTAGCATAAATTTAGTTGAAGTCATTCTTAAACTTCAACTGAAAGTTAAATGGTTTTTGCAAATAAGTACAAGATTTCTGTGCACAACCTATTTGAAGAACAGTATCGATACCGAAAATGTTAGTATCATTGAAAAAAAAAGAAAATTCATTTTTTCCTGAATGAGTCTGGTTTGTAGCCCTTGCGGATAAATTGCAAACCTCCCAGCCGGTCGACTGGTGAAAGGTTGCTCGTATTTCGGTGAAATTCTATCGGAAAGAGGGGTGGGATGGAGATAAAACATGTTGTAATTATGAGTTGTGAGGAATTAAATACTGTATTGTTTGTGGATTATTTCATATTTCAATAAACAATCTACATTATTTGACGGTGTGGTTAAGATTGGAAGAAAAATTACAAATTATTTGTTTACGTTGTTTGCGTCAGTTTCGCAATTACTGGCACTGTACTACAACATGATTAGTTTTTTCGCAGTATCAGCAAGAAACCTGTTGATTATTTTAATTTTTTTCAGCTTTCAGCTTTTCAAAATTTTCAATTTTGTGTAATATGGTTTGTTAAGCTACAAATTAACACAATTCCGTTGAGGAGAGACACAAAATTGATGCAGGCAACTCAAGGCAGGCTTATCTTGAAATTGTGTCCGGGTATCCAGGTTGTTCGTAAAGTGAACATCTTATTAAAGGGTTCGATTTTTGTTGGAAGGAGGAAGAAAGAGGAGAGGAAAAATTCGGTAAGTTGCTTCCTAACTTTCTGGTGGATTCAAAACTTTCATAAAATTTTGTTAATAAAAGAAATTTTGAATTTTTCTAAAAATAAATTTCTGCAAAATTTGCCGCTTCAAAACACCATCTAGGGTTTGATTTTTCCACAGTGGTGGTTAAATGTGAATATCATCCAAATATACTTGCTTTATTTATACTTATTCATTAATTGGAAATGATTTACTGGATAAAAACATAAATTGGCAAGCTCATACAGTCGAAACGCAATTTTTTAGGCGTTTCAATGGGGAGTGTAAAGTAACTGGTATATCGCCGAATGGCATTGGAGAAATTCGTCTGAGGTGTAAAAAAGTTTCAAATTTAGAAAGCAAGCCATTTTATCTGTGCAATGTCAGAGGTTATTGATGTCAAGCGTTATGCAGCGTCTTCGATGTGCGCTCGGGCAAATACCAAACATTCGGGATCTTTCCATGCGATATTTGTCAAGACATCCACAGCACTTATAAATTCATCATTGTATTGATTTTCTTCTACAGTAAATTTTTTGATGTTCTGATGTATAATTCTTTCATCGACGAGGATAACAGACATTGAGAGGCGAGGTGGAAGGGTGTTTAGAAAGCCGGAGGAGAGAGGTAAGACGTCGGGAGGGGTGTAATGTACGTTGTTGGGAGAGGTATTATGTAAGGTGTAAGAGTGAAAGTTTTCTTGGTAGTTGCTGCGAGCCTATTATCAAATTGAAAACTCACCTGCTACACCAAATGAACCCAATGGACCATCTAAAAAATATTAATGACAAAGGGAATGGAGAATTGAAGATAAAATGAAAATCGTATGCTGATACGTTCAAAACATTTTTTTTGTATTCGACATTTGTATTGACAACATAGAGAGAGGATTTATTGGGTACGCCAGGGACCACCCTCTTGAACATAATGCAATTTAGCTTTTTTTGTTAATTTTTTCGGTGAAAACTGCTCGTTGTCTAGTTGGTTTATTTTACGAATTACCTATTGATAAATTTCTTTATTCAGTAAGATATTCAAAAGCGCTATGGACAGAAGTCGGTAGATGAAATAAAAATACCAACACAATTCGTCTTCCACGCGAATGCTATTGAAATTGTTCTTGATATTTGGTACATTTCAGGCGTTTATTACTGTAGCTGATTGTACTGTTTACAAAAACTTAGAATGTGAAGAGAGCTTGAGAGGGAAGGAAAATGAGGGGGGGGGGTGATGTCGAGAGAGATGTGAGGTTGTTGAGATGCGTGAGCTGCAATGACGACTGCTGCTTGCTATGGTCTCTAGTACTGAGCTGGCCTGGAGGCGTCGCTATCGGCGGCGTTTATCTTCGTCACGGCTTATCACGTGCTGACAAAGTCGGGAGCTTAAACGGCGTGACTAGTACTGCCAATATCGGTGCTTTTGGCGTTCCATTCAAATATCGTTGGGTTTGACAAACTCGTTCTGAAAGGTTTCTTTAGAAAGGGACGCTTCTGTATCAGTGTCAATATATTTCTAGGAGTGTTGTAAAAGTAGGAAGCTTTCGTATGCTGGGTGTCGAGGTCCAAGCAGGGCAGGCGCAAGCAGTTAATGAGTGAAAGGTGGTTTTATAGAGTAACTGAAGAGTGTTTTTGACAACTGGATGATTCCTAGAATTCTATTAGTTTCTTTTAGTTTGTAGAAACGTGTTCTTTTCACGTAAATCTTGGGTTCCATTTGAGAGTTAATGGTGGACCAAAGGGACTAATAGGTCAGAATCGAACTTATTGGCAGAGGGAAGGAAGGACATCTGAGTGTAAATTATTTTGCTGCTGATTTACAAGAGTTGATTTTTATTTTTAATTTAATGGTCCATGTTTCCAGTATCCAGGGGTGTTTTTTCTCTATCATCTTGCTAAATCTACGAGTATAATGTATAGGATATTAGTTAGATGGTTGACATCTGCAAAAGGAACCGTTTAAATTGAATTTTACCGGGTTTGTCAGATACCTAAGTAGAACAACAGAGACTATAGGGGGGGTGAGACTTGAGATCGTCTGCAAGGACGTGTCTGGTCGAGGCAGCAGATGATTTTGCACAAAATTGCATATTTTGTTATATAAGTAATTGGAGGTACCTGTCTTTCTCTTTTTATATTGTATGCTTTCATGACATATTCTGATAAAGTCCTGGCGATGCTATAAATTTTACTAATGAATGAGAGTCGGTATGAAAGGATATGTAATTTTCTCAGTAAAGCGTAACAACTGAAAGGGTCAGTAGAACAAGGCGTTATTCCACATTGACCTTTTTCTGAGATATTCAGGGTTTTGATAGAATTTTCATAGAATAACTCAGAAACCGTGCAGCAGTAAAATATTTCTAGATATCAAGACACCTTTTTGCAAATAATGAAAAAATAATATTAATATCTTTAAACATTTTGTTTGGTTTACAACAATTGTTCTTTTTTCACGAACATTGGTTCTATCCTTTAAATATACTCTCTTGCAAGAAATGAAAAATACTCAATTAATCCAAGTAAATATGCATTTTGAGTATTATAATTATCAAATTTATGTAAATCACAAAACACACATCACTTGGATGTACACCATTCTCTTTTGCAAAAATTAAGGTAAACGCTCACTTTGCCTGGTACAAATTTTCGTCTTAGAAATATATTCTCATCTACTATTCCTCACCTTCTTTCTAAAACTATCTTTCTAGTTTTCATAATATTTTTCCTTTTATTTGACGTTCTACGCGCAGGATGAGCATTCTCGTCTTCCGTGACCTCTGTAGTCACTGTAACAACACTAGAGTTGGCCACCTTCATTGACCGTGATCGCAAGACAACTTTTTTGCTAATCATTGATTAACAGAGATGCTATCCAATGAGTCAGGAACTTGAATTCTCTTTGGGGATTTATTTATTTAGTTAGTTAACGTCAAAAAACAGTTAACTATTGTGCGGAATAGTCCCTTGTTGGACTGAGGTTTCAGCGAAGCTTTTATACAGAATATTTTTTAAACACAACACACTGCATCAAAGTCCATACTGGATTTAAATAACATATTACACTAAAAAGATAATATCTGAAGTTATATTTACTGCTAATAACTCAATTTCGCAAAAAAACTGGAATATCCCCTTGTACAACTCCATTGATTGATTAGTGATTCCGGGCGCGTGAAAGGCTCATCCCGTAAGTGTAGTGCGTGTTTTCTCATGACGTGGTGATGACCTTCTCAGCTGGATGATGAGATCTGGCGCCGACCTACCGTCGGCTAGCGAGATTTTCCTCGACCAGCAATCGCCTACCAGAGGATCACCGGTCCAGCCCGGCAAGTCCTAATCTCCCCACCGCTCTCTCGGCATGTGTGATAGAGAAGTACATGTATGTTTAAGTGTGTGTGTGTGTGTGTGTGTGTGTCTAAGGAGAGAGGTTAGAACAAGGAAAGATCGCGCGCGGTGGAGTACTGCTCTAGCATTCGCCTGAATCAGAGAATCCACGGACAACTCCAGTAGTACTACTCCACTCAAAGTAGCCTGTCACTACAATTCTCCTCCAGACAGCGGCTGACTTCGATCTAACCGACAAGCTAGTGTCGAAAATCCTGCCCCCGAACCCTAGGACTTTCCGATCAGAGGCTCTGCATTGACATCAACTGACGCTCTGCGCCACCTCTCCCGGTCCCTTCAATTGATGAAACTGCGGAGAGCCTGCTGGAGAAGCCTACTGGACCCGGAGGTATAACATCGGTGTCGTGGAGGAAGTGCGAAACGTGAGTTGTCTCGCCTTCAAGGCCGCCTCCGCCATCTCCAGCGCGTCGGGGGGCGAGCCCACACCGCGCAGCACCGTCGCCAGCGCCGCCTGCGCTGCTCCGACCGCTTCGTCCTTCGGGCCCACCCCCGCCGGCACCGCCGCCGCAACTGCCGCCGCCACCGCAGCCGCCGCCGGCGACGCCATTGCATCAGTCATCACCGCCTGCGCAGTGGCGGAGCTTTAGTTGGTGTCACCCCGCCATTTATTACTCAAGAACGGCTGGACCAACTTTAATTATCTTTGATTTGATGGATTCATTGCTGCCCCGAATAGCAGAATAACTATTAAAATATTGGACTAACTCACGCAAAAAGAACAAAGAACGAAACTAAATAATCATGTCAGATGCAATCCGCAACACTACGTAGCATGTTTTGACTCTATATCGTTAAATAACTCCTCAACAAAGCGTTCTAGAGTATTAAAAACTGAAATCTTGAGGCCATAGACCCTAAAGAAACCGTCGCACCGTAATCTGCTGAATGAGATCTGCTTAAACATTCTATTACATTTCTGCTGGTCCGGGGCTTCTCGATATTACCTCGCCTGCTCAGAGATGTGGAAAATCTGCAAATAAATGTGTATGAGAGGGACAAAGAGTGGAAGACACAGACACAGAGAGAGACTGCCACAGAAACAATTAGATTGAGTCAGGGACAAAAGAGAGAGACAAAGTGAAAGACGGAGAAAGAGACGGAGAGGGAGACTGAGAGTGAGAGAGAGGAGGAGTGACGGAGAGAGAGACGAAGAGAGTTAGACTGAGAGAAGTAGAGACGGATAGAGAGACAGATAGACGGGGAGACGGATAGAGAAAGACGGTGAGAAAGACAGATAAACAGAGAGGGAAGAAGAAAGAGGGAGATGAAGGACAGAAAATATAATCGCAATTCATTAGCAATTAAATAATTCTAAATTACGACCTATTTGTTTTTACCGGCCCCGATTGCAGATAAGCTGGTATAAAAAAATCAACGAACAATTAAATAAATGTTTGCGCCATCGGACTTCTAAATTGTCTCATATTTGTTTTTAACTTTTACTTTATATTCACCTGTTAATTCTATTAATACAATATATTGTCTCTGGACAATTTTCAAAGACTATTAGATCATTCACTTCATAAGATTTCTTTCATATTCCATTTTTATTACCAATAATGCTTCTTTTAACAATTCCGTGAACGCCGAGAAAATTGTTAAAAGAAGCATTATGTGTAATATAAAATTTTTATTCAGAAGAAAGCATATTAAGTGAATGGTTTAATTGTCTTTGAAAATGGCCACAGGCAACATATTGTCTGATTTTTATGATTTTTCTAACTGCAGAGAGGTGAAAGGCTGTCCCATGTTAGTAGATTTACTTGCATGTAAAA
>BOPP01000148.1:3125715-3228861 GCA_017312745.1 Gryllus bimaculatus | reverse complement strand
GCCGCCTGCAGCGCCTCCTTGGCCGCCGTGCGCGCCTCGCTCTCCTCCGCCTCCGCCTCCTCCTCCGCCTCCTCCTCAGGCGCACCCACCCGCGGCCACTGCCGCACCGCGCCGCACCGCGTCGCTTAGGCACGCTCCACATGCAGCGCATTAAGGCGGATCCACACGTTCGGCATACGCCGAGCAGCGCCCAATCCCGAACAGCGAATGTTCCCTTTGATGTGTTCAAAAGACCGACATACGGTGGGTAGGGCGAATACCGAATGTTCGGCGCTCGGCGAATCGCAAGCAACCCGCCCACACTACTCGGTATTCGGCGAGCTCTTGCTTGGGATTCGCCGAATGCCGCATGTGTGGAGCCGCCTTTAGATCGCCTTTAGATTGATGATTCCGAGCGCGTCAACCGCTAAGGTCATTAATCCCGTAAGATCAGGAGTTTTCCTCGGGAGATGGCGGTGATGTTCTCCAGCTGGTCAGTGATACCCCGCGCCAACCTTCCCGTCCCCTAGCGGAAATGTCAGTGAATTTTCCAGATGGATGACGAGACGGCACCGACCTGTACGTCTGCTTGTTGGGTTTTTCCCCAGCAGGTACCTCCCACTAGCGGGACACCGCCCCAACTGAGTCAACCTCCCGCCTGGTCTCCCGACATGTAAGATGGTGTCGTGCATATAATCACATGCATGCGAAAGTAAGGGGTGCAGATAGGTAAAGGACAAGTAAGAAAAAATTGCTCGCCCGAATGCTCCGGTATTCGCCTGGTATTGTTCGGAAGAACCACGGAAAACTACCAATCAGAGCAGCCGGTCGCTAGAATTCTCCACCAGAGAGCGGCTTGTAACGTATTAGCCAGCGTGCCTCGTGGCATCTATTTGGCGACGCTTGGTAGAGGATTAGTAAGAGGACAGGCGAACCGATCACAATCGAAACCGATCATCAATCGGGTTTGGATCGCTCCCGCGATCAGGGGATTGTAGGTCTATCAGAGCTAGGGTGTAAGAAGGAAATTAATTGTAAATATTTGTTGTGTTTTCTTTGTACATAAATATATTTGTTATATGAAATCTCTGTGTCTGTGTTCGCTGTGAGTATCCATGACGTCACAGGCTGAATCCGACCTAGTTGTCACGTTAGTGTCGAAAATCCAGCCACGGTCGGGAGTGGAACTCTAGGACCTCCCGGTCAGAAGCGCTACTTCAGTGACTTGATCAGTGTACACCGCGGGGAGGGGAAGGGGAAAGGGGGGTGCGCGTCTCACCGCGGCGCCGCCCTCGCCGTCCGCCGGCCGGCACAGCAGGGCCTCCAGCTGCAGGATGCGCTGCAGCGAGAGCAGCGCGTCGCCCTGCGCGGGCTGAGCGCGCTGCGTGAAGGCCGCGAAGCGGTGGAACTCGCGCAGCACGTGGCGCAGCACGCGCTCCGCCGCCGCCAGGTCGAGCTGCGTCTGCTCGGCGCGCTGCTCGGCCCAGCGCGCGGCCTCCGCGCCGGCCGCGCGCACCGCCTCCTCCGTGGTGAGGCCCGCCGTCGCCTCCTGCGCCAACCCCTCACCTCAACACTCTCGGCCGCCACATTTTTTTTAAAATTTTGTTCTTTTTGATTATCGTTTCCTTGAAATTTCAGTAGAAGAAAAGTTCAATTCAGATGAACAAACGGGGGAAAATCTCCCATTCTGACAGTTAATATTAAGATCCCTTCATGTGCTCTTCGGGATTGCTGTTGTTATGCCTCTATCCTTTACGGCCACCCCCACTTAGACTCCTATCTCCACGAAACAGCATCGACGCCGGAGAGACCACAGTCCCCAACGGGATCTGTTGCAAGAGCTGCTACGGGAAATGTCCGTTTACCTAAAAAACACGTGTCAAATAGTCTAATTTTATACTCAAATTATCAAAACACTCACATATAACACATTATTTTATTCCTCTTTTCATGATCTATCCATTCCTGGTAGCAAAAATATATAGTTCCATATAAAGATTCAAAGATGATCAAATTTCTTGAAAACTAAAAATATTATAGACCATTTCTCTAAGGACTGTTACTTCCCTCATGATTTCACAATGTTAATTGAAAACTGCCTCTCGATATCGCGAACCGTTTAGAAGTTCGATGGGTAGCCCATAGTTGGTGGAACATCCTCTAGAGCTATTGTCGAAATTCCTGCCACCGACGGGACCCGAACCCAAGGGTGAGTGCCACGTCTCGGAATCACGCCCCGGAATCGTTAATGGGGGTGGACCGTAGTTGGTGGAACATTCTGTATTGCTAGGGTGAGAGCCACGCCCGGAATCACACCCCGGAATCGTTAATGGGGATGGACCGCAGTTGGTGGAACATTCTGTATTGCTATTGTCGAAATTCCTGCCACCGATGGGAGAAAAATGTAAATAGAACAGGGGGAATGAGGCATATGGGAAAATCATTACGTGAAAACGAATAAACGAATTCGATAGGGACCCGAACCCTAGGGTGAGAGCCACGCCCCGGAATCACGCCCCGGAATCGTTAATGGGGGCGGACCGTAGTTGGTGGAACATTCTGCATTGCTATTGTCGAAATTCCTGCCACCGTCGGGACCCGAACCCTCGGGTGAGAGCCACGCCCCGGAATCACCGGCGCGGTGGCAGGGGCGTGGCGATCAAAGCACCTGCGATCGCGCGATGCGGCGCTGCTGGGTGGCGGCCCGGCGCTCGGAGGCGATGGCCGCGGCCACGTCGGCGCGCGCCTCGCTCTCCAGGCGCCTGCGCAGCCGCTCCGCCGCCAGCGCCGCCTCCGCCTTCACCGCCCCCAGCACGCACGACGACTTCTCGCGCTCCGCCCTGCCAACGCAGCCCCGTCCTCACGCCCCCGCCACCGCAACCGCTTGCACGCGCCGTTTTACTCACGTAATTTTAACAGCAATGCGGTCAGAAAACTGGGCAGGGTAATACATTTTTAGATCTAAATCGACTTCAGTAAGAACATAATAAATGGGTTGTCCTACATTTTTATGAAAGTTTATTACTTTAATGAAATAGATGGGAAAATATATTTATGTTGGCTTCTTCTGGCCAATATTTGCACCATCACAAATGTAAATAAGACAAGAGGGAATGAGACATATGGGAAAATCATTACGTTAAAACGAATAAACGAAGTCGATATGGACGCAAGGAAAAGATTTAAATAAAAGGGACGAAAATAGGGAGTGACTGCAAAAAGATAAAAAAAAAGCATATTATTAAAGAAAGGTTAATTGAATTTTTACAAATTTGAAATTCAAATTAAAAAAGGTCTACAAATTAAAATCACTTAATTAAAAATGAAATACTCCAAGTTCGTGTATGCAACGATCTTTGCCCACTCTTGCCTTTCGTTTCGTTAGAACTGACGATGCGTGTCCAGATATACATTTTGTGTTTCACGTAAAAATATGAACGTTTCTTGGTGAACACTTTTGACGGCGTGAGAACGATTAATTTACAGTTTTAATTAATTTGAAACTACCCATTCAAATCGAAAATATTTAAAACTAACAAATTATCTTTATTATTACCTATATAGCGGCTAGGGGAATCAATTTTTTATTGTTGTCGACTCCCAATTTTTTATTGAAACTGAGGAGCCCTAAGAAAGTCCACATCTTAACCAAAGGGTGAATATCAAAGGATGAATTGGCTGCGATGGTGGAATCAACTACGATTAATACCTAGAGGCCGATGGCTCACAAAAGAGTGGCATGAACGCGTAATGCACTTTTAGGATGAGTTATGGATAAACACACGTTTCCGCCCCACGAAAATCATCTGCTGCCAGCACTGACTGAACCCACAAACTTGGGTTTTGGAAGCCAGCCCTAACACCATTAAATCACTATATATCACCAGAGGGTGAGTCTAAAATTAAAATTAGTTTTCAATTAGGAATTAGTTAATTTGTATATTGTATAGGATAGCAAGAACTTCAGCAAAATACATTAATGTTACATTTGAAGTTCGACAGAATTTCTCTTTTATTTAAAAACTAGCGGAACCTGCCCGATGTTGTTCTGCCTTTCATCTCCTTCTTTCTCCTTCCCTCTTCCTTTCTCTCTGTCTCTCCCTCTCCCTCTTCGTATCTCTCTGCCTCTCTCTCCATCTCACTCTCCGTCTCACTCTCCGTTCTCTTCGTCTCTCCCTTTCTCCGTCCCTCTGTCTCAGTCTGACTCTATTTCAGTGTGTGTCTCTGTCTGTCTCGGTATCTGTCACTCTGTCCCTATCATTCATATTTATCTTATATATTATCTATAAACCTATTTTTTCTTGTTCATTAGGGTTACCGTTCAGTGAATTTAAATAAATAATGAAAGAGATATTTCTAGACATTTCAACGTAGAAATTCATTCTTATGTAAAGATTATACTCTAAATTAAACATTTTGTAAGTATAAAAGTCACATTTAAGACTGTACAACATTCGCATAGGATGCTTCACAAATTATGTATTTTATCAGTGCCATCAACAGTTTCAATTGAAGTATTAAACTTGTGTAGGAACAACGATTTTAAAATTGTATCGAGAGAAATGTAAAATAAGAACATGTAAATATTTTACATAATGATTTGTTCAAAAATACCCCAAAATAATAGTCTCAGAATTAAATGACTCGCAGCATTTTTTTTTTTATTTTATAGGACTTTTATCCAGCCGACAGCCGGTTACCCTTTACATCCCGATAGAACGCACATTTGACCACACATTAAACATCAACACCCTTGCGGACTCCTCAAATCTGAGAGCGTAGGCTTCCGCGGCCGGAGTCAGTATTTACTAGGCTGTCCGGGTGACGCCGCGTCCATGGCGAAGGTGCCGACGTTTCGGTCCCCATTCTGCGACCTTCCTCAGGGGGTAATGGGTTCTCAGGGCATTACGCCCTGAGGAAGGTCGCAGAATGGCGACCGAAACGTCGGCACTTTCGCCATGGACGCGGCGTCACCCGGACAGTCTAGTAAATATCCTCAAATCTGGGCTCAGCAGAACGCGAGGTCCTCCGCGACAACATATACATGAGAGACAAGGACAAACAATCATGCTCAAGGCGGGAGTCAAACCCCCGACCCATCAGACCGAAGTGGTGAGTCGGTACACGCTCTTAGCCACCTCGGCCATCCAGGCCGGCAGTAATATTTTTAAGTCGAATTAAATTGTAAAAAAATGTTTCTTATCTAGAGAAAACTTGAAACATTTACTCACTCTAAGAACTTCAAGAACATTTCTTTCTGCTCTTCCAATGCCTTTTCTTTCTCGTCCTTGCATCTTTTTCTTTCTTCGATCTCCTTTTCCTTCAGTTCAATGATGATTCGGTCATCCATTAACTCCTGCACTTCTTGTCGCTCCTTTTGTATCAATGCAGATACTTTTGCCAACGAGTACGTCGACTTCTGGTACTGTTCCATCTGAAAATAAATTTTGTGACATTCATTGAATGGAAAATTGTAAAGAATGATACCTAAAAAAGAGGCGACTTCTCCCAAACAAAGCTCTTGCCCAGAGACTATGTATTATGTATGTACTATACTGACACAATAGTCGGAATAATGGCAAATGTATAATAGTGCCAAAGTGTAATGGTAGATTACAAACATAAAATGGTATGATAATGGACATATAAGATGGTTTTTCGTTAGCATGCATAGCAAAGAAATGCATGCTCAATAGACATTTGATCTTCCTCTAAATAAAAACATACAAATGAATAAAAACATCAACTTTAGAGTTTTTATCTAAATCATTTTAACGATCTTACGCGAACACGGTTATATTTACTTTACACAAACTGCATTGTTAATTGCTATTACTATCGAAGACCATTACAAAGTATCTCAGAATAAATATTACAGACATCAAGGGTATGATTGTATGGGAGACGCAATTTATAGACGCAATTAGAGAGAAATTTCTTAAAAAGAAGTTGCGCATATCAGGTGTTCCATTTACAATTGGTTTGAGGAATATCTCGAAAAGTATATAATTAGATGTTTCCGGGTTTGTAGGCCGTGGTCCAACGAATACTGTTCCAGTCTTCTTTAAACGGTCTATACACATCTAATTATGTAACACAGAAACATCTAATTATGTAGCAACCGGCCAAAAAAAAGCCTACATTGTACGATATCTCGAAAAGTGCACATCTGATCAAAAAAAACAAGGCAATGAAAGTTCTTATAATTCTTGGGGGCCTTCATATGATATCAAAACCGACTCCCCTTTCCCACAGGGGTGGGTAAAAATAAAAAAGTTAAATGGGAACCTCCTTTTTTATTATATATTAGGATTCTCCGGAAAAATATGCGTAACTTTTTATTTTTTTTTTTAGTTTCATGATAGATTATGCTATGGACGTAATTACACATCAAATAAAAAAATAAAAATTACGTATGCAATAATTTGCAAGAAATCACTCAATGATACCATACGTTGGAGTAAGGTTTTTGATGTGTGTTTTTTTATGTATTGCCTAGAAAAACGCATTTTAACGGGATTTTCCTTACTCTGATGTTTGTCTATTACACCTACATTAATCAAGAACCGAAAAAATCAAATACAACAGTTACTTTTTTCAGAGAATCCGAATCTGCAACAAAAAAGGGGGAATCCCATTTAACTTTTTTATTTTCCCCTCCTCCCATGGGGGGTAGGGATGAGGGGTCGAGTTTGGAATCATTGGATGGCCCCCGACAATAAGAACAACTTTTATTACCTACGTTTCTTGATCCGATGCTCACTTTTGCATCCATTCCAAAAACCAATTTTAAACGGAACTCCCTATATGAGTTTTGCTCCTGATTATTAGGCAATCCGTCATACATTTGTGTTAGAGTAGTCATAAAATCTCTTTCACAGCTGACGAAAACGAATTATATTTAAAGGTATTTTAGTACCAAGTAATATTCGCACTTTATTTACAACCCCCCACCCCCCATGATTTTTCTAAGGGGACAAGGACTTAGGTGTAGTGTCCAGACGACCTGATGTTTTCTTATAAAGACTTTCTTTTCATTTTCTGCTGAATTTATATGCTGAATTGATATACAAGTGTTTCTCAGCTAATGATTTGTTCATCTAATCAAAAGACGATGGTGTGTTTTTTTTTCGCTGGAAAAGACTCAAACTCTACACATTCGTTGCTGCTATTCTCTGCGAGGGTGCCAGCCAGGCAGGGCAGCTACCCATCCCCTGCTGAGAAGAGGGGCAGCAGCGAAGAACAGAAGGCGGCGCGTCAGATGACTTACAGCGAGGAAGGACCCCTCCCCAAATAAGGACGAACTATATGAAGGGAGGGGAGAGCTACTCGCCCTCTTTACAGTGGATGCACTCCTTAGACACGTTCACTTCAGCTCTTGTACTTGTGGCTGATATGTGTGGCTATTATCTCTAGGTTATTGTGATCGACGCTGCGTGTTTTTCCACTTCAATTCTGGAACCGACTAATATCGTACAGTGCTTTTTGTGACGACCTGACTATTTGTAATGGACTACGAATAAAACTGTATTTGAACTTTCCTTCGAATACCTTTGATTGTTCGATGGTACAACGGTTAGCGTATCGGACTGTTGTACCCATGTTTGTGGGCTATCAAAGCCGTGAATTTTTAAGGGCGAAAAAAACTCTTCGCACGCCTTCCTTCAGAGGGGAAGTAAAGCCGGCGGTCCCATGTTGTAGATTTACTGCATAGAAAATATGTTCAAGCCTCTGAGCTAGATTCAAATCGCCTCTTTCGTCGCCCGAGTAATACCTTCTTTCTCCGTAATACCTTCCGCGTAGCGACATTTGCGTGGTCAGACCGCGTCTCGCCACGTCCAATACCTCACCTCGAGCGCCTCGCCGATCTGCCGGATGAGCCTGTCGCGCAGGTTCTCGCACGCCTCGCGCTCCTCGCGCCGCACGGCCTCCTCCATGCGCGTCATCTCGTCCTTGCACTGCCACCGCATGTGCTTCTGCACGTCCGAAATGGCGTCCAGCAGCTCGGCCAGCACCTCGTTCTGGAACTTCCGCACCACCTGCCCGCCGAGCTCTGCCGCACAACGCGCACCGCCCTGTCAATACTACTCGTTCGCACTTGGGGAGGGTGCTCGAACATTTACTACTACAGGCGACGAAAACGGACTTTTAAAAGTCGTATGGACATGAGCATCAGATGTTAATGTCACAAATACAAAAGAGGAGTTGCACGATATTTCGTACCACATGTTCATTGTCAAAAGTAGCTCTTCTTTCACTTCTCCACGTGTCCTGAAAGTTCGTAACATTTATTTTAATATACATGTACATAATGTTTTAATTTGTTGTGGATAGTTACAAGATATGTAAATCCGGAGTAAAATGGTGAGGCCATAAATATTAAAAATGTGATATATATGTTAGACTATTATTATTAGAGTATTAAATTAATAGTACTTAGTGAATACGTATTAAAAATAAGTTCATTCAAGTGCATTCCTTTATGTTACAGCCCTAATGAAGGCTGAATAAAAGCAGAAACGTTAGCACTAAATCACGTTTCTTATTGTGACCGAAACTCAAGAAATTTCCTTATACGTAATTAATGAAGTCACGAAATAAAGCATGTGTGATAATTTTTTAAATAAGCTGTTTCAGAAAAAGGAATTTTCCACATACATTTTATTTTCCTTACAACTGTATTATTGAGAAGATGAGCAAGAACTATTGAAAGGAATTTAGAAAAGTAAATGCTAAAACACCAATTGATTTTCTAGCCATCGGCCTTTAGGCGGAAAATAATATTTTTGTTTAAACAAACGGTATGGTGCATATTTTGGTGGTGGAATAACGGACAGTGCATTGACTATCTCATCCTCTTCTTAATTCGCGCTGCCAGGGTATTCACCGACTTTTAATTCAAAACATCGACTAAATTTGAATGTTCAATAAGGAAGCTTTCTTTTTACATTTTCTCCACTCCTTTCAATTCTAATGGTCAGACAGGCCTTTCAGTTACTGTAAATGTCCTGTTATTTATCTTGAAACCATCAACTGAATACAAAATGTATTTCCAGTTTCCACGTCGGAAGAGTAAAACAGAACAGGCATTTGCCTAAATATCCAAAATAACACATCAGGCCCTGATTGGAATGAAAGTGTTTTTAAATTCTATCAGCTAGGCTAACTTGCTATATGGCATGTACTTTGGGTCTATAGTAAAATATTTTTACTTGTGCACTTTTTACCCTTCTAATTATCTACCCTGACAATAAAATGTTTAGCATCTCCTATAGAAAATCTCATTAATCTCAAAACATTTACATTTTCGATTGTAGCTTTAATTGCAAGTGGTAATTTATCTGTGATATCCTAACTCTTCTCAAGCGTCCTTTAAATTGATAATATTATTAAACATAAATAGCTATTCTGTAAATATACCCAAACTTCATTGACAGATGTTCACATATATGCATTTCATATGTATCTACAACAGATTTCTCTTTAGTAGACTAATTTTTAATTTTAACATTTTACACAACTCAGTTATTTTAGAATGAAACTGAGCCTAGTTTTAAACAAGAATGGTTACACAACACAAAATTAGGGTAACTTAAAAACTGGTTAGGTATTTCGAGGCCTTAGAAATCAGATGATCTATTACATTTTTCGTATGTGACACAGAACGTTGACATAACTTCTTTAAGACCACTTCATCTCGCACGAAGCTTCCTGGACTAGGGACATTTCTCCTCTCTCCTATCATTTGCCCAATGTTCACACAGCTTCCCCACCTTTCCTCTTCAATTTCTCCACGAGAAGGCAGTTAGTATGATTATAGATAAAGATACCGCGGAAAAGTCGGAGACAAGAAAGTACTCGTACGACAGATGTCGCTGGAGGGGTGTGCCTGCCGTGGCGAAGGCAAAAGTGACATCGTTGGAGATGACAAGGAGGTGGCGATGAGGAGAAAGGAGTTGAGGATCACCCTTATTCTTTGTTGTATTAAGAGGGTCTCGGCGAGATCGGCTTTTGAAATACTATCAGCTAAATTACTTAACATAGTATCAGTGTTTGACACAGGAACTTTTAATTGGAGAGTATTAACAAGAGTTTTAGAGTGTTGTATTTTTTAGGACTATTTTGATACAAAAAACACTAAATAATTAGAACATATGCTTAGACTCCCATATCTCCCCACCCCACCCCCTTTTTGCGTGCCAAAAACCACTCTTTTATGAATTTTTCGACGTGTACTGAGCACCCTTGTGCGGTAGGATCAGTGACAGCAGATCACTTACCTTTGTTTAACACAGACTTCTATTTGTCATTGGTCTGTCACTGATCTAATCACGAAATCGATTTTTTTATATGACGTATACCCGGCAGACTTCCAATGTACCTAAGAATATGTGGGAGAACAAGTCCTTTTGGAACTTTGTCGTTTTCAGATTTGTTGTTTCCTACTTGATGACCACAAAAATATTCTACTGTGCAGGGTTTGGTATGGTATGTGCCATTGGCAAACCATTTTGGTATAGGAAAGAGATTCTGTTTACGAATTAGGAAACGGGTTTCAATGACAGAGTTTGTGTGACGCTATCTCTCGGACTACAAGAACATACGCGCTCTCGCATGGTAAAGCTGCATCACCGTATAGGGTGTAGTATTTGAAACATTTTTGGGGAAGGGTAGTAAAAATTGGGGTGAGATTCCACACCCCCAAGGTGGTGACTGGGTAAAATACTGCTCACGGCTGCGCTAAGGGACAATTTGCCAAACGTCCCATCACCTTATTCTCCGATTTAAATCGAGTGACTTGTGACAAATCATCAGCTGACCGCGGTTCTCCAATCAGGAGCCTCATAACGACTTTGATTTGTTGGTCGCGAATCTCCCGATTGGATAGACGCGCCACAGCAACGCAAGCCGCTCGCACCCAGGATGGCGGCGTGCTCGGTGGCGCGCAGGTGGCGGCTGGTGAGCGGCGGGCGCAGCTTGACGTGGCCGGCCAGCGAGTCGGACGGCGACACCCACAGCGGCGGCTCCGCGCCCTGCAGCGGCGGCTCCAGCCCCATCAGCTCCCGCGGCCGCCCGTTCAGCGACGCGAAGAACACCTCGGCCAGCGGGCCGCCCAGCTGCGCGCGCACCTCGCTCTGCGTCGGCACGCCCTTCTCGTTCAGCAGTTGCAAGCGCCGCCGCTTGGCGCGCTCGCTGCCGCACCCGGCCCGCGCTGCGCAACGCACGCATGTTAAGGCGGCTCCACACACATTCGGCATTCGCCGAGCAGAGAGGTATTATGCGCGCACGCTTTCTTGAGCATTCCTACCCCCTCTCCTTTACTAACATTAGTTACATTCAGAATAAATTATAGCAACAAGTTTTGTTAACAATCTCTCATAAGCAGGAATGTTTGCTCCCGTCTAATAAAAAATAGTTTGCATCGAAAAACGAGCTACAGATTTCATATAATAGTCCTGTCAATAATATGCTCACCCCCCCCTCCCACTTCCCTCGAATCTAGCGAAATGAGGGCTCAAGAAAACGTGCGAGGATAATACTGCTCGCCCAAACCCGAACAGCTGATGTGCTCGGCGAATGTTCGCTCCCTTCGATGTGTCCTAAAGACCGACACGCGGTGGGTAGGGAGAGTACCGCATTTCCTTTGCACGGCAAGTTGCCAGCAACGCACCGGCACCAAATCAGGATTTAGCGAGCGGTCACTTGCTACTCGCCGATTACAGTCCAAAATATAACTACACGTGGTGTATCAAAGCCATATTGTTGTTAGGTGAAAGCGGCGCCTCACATTCTGCATTCGCCGAGCAGCGAGGTACCGCTCGCCCAATCCCGAACAACTGATGTGTTCGGCGAATGTTCGCTCCATTTGATGTGTTGTTCTAAAAACCGACACGCGGTGGTTAGGGCGAATACCGAACGTTCGGCGCTCGGCAAATCGCAAGTAACCCGTCCACATTGTTCGGGATTCGGCGAGCGATTACATTCGTAATACGAAACTGAAAGTTTCAGGAGTTTTTAATAAAGGCCTCTTACATTTACTAAAACAATTTTTTATGATTATCTTAGTATTTTCTTCTCTTCCAAAACTTTATTTTCTAGAAAGTGCGGCAAAAATTGCATTATGAGAAAATTTAGTATACACAAAAATACTACACATTTTTTAAACCCGTTGTTTCATGTTATTATGAGTGATATATCTGTAACCTGTAAAAATTTCATATGACTAATAGAAATAGATTCTGAGAATTTTACTCAAAGATTTCACATTGCCAAGATAAGGCATTCCATATCCCCAGAGCAAATACGATATATTGCGGGAGATACTAGTTCTTAGGCAGAGGAATAGAAAATAGCACCAACACTATCGCAATATAACTGGTAACAACAGGAAATATAAATATTATTTATAGTTCGCATAATACAAATACTAAGTTTATCAGAATCTATTTTCCTTGATAATACATACCCCCAGCCATTCCTTCATATACAATACATCCCGCCGTTCACAAGCCAGTAAAACCCCCTACCAATATGTTGTGGGAACATTACAAACATACGACATATACATTTAGCATACATTCAATGTGTATCATTTAACATTTAGCAAGTAGATTTAAATTTTTAAATAGTGTAGAAAATTTCATATTTTCGAAAAATTGAACTTGGCCATATATAACGATGTCTTTGAAAAAACAGACTTCATTAAGTAAAAAATATATATCTTCAATATTATAGTCGTAGGTAAACGTCAAAAACATTTTGAAGTTTTGCAATTTTCATAATCAGAGTCTTCAAGGAAAAGAAACCTGCCATTTTTTAAAGCTTTCTATACTCTATCTAAAAAAATTACGAAAACATTTGGATCATTTTTTATGTTGTAGAGACGACGTGTAAACTACCCCCAATATTAAAATATATGATTCATACTCACAGTGCCTTGAGTTCATCTAGATCGATCGGGAAATATCTATTTTGGAAAAACCCTTTTAAAAGGTTTAGGCGTTAGCCTCGACCGCAGACAGACGAACCGAGACCGACGGACGGACACACTGCTGTCATGCAGTTTCATGGTATCAAGGACCCATTTGAACTTTTAAGTACGTCAAGAGTAAGATCTAGTTGTTCCGTTCCGGATTTTATTAAGATATTTTAATTTTGTGGGTACTTTACACGAATTTCCAACACTTTCTGGAAAATGGAAAAAAATTGTTTCTTTATTTTGTTCTCTTATAGAAGAAAATGCATTTATAAGTATGATATAGTTTCGATTGACATTAAAACCTCTGAAATTTAGAAAATTGCAAAAATCATTTTATTTAAAACAAAGGGTTTTCGGTTAGAAAGAAGTTCTAGCTTTTAACTAAACCAAAGTTCGTGATTTTTGTTTAAATGAAATATAGCGGGCCCCAGATGTTTCATCAGTTGCTATCGTAGATTTGATAGTGTTCAAAGTAAAATTTAATAATATCTTGAAACTAAAAGGAGGAATATTTATCTGCCGCCATCATTCATTATTTCATTGTGTAAGTTGTAATCGAACTATTGAAAGCATTCGGCGCTTTCTCTTCGAGAAAATAAGAGAGTGGAAGGTTTTTGTTATAGAAGCGGCTGCAGCAAATTTTCTTAAGTTAAAAGCATAATTTTAAATACAAAGATATGTGAGTGTATGTAAATGCATTGCATAGCAATTGCCTGACAGATGATTCCGTTCACACACACACACACACAAATCAGTAGGTATGTATGTGATGCGTTACGTTTTTAAAGCCTGATGGACAGTAGGATTTCTTTGCCATATTTCCCTACAGCGTACGTGTACAGATCTTGCTAAACAGCGAATATTTCCATTACATTTTCAGAAAGATAAGGGACATTGCGTTCACAGTGAATAGTGATTGTATTGTTTCAGAATGTATAAATCTGCCTTAATTCATTAGTCTTCGAGACTTAGTTATGCTGAATGACATGAAACTATGTTTTGGAGGTTTTCTTCTTCCAATGTAGTGAATACGAAGAACTTTTCTGCAGTCGCATCCCACACATATCTAATTTTCAAAGTGCAACCTTGCTGCTCGAATTTTCAGATATCTCTCAAATTTCCAAAGCATTTTTTTTCAATCGTACTGGTTCTTGTGGCTTGGATATTTTCCGCATAACTTTATTCAATTTTTGGCCCTCACATGATGTCTAGCCCTTTTGTGTAAACTTTGTTACACCATCCATACACAAACTTTTATTAAACTTTGTATACGGATAGTTCTAAATGTACTGAATGACATGATATAAATGCCATTTTTTGTCATTTTTAAAAAATTACACAAACGACCTTTATTAAATATCTCACGTCATTAATATTTACATAGCCTACAGGCTTTGTTTTTACATTATTGCATTTCTGAGTGCAAGTGCTTCAAATAATTTCTTAAGAAGATTCTCGAAAACTCAAAACTTTTTTGTGAAACTTTTTTGTGAAGAAACGCTCAAATGACTTTTTTTCAAAAATGGCCCCAATTTTTACTTTACATTTTTGTGCAGATAATACATGATATATAAGTAATTTTTTCGTATTCGTCGTTAATATTTATATTTCTGGAATTTTCTATATAAAATTGTATTTGTAAATACAATTGTTTCAAATAATGTCTTAGGAAGAGTCTCGATAACTCAAAACATTTCTGTAAAAATTAGCTCAAAATTGCACATTTTCAGAAACGCTCAAACGACATTTTCTCAATTGATTAATCAGTTATTCCGCGTCAACGACGTAGATCATTAATCCCGTAAGTGTAGTGTGTGTTTTTACAGTGGGCGGTAGCGGTGATCTTCCGATCAGCTGGCGAGATCCGGCATCAACATATATCGACAGGGATTTTCCCCACCTGAGTGGCACCGCCCTAGCCGACAAGCTTTAAGCTCCCGACATGCGTGGTAGTGTTGTGCAAGTGAGAGTACGTATAAGTAAGGGCGGAGGAAAGGAGAAGGAAGAGGAAGGAAAGATAGTGCGCGGTCCTTAGCCCGTTTGTCAGGGTACTGCCCCGGCATTCGCCTGATATTGATCGAAGAAACTAAGGAAAACTACCGAACATTGCAGCCGGCCGCTAGAATTCTCCACCAGACAGCAGCTGAAATAGATTTAGCTCAGAAGATGTCGAAAATCCTGGCACATTGGGACTCGAATTCTAGGTCCTCGCGGTCAGAGGATCTGCAGTGACATCAGTTGGTGCCCTTAGCCACCTTTGCCGGTATATTGTATCAGAAACGGCTCCTAATTTTTTAATGAAAATGTTCGTACATGACTATGTGTTATTATTCCTTAATAGCCTTGGGATTACATTTCAATCCTACTATTGTGGGATAGAAAATTGGGAAAATGTAAAAACAATTGTTTTAACGCTGATAGGTAGCAGTTGAGAATAGGGCGAGACAATACGGAAAAGCTACCCTAGACTGAATAAATTAGAAAACTAAGAAGTGCGAGAAAGTCCGTGCCATTCTGCAGCATAAGTCAATAACAAATTGAAACCAAAAATGTAATGTCTTAAATTCAATTGTAGAATGCGATAAAGTAGATGAAATTCAATATATTACGTATTTTGTTAAAGGCTCTACAATGTGAAACGGATGGATCTTTATTGCCTTGTAAGTTTCTAATCTGGGTTACCAACATTTTAGTTATATTGAATATTTCAAAGCCGGAGAAGGCTTACCACATCATATTTATCAAGTTCCGTAATAATCCAGAGAAAAACACCACATCCCCTCGCATCAAGAAATACTCAGGCATAGTACTCGCAGCTGGTCAGC
This sequence comes from Gryllus bimaculatus, assembly GCA_017312745.1. Classification (NCBI taxonomy): domain Eukaryota; kingdom Metazoa; phylum Arthropoda; class Insecta; order Orthoptera; family Gryllidae; genus Gryllus; species Gryllus bimaculatus. The sequence goes on along the minus strand of BOPP01000148.1, from coordinate 3,213,078 downwards.
CGGACCCTGCCATTGTTTTGAGTTGTGACACAACCAAACGCATACATAAAAATAGTTCTTGGAAGACTTTTATCAATCCTCTTAGTTTGAGTGAAAGGGACACAGAGACTCAGTTGAGGGGTGGACAAAAGGCAAGACATGTAAAAGTAAATCTCACCTAGTTCTCGGTCACCAACGTGCACTGATGCGTTTGTCAAAAACTTGGTAATGAATAATGTAAATAAAATGTTAAATTAAGGAAAATAAAAAACAAAATAAGATAATACTATATTGTTATAAGTAAATAAGTAAGGACTATGGTGCAAAGTAAATTATCAAATGATTTATAAAATGTTCAGAGATTTTCCTCTATATTAACATAAAACAATTATTATTTTAATTATTTATAATTAGCTGAAAAAATAATTCGTTGCAATAACATTTTAATACACAAGTATTACTTATTATTTATGATACAGTATCATTATCAATTCTAAGAATGAGAACCCACACATTCGTTCCTAAAACAAAGTTACTTTAAAATTAGTTTTATTTTTGCCAATGACCGCTGTCAGCAGTAGCTGTCGATAAAGTCGTGAATAAAATATACGCCGTAAAAACGTCGGAAATGCTTGTAATTAAGGTTGAATTTTGTATAATTATAGATTACACTAATTTTGCGATATTTGCTGTTAAAAAAAATTGAAACGCCCTATGTTTTGAAATAAATATCAACTTAGTATTCCGCCATACAAATACTAGATTTATACACCGATTTCTATTTTCATGAAACGAATTACGTAAATATTTTAGTTGATATAGTACATCGATGAGATCGGTTTCTGCCTATCTTTAGATGTTCTTAGTTTTTATTATTTATTTAAAGTCAAATAACTGTTAGAAACCGAGTGTGGAAAACTAAGAGTAGAAATGCAATTAGTATACGTTTTCTTGAGCTCTGGGATCCCTACCCTAAGTCACATGTAAGAGAAAGAATAAAAAATAAAAATAAAACAAATAAAAAATACGTAAATTACAAAGGTAGGTTTTATTAAATATAAACATAGCTTATGATGTCTAATTATCTACATTAAACATACGTGTATAAAGAACTCATGTATATCATTTAGATAAAATTAATATAATGATAATATGTGATAACATTTTTTAAATTTTATTTTATCCGATCGATCAAATGGCCTTAATGGTTATCTCGGCATGTTATATATAACATTTTATCTAGATAATAATAATGTTGTTTAATGGTGTAGGGAAGGGGAAGAATTGGTAGGTTTTTAAGGATTTTGAAATTTTTTGATGCGTTTTGATTTTTAAGACGGTTTGAAAATGTCTTTGGGGAGTCTGGATTTAATTTTTTGAGGGATGTTTGCTTGTTGTCTTAGCTGAAAATAGGGTATTTGGACAGGATGGTAAGAGAGAGAAAAATTTCGTGGATACGTTGATCAGATGGTCTGCCATTAAAGGAATTTGGAGTTCATAATGAATTTGTCTATTGAGTATAAACCATGATGCGTTAATGAGTTTTCGGAGAAATTTATTTTGAAAAGTTTGTAACGATTTTATATTACTAGGAGCAAAGTAAATCCAGGCTGGGCAGGCATATGTCAGCGTGGGTCTAATGATATTCTTGTAGAGAAGCAATTTGGTTGCTTTTAAAGTGGATACAGAATTGATGAGTGGGTATAGTTTGATAGCTTTTGCTGTTGCCTTTTACAGGACTGACTTAATGTGTTGCTTCCATGTCAAGCATCTGTCTATCAGTACTCCCAGATATTTATAATAAAATTAATGATAGAATTAAAACATAAACCTGGGAATATCCGCCTCGTTGGCTGAGGTGGCAAAGAGCGTGTAGCGACTCAGCGCTTTGATTCGAAGGGATACGGGTTCGAGATCCGCCTTGGGCATTGGTTGTCCCTTGTCTCTCATGTATGTGTTGTCGCGGAGGGCCCAGCGTTCTGCTGACTACCGATCAAAGGAGTTCGCAAAGTGTGACAATGTCTAGTGTAAGGTCAAATACGAGTTCTATCAAAACGCGAAAGATAACCGGCTGTCGGCTGGAAGTAGCCCTAAGAAGAAACAGGAAATAAACACAACACACCTGAAGATACAATTAACACCTAAAGATACTAAATCCAGGTTCTTGTTCAAAATTTGCGAATTTGAAAAACTTTTTGTGCATAAGGTTTGAAAGAGAAAACCCTTTTTCTCCCATCTCGAAATATAGCTTGTACATTAAAATAAATAACTTCTGCTTTTTTAAATTTCGTTTGTACAACACGAAAAATCAAGTTCAGACTTGTTGACTTAAGATTTCGTAACATTTCATCTCATTCCTAACTATTAGGCTACATCGTTTTAGCATTTTCTTTACAATTTCAAAAATAAAATATTTATTTAAAAAATATAACTTGTATATTTTTGGGAACATTGCTCTCCCGCAGTCGTAGGCACAGCGATGTTGTATTTTTGTCTCTCAATATCTTGAGTAAACATCTTTCAACAATCCAGCTTTTTTTCATGTAATACGCCTCCAAACATTGCTAGACGAGGTCAGCATGTTGGTTACGCGGATGATTCTTCAGTGTGGACTGTTTGATTTGTCATTATCTGTTCTCACAAACGAAAACATAAGGGAATAAAATGTACACGATGGTACGCACACTTCAAATGATTGCGCGAAAACTGCACCTTTGCGCCAATCATTAAAGAAACCTTTTGCGAATTTTGTTTGTAAGCGGAAGGCACAATCGTGATATTATGTGATAACTACTGCGACGTGATTTGAAATATTTGCTAATGTAATTTTCTTCTAAATTTATTAAACGGCAAATCTTTTTCACTTTCTCGCTACAGAGTAGAGAGAAAGTTATGTAATATTGCACGTAAAAACGGCGAATTTTCGACAGAAAACTCTTATTACAAGGCCCTGGTAACTAAAAAGGGGATAAATTCGGTTGCTCAATAGAGCAAAAAATAATCTAACACGTAGTGTAATCAGAATCTGTTTTGTGGGTCCTTGACACCGAAAAATTGAATGTCGGCAAATCGTCTGTCTGTCCGTCCGTCGATGAACAACGTTATTGGCTAAACCGTTCAGCCGATTTTCTTCAAATTTTTATATTCCACAATTGATTTGGCTGATATCGCGGCCCCTTGAATTTGAAACCGATATTATTATTTTGGGGTATACTTTAGATTTGCAATATATTGGTTTTTTTCTTAAGTTTCAAAAAGTGGCTCCATCGTATTTTATTAAATTTTGTTGTTGGAAAGTGTGAATGACGTTTAAAAAATGGTGCAGATCTCATTTCCGTTCAAAACTGAGTTTTGGGAAATTGCAAAAGTTCAACATTTTTTCGAAGACTTCCTACATCTAATTTATTAAAGACAGTTATTTTCCCTTAATGAAATTTGTTTCTTAAAGATAGATTTTCAAAATAGGTCATGTGCAATTTTTCGAAAATTTGAGTACTTTTCGCTTAATTTTGCTTGAAAATATGGGCGAAAAAGTACATGCTGTTTTAGAACCACTAATTAATAATATAATGTTTACAGGATTAAAATATATTTTGGTTAATAAAATACACTATCTTTGATCTTCCCATTCGCTAAAATCTTCGGCTCGAAATTAGGAGCACATTTTTTAAAGGCATTTAAATGGGTGGGTTTTCATTTTAATTATTTCATTCATTTTAGAGACATATTCCAACAAATGATACATGGTCATTTTAGTCAAAAGTTCTATTTGCTAATAGACATTTTCCATATTTTTGTTTCCCTTCATTTTCCCGTGAGAAAAGAAATAGTATAGGAAAGGGTTTCCCAACGATGCAGAAAATCGACCACTTGGGTCGACAGGTGGTTCAATAACCGAACTACAGGCTGATTATAATCAACAGAGGCGAGTGTTACAGAATGTCACAATCTTTCTCGTACTAGTTAGCCTCCTAATCTGTTTAATACGGGCTAACTTTTTAGTGTTTCCCCACAGGCCCACCCTGTTCCCAGCGGCTTCCTATCGGCGTCTAAAAAAAATATTTTTTTTGTCTTCACATTTTCTCAATTCTTCTCTCCACTAATAATTGGATTGAGATTAAAAAATATCAAAGAAAAGTGAAACATGCTTTTATATGCAAATTTCCGTTAAAAATTTGGAGCGTCTTTGAAAACAAATCGTTTGAGCGTTTCTGAAAGTGAGCAATTTTGAATTCAATTTGACAAAAAGTTTTGAGTTTTCAGAAAAGTTCAGAAAGTTTAAAGAACAAAATTGGAGCGTGTTCGAGAATCATCTCCATTTTTAACATTGTAGCAATAGGAAGACGCCGAAAGAATGCCAAACTTCGGCAATTTTCGAAAATTCAGTGGAAGATAACCGTGCAAATCGTATCTATGCCATATCTTTATATGAGCATTTCACTCTATTTCTACAAAAAGTTTGGAGCCCTTTTAGAGATTTTGAAAATGTCCCAAGAGCTTTATACAAAGTACCTGTAAAATGCAGGGTTCCTTTCAAATTCGCAGGGCCTTGAACAAATCAAGGAAAATGAGGAATACTCTTTTGGCAAAAATCCTTCGAAAAGGTTAGGACCTAGAGTTGTTCACACACGATGCACGGACTTTTTTGCACGCGTTTGGTATCGAAAGACACCAATACGTGTATTTCCGTTGTAATCTCGAAAACTATTTTCCGCAGCATTACATAGATGTATACAAGTTTTTCACTCTTTATACGTGATTGGATACAAGAAAGTAAAAATAGAACAAATTGAATATAATTGGCCATTTTTAGGCAAAGCATTTATGAAGAGAGAGATGGGTTAATCATTTGACTTAAGGAATTCAATATGAATCCCTAGAATTTTAAGAAAACTATGAAAATGTTCTTAAAATGGCCATTACTGGTGCTCGTACCCTACCTCAATGTTGAGGGGTGTACACAACATTTCACGCTAAAAACAGCAAATTATTATTTTCTATTTAAATAATTTTGATAAATAGGTTTACAAATTATATTCGAAAGTGATACATAAATATATTTTTCAGACATGCTTACTGATGGTGAGTTAATGTTTCATTGCTTATGTTTTAAATAATAGTACAATTCAAAAAACATATTAAACTTAAATAAAGTAGTCAACCATATAATACAAATAACACTAGTACATTCTTTCTTGGATGGCTTTTATAATTTATGCATTCAATTTTAAATTAAACTTTTTTATATTTTAATTACACATACATATATTTATCAGAATAATTATGTAAATTGTGACAGAATCTACAGAGTCTAAAACATTACTTTAAAACCTTTCTGTCTTATTATTCTAGTGAATAATAAGAAATAATTTTTTTTAAACACCTATAACAATGCTTTGTGACACAAAACAATGGTCTTAAAGGACTTGAATTAGCTTAATTTGTTTTTGACCTTTTCCAAAATTGCAAAATTACTGTACTGTCATAACTCACTATCAAGGATCAAGTAATTATTTAATTTTAGTGTCACAACTCAAAACATTACAATGAGATAGAATACTTCATTGTCCTATTACGATCACTTACATTAGAAAATAAAGTGTTGACTTTATATTCCATACAAAATGAAATTCGGTATCTGTAGTTTATCATTCACCATAGGGTAAGCAAAAGTTGATTTTTTGTTATATTTAATACAATTGAAAAATAATTACTCCTATATTACTAGGCATACATGAGAAGAGGTTGTTGCTCTGTTTACCCTCTTCCAACATACGTTCTGGTGCTTTCGAAGGAAAAATATTATCGTAAAACGTGCCTCAAATCCAGTGATATTAAGTAAAAATACAAATGAAAATTCAAAACGCAGATAATGATATTATTTGCCTATGATACACGCAAAGAGTAGAATTAGCATAGTATAATTGTGTATTATCCCCGCACGTTTTCTTGAGCCCTCATTTTGCTATATGCGAGAGGAGTGGGGGTTTGATTATTTTATTGAAAGACAATTGTATGAAATCTGTTGCTCGTTTTTCGATGCAGACTAATTTCTATTAGAACGGAAGAAATATTTCTGGTAATCAGTTTGACAACAAAACTTGTGGCTATAATTTATTCTGAATCCAACTAATGATAGGTAAGGAGCGGGGGGAGGTATGCCGGGGCTTAAGAAAACGTGCGCGCATAACACATTGGTATCTTAGACAAATATCATTTCGTACGCTTGATTTGGTGTACGTGAAAGAAACATCCTGTAATGACGTACAGACGCTGTACAGTTTCCGGTGGAAACAATTCTATGCGCATAGGCATGGTGCTATTATGAATACATTATAGGAATACACGCGTAGGCCACGGTATAGTCGTTTCGGTAATAACCCCATTCCAATAAGTACAGTATTCCTAAGAATAAAATAAGTTTTGAGAGGTAAAAACAAAACGAGACAATATATTATGTGATCGTTGTTAATGGTTTTCCGGTGTACCTTTTGGGCAGATTGATATGACTGAAAATACATCAAAATTAATGTATACGGCAGCTACCGTGATGCTGGTATTATATGACGTAGGAACGAGCTGGGAATGAGGCGGCCCTTCTCCTCATTGGTCCTCTCTGATCGATAACTAAAACGAGCGAATTTTTTTGCCAATGCCAGATATCGAGTACATTGTTTTAAAGAATAAGAAATTTGTATTACGTACTCATGTTTACAGGATCTGAAATTTCTTCAGATGTGCTCCAACTGAAATTTTCATTGATGCCGAAGACTGTCTATCAACATTTCCTGCAATTTTAGTTGAAGTTAAAATGATATTTTGTTCCATTCAGTATTCCAAATAGTAAATGTTGTCATAGTAGCCAATGAGATCGGGGTCGGAATAAGCCAAGCCTGGAAAAGCCATGAACTTTGCAATATGCACTGTGCTGCCCTCTAGTGATCTGTAAAGAAGTGGGGTTCATATTCCTATATGCCCACGTGATCAAGTTTTAGTGGTAGTGGACCGTACCCCATGTGTGATGTGTATGTGTTTGTGCAAAAGTTTCATATGACAAAAGTTGAATTCCTGTGTTAGTGAGTAGTTTGAGGTAAGTTTATGGCATTAAGAATGATTAAGGAAGTGAATAGTTTTGATTGGTGTTGGGAGTACGAACGAGAAGGACGTGCGGCCTGTGAGTGTGTTGCCACCTTGTAACACTTTTCGTATACATATTTCCCTTTTACTAAAAATAACCAAGGGTTCTACTTCAAGTTTTATCTATTCAGAAGCAAAACGGCATGACACTGACATTGACACACAGTATGAAAATGCTTATTTTGAAAGTAAAACTGAGCAATATGGGTTTGTCCGGCGCCAACGTTCGTCTCATGGCGCATACTTGGAATTATTGGCACCGGTCACGGAAATATTACGGAATGTAAAGGTCGTTTTCCCTATGAATGTTCATTCACGCAGATGTAATGTGGTATTCTTTACAAAGAAACTATTAATTTTACTAGCTTGGATTTCGAACCTCGCCAAAGTGTTGCAGATCAACCGGGAAAGGTTAAGAGGGACAAGTGTTATTGATAGATCATAAGAGCACGTATAAGGTTATTTGTGACCATGGAAGTAGATTTTAGTGTATTAAAAGTATTGCTACAAATCATAATTTATTGTGGTTTATAATTCTTATATTCCAACGTTTATTGGATTTCTCTTGGTTAATCGACCACCTCAATTGAGGAATATTTGCATTTTGTAATTTAATCTCCCGCGAGTTTATGTCGCGTACTACGTTTCTTATGATATAAGTATTTGAATTTTGTTTTTGAAAGGTGAAGAAGTGACTTGTGTAACACTATTCTTTGTAAATTTAGTTGAGTATATATCATTATTTTCTCGTGCATGGTGTTGTAGACAATAAATAATTTAAGCTTTTTTGTGCAATATTTCTGTAGCACTATTTGGAACCGATAACTTCATAAATCAGTATGTTTGCAGTTAACCTATTTTTGCTTGTATTATTTACATTGTTAAGTTGTGACTTACTTATATGTAATTAATTGTAATTAAATCTTAATTTAAACTCAACAACAGTGAGTGGATAAAATTTTGAAACGTTTGTATTTTTCTGGCGCAAAAGCATTGTAGGAATTTTGATGTTATAAGTCAAGTGCAACTGTGTTGGGTTAATGGTTTTTGGCCGATGGGGCTTCCAATATAATAAAATAATTCGATGTTAGTATGGTAGATTAATGGTCTCGGTATTTAAGATATCTTACTTCATCAACACAGTCTTGTATCCTTCCTACTTGTCATTAACCTTATGTGATGAGAATTCTCCTTATCAAATTTCTGGTAAGAGAATTGAGGTTCATTGGAATAATGTGGTCGATAGTGGTATATTTCTACATTAGCAAACTAAGAAAGTTAATTCTGTAATTGCCATATTGCTTCTGATCTACACATTGTATATTATTATTAGTTAATTTTGGTGGTGTAGAAGTTATTTTGAAGTAAAAATTTGATGTTTATGCATGTGGTGTGTTGTGGGTTATTTATTTATACCACGCTGTGTTTATGGGCTGAGAAGATTTGTATAATGAAATTTATTTATGTAATTATTTTTTTGGAGAGACTTGTATTATTGTATAGATGCAGCGCACTTCGATGGGCCTTCATCGTTGTGTTGCTAAGTAATAATACTGGGGATTCAATGGAAAGGACTATGTTTCAGGAGAATTAAGCAACAAGCTGGATATTGTCATGGAAACTGGTTTTCTGAATTCTCGTGATGGGGATCATTTATCAGTTTTATCTCATTTTTATGATCAGGTATGTGTTCTTGATACTGTTACTTCTTGTTTACTGGGGCAGTACATTTTTTTTTGTGATTTTTGGGGAACTAGCTTTTTATAGAGTAGAGCACAGTGGAAAGGGTTTTAAGTTGTATTTGGTATGGGTGCAACATGCAAAGAACTATTAACTGATTCAATTGCTTTCCCGGAGGACTGTATTACTTCACCTCGCCAAATATGTTCTAAATTTGTCCACAAACATTGCGATAGAAAAGGTGAAATTTGAAGCGTATATGTAATGTCTCAGAGCTCTTTGATAGGTACATGTTATTGCAATACTTGGGACAGCATTGTTGCATCAAAATTTTCCGGTAATGCTTTAAGAGAGGGGAAGAAAATTTGAAGGTTTGTGTAGAAAGTATAGTCTTCAGGAATATTGGTTGCCATACTTTATCAGATATGATTTTTTAATATTCTTAACGTTTTTGAGGGAAGGAATGTTTTGTAGTTTTTAAAACTTTGAATATTTTGTTCCAGTAGTGAGGCTTTTTTATTTTAATGCAGAATTTTTTATGTATGTGAATCAATAAATAATTGAAAAAAAATATCAAACATTTAAAGCCACACTGCACATTTTAGTTGCTTTAGATGTTACTGTTAAAGAACTCTTAATGTTCTACTTGTTCTTAATTACATAATTGAAATGTTAGTATAGGAATACTCCTGAATTCTGTTATTATATTAGGAACTTTAAACATTACAATTCAGGTTTTGGTGCAATGGCCAAAATAAATATTAATTTTGTTATATTTCTTTCAAAAAAATACGAATTATCAAACATATACAAAAATGCAGGGGTAAATAATAGAAATGTAGCTAAAAGTTTCAATTGAAACAATTATAATCTAAAAAAATATATTTGAAGATCAACACGATGTTGCTACACTTTTGCAGATTATCCTTAGGGTTCATATTTTTGGGTAAAAACACAAGTTTGGCAGCCTTTTCAGATCCCAAACAAGATGTTAAAGGTGAATCATGCGCCTTCTCGCAAGAAAGGGGTGATTACTTTGCCACACCTCCTAAGTTAAATCACAGCCTGCTAGAAGTACGCATATGAACAGTGTATCGTTAGGCAATGTCTTCAATTTTTTTCTTGAACTCATCTCGCTCACGTTTATTTTATATTCTTAAGTCTAGGGTGTCTTCCTTTAGTTCAGTTTTTGAAAACCCTTTCTTTCTCTGTGACTCCAGATGCATGAAACACTTTTCACACAATAGCATTTAGCAAAAGCTTTATAAAGGGAAGACAAAGTTCAGATATTCTCAAAATGCTAAGAATTATTAAGATATCAAAATTTATCATCATTCTTCGATTATTTAATCAGATTTTATTTTTTTAGTCACGAGTTTCAGAAACGCATTATACCCATAATAGAAAGTGCCACCGGCTGTAAGCATAGAGTGCTCTGGAGACCTCCCCAGATGCCAATGGCTTTTAATGTACTCAGGGAGGGGTAACAGTTCATTTTGTGTGTCACTGCAGCTAATAATTACAAACACAGTAAAATATAAATATTGATTTTTCTCTGTTAATTTGTTTAGTGAATAAATTCAACATCAACAATAATCAAATAACAATTGTAATAATTACATAAGTAATAATAAATCTTATATTGGGAATTGAAATGACTACGCGTATAGAATGTAAGAAAGTGAGGTAGCTCAGTACATCAACTGATATCTCTACTGTCCCTGTGGGCGGGATGCAAATTTAACTGCTGCATAAAAGAGAATTCTAGCGGCCAGCTGCTCTCATGGGTAGTTTTCCATGGTTTCTCTGATTAACGCCACATGAATGGCAGGGCAGTACCCTAACAAACAGGCCACAGATGGCAGTGTGTGCAGTCTTTCCTTGCCCTTGTCATATCCTCACCCCTTACTTACATGCACTATATTACAACACGTACTGGGAGTACAGTTGGGAGCTTAGCTTGACCCACCGTGGATGGTCCCTCGCTGGTGGGAGACGCCTGGTTGAGAATAATCTTGCTAGCTGCCCTGGAGGATCCCATTACCTGCCCTGCACGAGATCTCGCCATCCAGCAGGGGAAGATCACTATCACCTCATGCACTACACTTACCGAAATACCTTACCAGTTGACACATTAGGAATCCTCAATCAATTGATCGACCCATCTAGAATCCACCACCAGCTGCCTGGATATTGCAGTTATATTCATTTGTTGTATTTTAAAATTGGTCAGTTTATTATATAGATAAGATATATATATATAATATATTATATATATATATATATATATTATATATATATATATATATTATATATAAAAACCACCCAAATTTATAAGAAGATATTCAGAGTGGAATATGGTTTGGAATGTCGGAGGTTAGTATGAGAGTTACTTGTATTTGCAGCAACTTAGTTATTTATGAAATTAAATTTGCTGTATTTATCATGTTTTGTTATGTACTAGAATAGGAACATGTAAGTTGTCTCCCTAATTGCTTGTACATTATGTCTAAAATGTATCTTATTTCTGAAATGATTTTTTTGCGTAGTTGCTTGTGTTTCGGGTGCGATATTCATATTTTCAGCCCAGGCTTCGTTTTCACATTCAATCATTAACTTAATGCTAAAACCATGTCAATGGTTTATTCTGTAATTCTATCATTATTAGGTGTTATTATCGTGTGATTCTTCGCAAAGTTTTTCTTTCAAACATCATCTATAGAATATTACATAAATAAGATAAAAAATTATTAGCTTCTTAAAATGAATTCCAATACATTTCTATATTATTATTATTCATGAGTTTCATCTTGGTAATGTTTATTAGTAGAACTTTTCAAGAGAAATTTGTCACAATTAAAGTTAGCCTTCAGATTCTAAGATCTTAAGTTGTGTGCCGCTTTAAAATTACACCTCCTAAATATTGGATTTTTCCAGTTTTTCAAGGGTAATATCTCTGTGAGGGGACCAGGTAAAAATTGGAAATATGCTCACCTAAAAGATGGCCATGATGTCAAAATGCAGTATAAATTTCAACTTTGAGATTCAACTTGAAGTTGGTTTTAAACTTTTTTAAATATGCATCAAAAAGGCTTCATTTTCAAATTGAGAAGTGGTGCTCAGTACTCTTTTCCAGCCTTTGAACTCCAATCTACATTTCTTTAAAATAATTAATAATACTTTATTATAAATGCTCATGAATATTACTTCAATATCTTGCAAACGTATCTGTAAATGAAAATATGGTCATTTTGGGATCATAACATGAACTGGCTGTTCAAATACATTTTTTGTAAAAATGCAAATACTTCAAAATGTAGCAAAAATAATGACAGAAAAACTAAAAAGTGTATGTGCTGCCTTTAAGAAAGAGTATAAAATTAAAATCATTGGTTTGCTTCCCAGTTTTTGGTGACTAAGAAAGGTTGGTAATGAATTCAGTGTCAGAACATATGGTTTAATTTAAAGGGGTGGGGGAAAAGGGGGCTTACTTGTGATAAAATGATATATATAAATATGATTTATGAGATTTTCCAAAATATTGTTATAAATGAGCTTTAAGTTTGGCACAATTTCGGATTTAAGGTTTGTGTAGTCATATAATAAGATACAGACAGACCTGATGAATCTTGAAAATTTCTGTCACAACTCACCATTTCAATCTTATCTTATAAATTTTTATCTTTTAATTTTAAAGGGTTTTTCATCATAAATTTTCACGATTAATTTCATTTACAAAAAATTATTTGCTTTGTCCTAGAATCTTGGTATCTGTTCATTTTCCGTAAGTGAAACAATCCTTTTTCAGATGATCAGCATCAGATGATCATTTACAGCAACAACAAAAAAGTAACTTTTTATATTGTTTTTTGCTGTACGATCTTTGATGCTCATCTTTTGTGAATCAAGGACTCTTTTTAACCTTCATTAAGTAAAGTAATATTTAAGTTAATTTTTAGGCAGTGTTTATATACGTAATGAAGTATTATTAATTACTTTAAAGCATGGTAGATTGGAGTTAAAAATAGCTAGAAAATAATTGGTTTCTCCTTGTCAGCTCTTCTATCCAATTTGGGAAGTGAAGCAGTTTTCGTGCATATCTAAATTTAAAAAAAATATATTTTGAGTTGGACTACAAAATGTAAATTTATACTGCAGTTTGATATTATAGCAATCTTAGAAGTGTACAAATTTCAATTTTTTATCTGGTCCTCCACCAGAGATATTACAGTTAAAAATTTAGAAAAATACAGAATTCCAATATTTAGAAGAGTGTAATTTTTAAGACATGCTACTTATCATTGATATTTTACATTGTTATTTGTTGAGTTGACAGTTTACATTTTTGTGTAATTTTGTGGAAGAAATAGCTGTGGCTAAATTCCTTCTTTGCAAACTTACTCCTTACCAATTTGATAGTTTTGGTTGCAAATACTACCCAAATAAAAGCATATTTGATAAGAAAATAACATTCATTCATGGAATAGAGTATACTGTTTCTAATGCAATTGTTTAAAATGTGACATCCCAGTACAGTGTAATTTACAAAAACATAAATGTTTACAAAAGCCGAAAATGGTTTGTGGCTTAAAACAAGACAAAAGCAGCAACCGTTTGTGAACCGTGTATAACATTTTTTAAAATTTTAATTGTGTTGGAGGAAGATTAAGGAAATCGGTGGACAATGTCTCATTTTTTTCCAAGGTAATCAAATGAGGCCAGTCTAAAACGTGATAACCTGCACCGGAATTAACTCGCGCTGTTTCAGCTGAGGAAGGAGACACTGATGTCCTGACATTTTCCCTAAAATGCTTCTTCCTCTGTAAAATGGAAGTTAGATATGCAATATTTTGATTTTGTTAAAAAAAAAAAATTGTCATTATGATTCTAAAGCTGCAGCATCTATTCAGCATATCTGTGTAAATAGCTTGGCAGTTTCTTAATTCTTTCAGGCAACCTTAAAATTCTTTTGTTTCACTGGAAATGATTGGTTCACAAGAAAGTTCAGCGATTGTTTCTCATTTCCAGGAATTAGAAAGGTTCATTTTATTTCTTGCAAAAGAGATGGTTTGAAAAAGAAACAGGAATTTGTTGAATGTATTAGCTTTTCTCTCTTATATGCTAATTTGTCTTTTGAAGACCGTAGAAAATTATATTAACAAAACAAGCAGCATATTTATAACTTTTTAGTACATATTCATTCATAATATATTTTTAGCACATAATTATCCTGGCCATAGAAATAATGCACAATTAAGCTACAACAGTACTTTTCATGGCACTTGAGAACCTAATTGTCTTTCTCATAATATTCATCGTCCATTTCTAGGGATATTTCACAAAAATATTTTCAAGCTAATATTTGCAAATGTGTAAATTTTATTCACACAGATTTAATTAGCTTTCCCGTTATTTAAAATACGGTTACTTTTGCAAACTTTGGTATAATGCATTGTTTAGTATACTGAACCTGTTTTTAAACCAAATTATGGCAATTTAAGAACAGATTTTGAAGTGTCCTATATGGTTTGATACTTATGTTTCTTTATCAAGTATAAGTAAACTACTTAATTCCCAATTAATATTGGTATTTGGACATTGTTTTGTTTGTGAAGAATGGATATTCCAGAAAAATGTAAAATAACTTTTCCAAGAGATATTGTTAAAGTTTGTGAAAGCATCAAATGTTCCAAAAATGGCATGGTAGTCATTCTAATGTTAATTCTCCAGTAAACTGCAAGGTTGATGAATTCTTTTATAAGAATGGCTTCATTTTATTAATGACCAACTTCAATACATCTATTCACAAATATTTCTTACAAATTCACATTATAACATTACAACAATTATTGTTGACATTGTTCAGGTTTTTCCATAAAAAAAAATTGTTTATCACAACTTTGTGCCTGTTAATTTGAGTTGTAAAAAGTGAATTGATTAGTCCAAAACCTAGAGAATGTATAGAATTGGTGTAATGTTTTAAAGTGAATTTGGTACGTAACTGGCAAATGTCACTCCTTTCTTGTACTTTTCAGAGTATCACTGTGTAGAGAGATGTTCTCTGAATGCCTACAAAAAGGAACACATTTATATTATTTATGGAGAAATTATTAATTTCATTTTAAAAATGTTAACAAATAAGAAACAAGCAGTAAAGAAATGTATTTTAAAATAGTATTCTCAGATCAGGCACTAAAAACAAATTTTCTGCATTTATTGGGTATTATCATAACCTTAAGGTCCCGGTCTGTCTACAGTTGGGGAGCCAGGTATGTTTTTATTTTGATGTTGCAGACTGGCTATTAACATACTATATTGAAATTGTTACAAGTTCTTTTCTGCTATAAATAAAATGTGAATCTTTATCTATTTTGCACACAATGCTTTTAACACATAAAAATATCTTGTGCACGTGAGAAATGTTATGAAGAGATTGTCACCAAAAATTGAAATGGTGAAGCAACTTTGTCCAGTGTGAATCATCTAATGCTAAGGTGTCCGCATTGATATCTAGATAAATGTTTTGGTTCTGTGAAAAATGTCCAACTAATAATGCAGACATTAAACTGGCTGGTAAATTTCAGTAAAAAGATAAACGCCTACGAAAAACTAATGCATATAATCAAGTGCTTCTGAGTGCTCAAAATGTAGTCTCTGAGAATATGGAATATGTCTATGCTGAATTTCATGAGCAAAAACATTGATCATGGAATAGTTTAATTATTATATATTAAATTCACTAATTACAAATTCAGTGAATTATTTAAATTTATTTCATAACAATATTGTTTTAATGCATATTAAGGTTAGACTTAATATTTATCCATGATGAAAATTGTAGAATTAAAAAGGCAGATTGTTCATTTGTTTCATGTGATCCACATCTTCCAGCTTTGGATACCTTATTTTCTTTGAATATAATATATTCAATATTCTTATTTCTATATTCTTTATTCTTAGGAAATCAATTATAAATTTCAAAATGCATGTATGAAGTTTTGATGGGTTACCATAGTTTGAACAAAATTCACTTAAATTATCGCTGTCCTATTTTTACAAGAAAATGTATGTAATAATAGAAAAATCATGTCCCAGAAAAAGATTATAATTGATGATTCATGTCTACCTTCAAATTCTTGAATTAATGATATTGTTAAATGAAAAATCTAAAGCACATATGATTTATAAATCTGCTGGTGATAATTAAAGATTAAAATGTTTTTTGATATCCAAAGAATGTGTGTTCTTGGCTGGCTGGGTGACGCCGCATTGTTGGCTGAGAGGCCAACGTTTTGTCGCAGGCTTCCTCACGGTAGTAATGTCGTCACTACAGGCAAGGTGCCACCCAGACAGCCAAGAGCTCGTGAACTCGAGCTGCGGAAGCTTACATGTATGTTCAAAGAATGTTTTTAAAAGCAAATGAAGATAACGTTTTGTGATACATTGATGATGATATAAAATCATTTTGGAGGTTTACAAAAGATGTAAGAGGAACACATGGTTTACCCAATGTTATGTTATATAATGGTACTAATACTGGAAATGAAAAAGAGAGAGTTTTGAAAAAATTTTTGAATCTATTTATACCAGGGGTTTTTGTCCATGACAAAACAAATGACTACAGATTTTAAATATTTGAATTCATTCCGAACTCAATATATATAAATTGTGAAACAATTTTAACGTATGCTAGTTTGAGTGGTCCTCTATTTATAAAAATGCTATTAAAAAACTTGAAAAAGTTCAGCACAATATTTCTAAACTTTGTTGCATGGAAACTGTATCTGCTCTCTCCTAGAATAAGCCACAATTGTAGTCGAGTACCTACCATTATAAATGGAGGAATTTTATGCCCTAAAAATCTTGAAACATGCTTTCAAAATTATGCATTTATGACCAAAAAATTCTCAGATATTCACTTTAATATGCAATTAAAATTAGCAATACTTCATTTCCTGCATAAGCCTTTCTTGATAAAATTCTGGTGAAGCGTGCTTGGAATGAAAAAGAGAGGCTTTTGTACAAACAGAATATAATCTACCTTACTTTGAGGAAGAAATAATTTTAAAAACAGGTCACCCTAGTGAAGTTATTTGTATGTCTTATTGCATTTCTTCTGCCTAGTAAAAAAGAAAAAAAAAAAAGAAAAAAATGCCAACTGTGCCAAGCGCTTTGAAATTGATGATCACTCAGCAATAAATAGATCATATGACAAGTTGAAACATTTTAGAGAAGTCTCTATGTTAATGATGTATGCAAAATTTGCCCCTATTTACTAAACCACAACACGAAAATGTGCAAATAGGAAATATCGACCAAATATGCACTAACCTTAATCTGCCTAACATCCAATTCTAACTAAATGTCAAGAAATATCACTTAGCGATGACCTGAAGTAACAAACAAAACTATGCAAAAACATAGAAATCTGCTCCCTAATTATAAACGTTAATTCTTGAACATCTCGTAGAAATTTTTATGAAGCAAAATTTTTATTATATTTAATTGATCATAAAATGATAGATTTAGTCTATAATGGTAGATTTTAGTATCTGCTTGCTAAAGTTTAATGGAAAGTTCCAAATGTGTTTGAGAAATAATGACTTGGTAAATATTGAGATTTCTTCTGCTAAGAAATTCAATTGTATTATGCACCCATATGGAGAATGTGTAAGACACGTGATACAGAAATAACTTTTATTTGACATTGGTACATTCATAAAATATCAATTTAATTATTTATTTAATTAAATTAATGGGTGAAAGCCGTCACTTAATAAAAATACAAATTTAAAAAGAACTAGCAGAGTAAAGCATGTGAAGATACATGTAAAATATCAAAAGGATCTCATAGGTGGAAAGTAGTGCACACAAAAGTGCAAAAGAATGAAATAAAAGAAAATACAAACTTAAAAATTTCACATAAACAGAAGTAATTCAGATATCTATTCAAAAAACCTTGAAAGACATTATTTCCAGTTGTCAAAATATGATAGTGCACACCTGAGCTATTTACTAAACCACCAAAGCGATTCATTGTCTCATTAGCACATAGTTACTTGCAGAAGAGTGAACTAAAAAGGAAGTTGTTCTCCTAATGATTCACTTTAGTACTCTAAATGGTATGCAAGAAAGAATATCTGCTCAATCTATTCTATTCAACAAAATGTCATATAGGAAATAAATATCAGCACACTTCCTTCTCCAATGAAGAGAATTTAATGTAGATCTTAGGAGAATGACATAGGAATGGTATGATCTCTTTTAATAAATAAAATGTTCTCTAAATTGCAGCGCCTCATAAAAGTCTGCTTCTTTGAAAACGGAGGCTTTATTTAATGCCATCTTTGTTATTCATGGATAACCTCACTTTTTATTTTATTGAAATGACACATTCACTTAAGATTTCAAGAAATCTTTCATGAAATAATTTGTCATTGATGTATAATTTGTATATTTTAAAATCTGGTTAGTGAACACATGAAATAAAAACAAAAAAAACATCCATAATTTCATTATTCATGTGCACATTCATGATGAAAATTCGTGTAGTGATGACTAGACCCCATAAGTTCAGGCATTTTACTTCAAATTGGCTGTCAAAAGGCCATTTATTTTACTAAAATAGGCATGCAAAAAGACATTAATTCTGGCTATAATAGGTGTGCCAAAAGGCATGTAAACAATACAAAATCTCAATTTAAAACAATTTTTTAAAAGTATAATAATTTTCTTAAATTTACATTAACGCTTGTGTTAATATAATATGACTACAAATATGTGATATTCGCGAAAGTCAGTAAATGGCATTTTTCCAAACCTCTGAACTCGAATGATAACCTTCATCCCTTTGAACATGTGGATATGAATGCAATATGTATAACCAATCACACTTCTAAATCCATAAATATTGAAAATAATTTTGGTGAGGAGTGTATTGATGTGTTTCCCGTTTCTCCATTATACTTATTGTTAATGTCACCCTTCAATATACATTTGTTTGAGAGTGTCGACTTGTGCCATGAAAGTCTGCACTGTCCGGGACATAAGACTTATGCATGTTATGCGTTATAATAGGTGAAAACTAAATCGGAAAATAGTGCTGCCTTTATTCGGAGGTGGCAATAGTGTAATATTGGACTTCATGGAATTGCTGCTCTACTTTGCTTTGAATTTTGAGTAGCTGTGCTGTCTCCTAGTTGCCCAACAAAGATCATAAATTGATAAAGCATGTGTTTATTAACGTAAATTTGTTTCAGGGAATGCTGGAGGATTCGGAGACCCTGCTGGACATAATGCAGGAAGAGTTCAGCTTTACCTCCCTTTCTTCATCACATCTCATTGGCTCCCCAAGTCTTTGGGATCAAGAGTAGGTTTTGTGTTTGCCCATAATACATTAGTAACTATATGCTACGTTCCCAAACTTGTGCTATTCTCTAAACACTACTTTTCCAGACGGAAAATGTGGTACTAAAGGTTTTGGTGAAATTTGTAATGCAAACACCTATAATACATACATTGTCTGTGCAAAGCATTATTTGCAACTTTTTTGGTATCAAAATACTTCTCACGAACACTACGCTTTGCACTCTGAGAATCCTTCCTTTAGCCAGTACCCTATTTCTAGTGCTAATGTTAGTCAGGTATCCAAAATGATCTCCACATCATACATCAGGGTTTTCTCAAAACCACTGTGCAAATTAATCAACTAATTTACAAATTAGCCATAACACACTAACAGCTATGAAATAAAGATGTACATATATACACATGAGGAAAGATGATTGTTTTGTTTATTTCTTATAAATGGTACTAAACTCTGTACATGTGCTTCTGCTGGAAAGGAAATCACCACTCATTTTAGTGTCATACACTCTTTAAGATGCAAAAAAATTGAAGTTGCCAATCTGTCACATATGCAAAATGTGTTATGTAAGATTACAGATTAAATTATTTCACAGAAAAGTGATATGATGATAAAACTTTCCAAACTTATAGTGCTGCTAATGATCACAGAACAGTCTGTCAATTTATTTACCAGTTCAACTGGTGATTTATTTGTAAAGTTGTACTTAAACTACTATAAACATAATTGAAGCTCCGCAAATTTTTAATTCTTATGAATCACATCATTATCCTGTAAGAAATGCTTAAATGTCTTATGTTGGATCATTTAGTTTGTTCTTCGGGTCAAATGGCAACAGTAATGGTTGGGGTGAAGGGGAACAACAAAGCAAAAACGCCATGTCCTGGGTGAATTATTGTAGATTTGTGGGTAACGATACGACATCGATGTTCAAAATTAAAACATTGTTCAAAATCCATCAATGTTTTTAAATCTGATTTAATAGTGTCTAGGTGTCATTTTGGCACAAAGAAAAATGGAATTCGTTACTAGTGGTCATGTTGTATGTATAATTAAGATATAACTGTCAAAAAAGTAAAAAAACTGACATTCAACAAAACTTTTATTATAAGAGAAGTAATACAAAAGATGTGGATTACTACGGTTTTTTGTCAATGAAAATGCAATTAACACGTGTTTATTTATAACTATTAAAGACCCCAAAATTTTTTATTGACAGTTCGTTAAAAAAACTAGTTTGCTCATGAGTAGTGCTAATATCTACTAGCATCATCTCAGGGATTCAGAGAATTGTGGAGAAGATTCCACTTGTTACTTACAGATTCACTGTTACTAGAAAAAATGTATTTGTACCATATGTTCATTACACTATCTTCACTCCACAGGTTTTTCTGCTAGAGAAAGTCGTTTCTGTTGGTAACAGAAGTCTGGAAGTTAAGCGACTCGAGACACTGAAGGTCACTGGATGAGTCTGCACAGAAAATTACTGTACCCTCATATTTTACCTGTGTGATTTTACCTAAATCGTTGTCAGAATTAATAAAGTCCCAAAACTATTTTATCCTTTCTCTAAATTGTTATCAGTAATTGTAAATAGAGATTCTTTCAGTATTGAATTAAGGAGTGATAAGAACACCAGATCATTACTATTACTGCTATTGTTATTTATTAAGAAATGTTGCCACCCCAATTGATGTTTTATGGTAGTAAGAAACAAATTAGCACGGGCACAATCCATTATGTGCCTAAAGCACATATTATATTCTGTAATAAATATGAGATCTGTGGGAAAAGAGAAAAGGACGATGGTGATTTCAGGTTATTGGATTGGCATCTAAATTTCAGTATTAACTCCTGGAAGAGCTGTAACATATTTTTTGTGTAATATATTATTACTCGAAGATGAGTAATGAGTTTTTAATATAAGAGAATGCAAGTCATTTTGAATGTTAAGCCAAACATTGTACTCGGTGGATGTGTTCTGGCTGACTTACCCGGAATTTTTATGTCAGTTGAGCCAATATTGCATATTTGTTCTTTTCGCACCACTTAGACGTCATATAATCTGATGGTGTCAAATAATTATAAGTTATTAACACTACATTGAAATAAATTTTCTTAATTTTTATTAATTACACTTTTTCAGCACAAATGATGGTGCAGATACAGAATTGGCTGTGCCATTTCCAGTGGATGACTCTCATTCAGATGTCCTCAAAGAGGATTTCCAAAAGATGTTGTCAGATTGGCAAGAACATCTGGGTACCTTGCAGGTGAGTATGCTGAATATAGGGATAGTTTAAGTGCATTATTACAATTTCAGATTTTCTATTCTTACCTTTTTATTGCCAATTTGTTTTATTCATTTCAGTGAAATTTTATTTATAAATATAATAAATAATTCCCTAATATATTATCCAAAAATAAAATGTTTCTTCTTATTATTGATTAAAGAAGTTTGATAGAATAATTTTCAATGAAAATGTTTGCTTTTGAAAATTGCTTCATAGTTACTTCTGGCTATGAAAGTCAAATGTTTTGTGCTGTGCCTGTACAGAGGGGGTTGAGATCGGCTTCAGAAAGATTGGCATGGGCATAGCAATTTATTGGTTTAGAGTTATTAGGTTAGTTTTTCAATATAAAGAATTTGGAGATAATTTAAGGACATAATTAAGATTGCATTTCAATTATTGTAAACATTGCAGTCAAATTTTTTAAGATTAAATCACAAAGTAGGTAAACAATAATAAAGGTTTTAAAATACACTATAGAAGGAACAGATGCCAAGGTTCTAGGAAGGCCATTCCAGAAATCCACACTGTTACCTAGATACTTTTTGGATTGCATCAAAGTACGTTTTGTATTTGTTAGTTTCATTGTGTAGTGTTGTTTTAAGTGGTCTGAAACTGTATTAGTTCACCTTTGCTTTCAGAATTGTTCTCCGGAATTTTTCTCTTCCTTTGCTTTGTTTTCCACTCTGATTTGGAAAATGTGTAATTGTTGTATTGAAACAAATGCTTTTGCAGGCATCTGACTCTGAAGATATGGATGTCAAAGACTTGGTGGAATTGGACATAGACATGCCGAAGAATGTTCCAGTAGATATTCCTTCTGATATTTTTGAAAATCCCCAGTGTGAACTGAGGACAGAACTTTCAGTCGGGAAAGCGTCATGCTCTTCTAAAGACAGAATCTTTAGTGAACTTTCCTTGAATCTAAGTGAAAATTTGAGCACTTTCAATTTGGAGAACTTCTTAGAGGATGATGATGAAGAAGAACATAAATTTGGTCTGATTGTGGCAGAGGAAGAGGAACTGGCTGACAAAATAGGTGTAGGTTCAATTGAAAAGGGACAAGAAATTGCTGCTGCAAATTCTGGTGTTAACAGTTCGAATAATGTTAACCAAACAGAAAAAATTACTACGAAGACTGATGTGGAAGAAGAAGCTGTGGATGTAGAAACGGTTCTCGATCAGATTCCCGGTAAGATATTGGGAAAAAAACTTGTATATTAGAAATGTTAATTGATATATATTTAATTAATTTTTTTAAATTACTTATTATTCCATGAGTATTGCATAGAATGTGGTGTAATGCGTAGTCACCTAAAATTTGAATCCACAATGCTTTTTCTTGATAATCTGTGTTATTTGTACATATTTAACCAAATATAAGTTCATCTAATTTTGTAGAGACCCTTTTTAATTTACTTTAATTATTTTATATCTAATTCTTCGTTTTCAGTCTCAATAAAATTGCAAATTCTTATTAAGTAGAAAATTCTCTTGGTGATAAGTAATCGTCTCCTTTGCTATCACTATTTTCTTTATTAGTGTAATCATCTTCACTTGCATCATGGTTGCTTTCTGTCTATTTCCAAACCTTCCTCTCATAGTAGGTCATCTTCTTATAAGTCCCCTGAAAGTTTTCTTATTGTGGTTTTTGTCTTCGATCTGATGCTGACTAAGGGAATTTCCTTCTGTGACTAAATTGTCTTCCTGGTGGCCTCTGCTTCTTAAAACAACTATTAAATTGAAGTACACATCTTTTATTACCTGAGTGGTCAAATTTTGAACTGCAAACTAGATCCTGTACTCTAACAAAGTCTCTGCCACAATTTTCATTCATTTCATATAGTAGTAAAATGCCATTTGCTTGAGTTACAGTCCTTGAATATGATCAGTTATTATGCAGGTAGTCTTAAATGGTATGTATCAATTGGTAGGGATGTAGACTATAGAAAATTTCAAAAGTTCTCAGAAGTGTTCTTTTTGTCTATTTTTTTTTTTAAATAGTATTATTGTAATTTTAAAAAATGTTAATATTTCCAAATTTTCTAAGGAAACAAGTTATGTTCATCCCTTTACTGTACTGTGCTCCACTGCCATTTCATGGGGGAACACTTGTTTCTGCACTTACATGATAAAACCTCACTTCCAATTTTGAATCCCACTAGAGAGTTCTGATTTTGCAATTGCAGAGAAAAGGGGCAACACATATCATGATATATGCAGTACTCAAAACTTCAGAACTAAAGCAAATAACAAAATCATACATTGTACAATTCAGGTATTTCTAAAAATTAAATGCTAGACAGAAATTAAAATTCAATTCAAATCTTGTGTGAAATACAATATAATGGAATGCTAATTAAATGGTTGTGTTAGAATATTAAAATTAAAAAACAATAATACTAATAAAGAAAGGAAGAAAAGAGAGAGAAAAGTGTCTTCATAGGAGATTCATGCTTGGGCTGGTTCCGTCCTTGATATCCAACAACCATTTTTGGGGGTTTCGATACATGCAACAGAATGTGCAAAAATTATTAGTACTAGTTTATATTGATGTAAATATGTGTTTATGATGTATATATTATTTTGTACCGTAGAATGTATGGTTGAACAGGAAAGCCTTGTTTATTTTTGAAACTGTGTATTGAGTGTTTATTTAAATTCGTTAGGGAGTTTCTTATATAGTGTAAAGCCTTCTATAAGGGTTATTTTTTGAAAGAGTGAAGTTTTACTGTGTGGGACGTACAAATTTCTTTTTGTCTAGTATCATAGTTATGGTCTGTGTTTAGAGTGACAGAATCCTTGTTTCCCACAAGTGTCTTCTGGGAGAAGATTAATATTTCAAATATGTACATGCATGGAGGTGGTAGTACTTGTAATTTTTTGAACAGTGGTTTGCAGGACTCATGTTTGTCATTGTGCTTAATATTCGTTTTTGGATTATGAAAGTGTGAATACTTTTCAGACTTTTTTTGCACTATGAAAGTGTAATAGATTGATTCCGTATTATGATCCCAGAATATGATTCCGTATTTTAGGTGCGAGTGGACATTTGCAAAGTACTGTTCAGTATATCCAAAACCAAACCACCCGTGTATGTCCAGTGTTGACTTAAGGGTGAATATGGCATATTATGACTTGATAATCTTGTTGTTTAGATCTGTGATATGGGAGTTCTGTTTTAGATCATCTTGAATAGTCAATCTAAGGGATGTTGTTTCTTGGGCTATTTTTACATTATTGTTGTTTTTTATTGCCAATTGTGCAGGAGGCTTTTCTTTAGAGAGTGGATTCCGTAAGTTTAGAGACAGTTTTACTGGTGTTTATGTTGAGTTTATTTTTCTGGAACCATTTTACTAGTGCCTCAACGTGTGCTTCTTTTTGTAGGTTGTTGGGTATTTGAGTTAATAATAATGTTTTTGTCATCTGCAAATAGGACCATTTTGCTCTTTTGTAGGGTCAGGGACATGTCATTGATGTACAAGAGAAATTGTGTAGGGCCTATGATTGATCCTTGTAGGCATTCTGTAATTTATCATTCTACGTTGGGAAAGGGGTAGAAATCTTGTTATCTCTAACATAGTACTTGGTTGCAACTATTTGACAAAGATTTGAAAGATAAGATTTAACCCATTGATGTGCAATGCCTCTAATTCTCAAAGTTTCATGTTTGGATAACAGAATGCAGTGGTCAGTAATATCGAATGCTTTTGATAAATTTATGGGCCTCTGTCAATGTGTTATTTGAATTGAGAAAATTTTTGAGTTTTCTTTCATGTTGTACTAAATGTTTGTGGTCTTTACTACTTTGAAAACCATTAAATTAAAATTTTAGTGTAATGCCTGCATGATTGAGTTGTGACTTGCAAACTTGTAGTTCCTAGTCTCAAAAAAATCTTGGACTTAATTTTCATTGTTTTGCTTACTAGAGTTCTTTTGGTTTGAGATTCTCTTAAGTGGCTCATTAACATACTGTGGTCCGAATTGCCTGGCACATCTATGGTGAATGCCAAGAAAACATAGGTGAATATGTTTAGGTATTACAGATATGTATGGTGTATTGCCTCGTCAGCTGATGTTAGGCAAGTGTTAGATTCTCAGAAAATAAAAGAGAAGAAAAAAAACACAGTTTACACCAACTCACTAAGTTTAATCTGCAATTGTAAGGCACATATTTTTTAATCAAATGTGTGCGTATAGGGAGGGGAAACAGTCTAAGGTAAAAACTGTACTTCTCTTCAGAAACTGTCACAAGTTTTCTTTTCATGTTCCTTTTTACTTGTAGTGCTGGAAGCAGGGGATGTTCACAGCTTATTGGAACAGTTTGAAGCATCTGAAGCCGTCAACAGAGATGGGCCTTCTCCTGTCAAATCTATAAAGGCTGTTGCCTCTGAGCTGATCTTTCCCTCAAAGAAGCAAGTGCTTCAAAAAGGCAGTGTCATCCCCACACCCTCTTCCATCACAACTTCAACTACCTCTGCTAATCCTGTGGAAGCGAATAGAGTTACACTCCATGAAACCATTAGAGATTCTCTCCCTCAAGAAGTCATTGATCGGATTAAGGTGAGATTCTCATTTTTCAATATTGGAAAAAAATGA
Source organism: Gryllus bimaculatus (assembly GCA_017312745.1). Taxonomy (NCBI): domain Eukaryota; kingdom Metazoa; phylum Arthropoda; class Insecta; order Orthoptera; family Gryllidae; genus Gryllus; species Gryllus bimaculatus. The sequence continues at coordinate 3,187,026 of BOPP01000148.1, read as the reverse complement.
ATAGGTAGAAGTAGAAATTACTCCTTTGTACTTGCCATTTTACTGTTCAGTTAATTAAATGTATGTCCATCAAATTTCTATTTGAACGGTGAAAAAGCATTTCTCAAATAATTAATATTCATATTTAATCTCCTTTTGATTTAGAGCAATATCAGGAAATTCTTAATTTTTCACACTTTGTTTACAATAAAATTGTTAATAGTTGAAGAATTGAATTTGTCAAATGATATAAAATTTTAAAGTTCTATTGGGCAATGATAATCAGGGTGGTCATTTCTACAAAAATTGGAAGTCAGTAATTCTTCAATCTGGCAAAGCAAGGAAAAATAATTTGGAAATGGTGGGTGAATCTTTAATAATCAGGAAAATTTGTGAGACAATTATAAACTACATATTAATCCATAAAAACATTAGTACATTGTTACTTTTGGTACAATTTTTATTGTTTAAGCAGATATTATTAATTTAGCAAATAGTGTTAATTTTATTCTTGGCAACTGATGGATGATAAATTAGTAAAAAGAGACTCATTCAAAGTTGTCACTCTCAAAAGTTATATAATTACTTACAAAAATGGTTCAATTTGTATTATTGACAATCGTAGTACTATGCGATTAATTACATTGATTTCAAAACACATTCCCAAGCACATTAGTATTTATTAGAAGAAGGAAAAACTATTTAAAGTAGTTAAATGTGTGAACATGTCCTTTGATTAAAAATTGGGTCGTACCTTCAACTAATAAAACCAATAAATCACAAAAAAAATTAATGTGTGCAAGATGTAGGAGGAAGATGTGCTGAGATTTGTTGCATATGTTGCAGGCTTCCAATCGTCGGAAACCTATATCAGTAATTCCTGCCATGCCCAGTCGAAGACCAGGTCGTGGGGCAACGCGTATGCAAGTGGCTGCTGCAACTCTCAGTCGAAACAAACTATTGAAGCTGGTGAGTGGTGGTGTTCCTCATACCATGAAGATGCCTATTGAAATATGCAGTTCTGGACATGAATTAATTTCATAGTTTTAGAAACCTCACTTTTGTTGTGAACAGAATAAATAGCATGTCTAAACTTATCCACCCATTTTGCTAAGTTAAATGCCTAGTAATACAAATTTATTCTTGGGAGGAAAATTCTTTATTCTTCAGAAAATGATATGTATAGTTGGATATTTTGTGGTTGTAGGAAGATGCAGAAAAAAATTCAAACTACTGAAATTATTGAAACCAGAGTTGGCAGAGAAAAACTGCCATCTTTATAAGTGAATTTTACTCTATTCTTTGAAAAAATGAAAGAAAATATTTTGAGCCATGTTTGAGAATTTTAAAAATATTCCTGGGCTTTTTGTAAAGTACTCCTAAATTTTTAAAAAGGTTTTTAAAAATCACTGCTCCTAGAGTTGAGCCGGATCGACGTGTGAATATCCATCTTTGAAAAAATCCTACATGGAAAACAAAAAACAGATGCAATATACCAGATCGGAGATATTGTAACAAGGGAACTTGTTACAGTATCATGGATCTGGTATACTTCAACTGTTCTTTTTTATCTGTAAGAATACCATAGCCCCAACACTAGTTATCCAATATTTGTGAAATGAATGAGTCTGTGCATGCACCTCCTCCCCCCTCCCCTGCCACCACATTCGGTATTCAAGCTGTGGGTTTCCCTTTCGTGTATCTGAAATGGATAACAGTAATGTGGCTAAGGGAAAGTAAAGCATGCAGGTTTTGTAAAAATTGTTTGCTGGTGAATTTGTCTTTGGTCTATATTTATCTTCATGTTGAAAGAAATATGCCTAGTGAATGACAATCTAGAAATAAATATCTCTGAATTGAATGGGATGTTATAAATTTGAAAGAAATGCCCAAAATGATTTATGCCATAATATGACTTCAAATGTATAATGGATACTTGGTTACAATTTGTACTTAGTACCTTTGTCTAGTAACTTTTTATTATTGTGACAGGTATCTGGTGGTGGAAAGAGTGGAGAGTCCATACAATTGGACCACGATTACTGTTCATCTGCTTCCAGTCCCCCAGCTGAAGTGGCTCCACCAAAGTCCTTCTACCACTCTAATGCTTCAGAATATACCTCGGAGCAGAGCCAGTCGAGTCCTGGAAGCTCCAAGGACTCAGAAGACTCCACGTGTGCCAAATCTGTACTTGGTGACAATAAAGTGTACTCTCGACTCCCTGAGTATTATGTTGTGTTAGCTCCACAAAAGGCTTTAGAAAAGGGCAGGAAAGGGGCTATCAAAGAAGAGGTGTGGGACAAAAACTCTCGTAAGGATAGTGGTTTGGAGTCGGGTGAGGTAAGCGATGCTAGTGAGGAGACAATTGGCACGCCTGTGACCATAGGGTCTAGAGAAATGGTTCAAAACTCCAGTCCTAGTTTAGTAAAAAGTGATGATAGAAAGTGTATAAAAAATGTAGTTCCTTCTAGTACAGAAAAAGGTGTTGTGACAGTTGATGTTCAAAATAAGGTTGATTTAACTGACAGAAGGAAGCAAGGGGGACTTTTAAGAGCAGAGGGAAATCAGTGTGTTCTGAAAGATTGGAGTACATTACGTCAGGACAGTGGCATGAGTAAACCAGTTGCAATGGTTTCAGTGCTTAAGAAAAATAACGTTGGTTGTATAACCAATGTTGCTGGTAGACAACAATCTTTGTTAATTAGTTCAAACTGTAATAATGCTAGTAATTCAAGCAGCAGCACCAGCAGTAGTAGCGGTAGCAGTACTAGTTGTAAGAACACAGTAGAGACAGCAAACAACAAATCAGAGGGCCCAAAGAAAAGAAAACTCAATCTTGAAGAGTACCGCAGCAGACTTAAGGAGTTGGATCGTACAAAAATTAAAGAAGAACCATCAAAGAAAAGCCCAGTGTCTAATCTTCTATCTGCATCTAATCCCATCACTACCAAAACAGAAGGAGACCCTCCAGAGGCAAAAAAAGAGGATATTAACAAGGAGGTGTCCTCTAGGATTTCTGGTTCTGCAGCTGAAGAAGACAAAACACAGCGACCTGTGATGCACAGTGTGGAAGTCCAGACACAGACTTCAATATTTGATGAAGTTCAAGACAATGCCGGAAAGACACAAGAGAGAAGGTAAGATGCAATTTTATTCTTAGAATGTAACTGGGAAAGAGTAAATTTTTATGAATACCTGGCGTTTGTATTAGAATGTTTATCAGTCACGTGCGTCTTTAACCCCTGTTACAATGTAACCATACAGGTTGGTCAAGTGCACTTGTACTTACCTGTGTGTTAAGAAATTTAAGATCCTTGTCAACATAAATAAACAACCATTAATTCATCGCAAGTCAAAGAAAAAAAAACATGGCAATGTACAAAACAAATCAGATTCAAACAATTCAGAATAAAAGTAACTCATTTTGTTTTCGAGATAATTATTGTTATTTGTAATATTAATTGTACAATTAAAAATTTATACTAGGTAAATTAACCTCATTTTTCTGGCATTCCACCAAATTAAACTCTTTTCTGATAGATTTGAAGGTGGTGTTACTGGAAGTCAACACACCAACTTCCTCACTGAACATAATTTCTTTGTTCAGGAGAATTATTTGCATCCATCATTTCTTAAACCATGGTATAGAAATATTGTTTAAATAGATATTTTACAAGCAACACCATACCATATTGTAGTAACATGCCGCAGCAACAGAATTCATTTGTTTACTCTCACAGTAAGGTCGTAAATTTTTGCATAAATCATGAGATTTTTTGGTGAACAATGAAGTGCTGAATATGCCACAAAATGTTAGTGTTATTACTTGTCCAAATTAAAAATCTCAGATCTGCTACAGGCTACCTCGATATTTACTTTCGGCCTCTGAAATAATAACACTCGTAACATTTGTAGGTATATTAATAGCTGTTATAGGGCAGGCTTAACTTATGAAACCTACAAGAATGAATGTAAAATTCAGAAAACACACAAATTCAGTTTTCTAACATCTAAAAATTGGTTCATAAAATAATATTTCTTAAAGGTGTCTTAAGGCCAAAAGTCCTTCATTATTGCATAATCTACGCAGAAAGGGTATAACGTTCTGACAGGGAAAATGCAATGCCTGGAGTTTCGGTAATTCAATGTGAAAACCTTTGGTTTCTCAGTTCAAACGGTATAATGAATATAGTTTGAATCAATGTATAGTGTTAGTAAGCGGCGACAGGGGAATAAGAAGTACTAAAAACCTAACTCTGTATTAATGTTATTTCTGAAGGGGATACCAATTAATGAGTATTTTAATATTTTTAAAAAACTTCTGGCATCAGTGAGTAGTTTGTTTTTTTAACAATATTTAAACAAATGGGAGTAGCTGTTTATCACATTAGTCCAGGTTGAGCTCAAACAAAAGAAGTACATGCTGTTTATGCTTGGATTCTACTAAATCCTCTCCACAAGCAAAGAATAAAAGGATTAGTTCCTCGAGTCATGTTTTCATGTACACTTTAGATCATGGTTTCAATTATGTTTAAATTGAAGGTGAGAAAAAAGATCATATGTGCAGCATTTAAGTATCAGGTTGCATTGAATGAAAAGCTAAAAGGTAGCTATGGCAATTCAGCCTTTTTTTTCTTCTGAATTTCCCTGACGATGATAAAGTATTTCTATGAGGATTTGTCAGAATAGTGATAAAAGCAAACATTCTACGATTGTAATTATATTATGTTACCTTAAGAAACTTGCTAAACAAGTACATAAATAAGCATAAAAAATGTATGGTACCAATTGAAATGCCTATTTTGCCTGCCTAGTAGAGTTTTTCGCGCTTATAAATCCACAATGCTTCGAATTTCCAAAAATTGTACAAGTTACAAATAATGCGAGAAAGTATTTGTAGCACTTCCTTACCTCACAGTCATGAACATGAACTTCATGTTATAAATTAGAAGAAGACTAATTATTTATGTCCAAGGGACTTGATAATTGAGCAAAATTTTAATGGTAGAGAAAACAAAAATTTGAACTTTTAAATTTTTTGAAAATTTTGCCTTATTATTGAACAAATTGCAGGCAACATTTTCATATGTGCCCTTTGTTCTTTTCAGACATCAAATTAAGGAAAACTTTCCAGCCTTTTGTGTTGAAATTTTGAAATGTCCAAGTAATCTCCCAAAATTGAAAAGGTCTTCAATTTCAAGTTTATTTCCTATTGAATAATTTTTCAAGCTCTTAATTGATTGTGGTAGTGCTTAATGAGAACATACAAAAGCAAGATTACGATTGAAATCAATTCTTTGTAATTTTAGAGAATCCTTCTAAAGGCAAATTATATTCTTGCATCATCAACCTCGCATAAAATAAAGTTAACAAGGAAATTTCTGTATATGAAACAATGGAATCTAATTTCAGTGTGATTCAGCCTCATCACTCATTATTGTTTAATTGTACATCTGTCAAACCTTTATTATCTTTTATTTTGTATTAGAAAATGCTTCGTTGCAGACCAAGAAATTCACATTATTTGTATTCATTGGTTATACAGTTTTACAATTGTACCATAATTTTGAAGCCTATTTTTCAGTCAATTGTTATTCATCTGCAAATATTTCATTCATGTAGTAGTTTATTAGAGGATTGATATCTGAGAGTTTTGCAAGTTCTTAATGATATTATGTACATGAAGGAGAAAAGCTTGTTTTAAATAATGTCATATGTTGCTCTTTCATTTATATAGTGACAGTATTTATTAAGAGTGTGCAACAGAAGTATCACTCTATTTGTAAAAACTTCTTGTTACACGCAAGATTTATAACTACATTCTGTATGCATGTGTAACTTAAATTGTGAATTTTAATTAATGATTATTATGGGGCAACCACATTTAATCACATCTTTTTACAATATTCCTTTTGAAATTACACACACACTATTCATTTTGATAAATTAGGTACATGTTCCAGTTGATACACTTTGATATGTAGTGATCTGTTGAATCTTGGTTCCAACCCTTCATTCATAAAATACATATTAGAGTGTGCAACAAAGACACCAACCTCGTATAAAATTTTGTTAATTGCCTTTATTGCACTACAGATTGTGACAGATCAATTTTTTGACTTGTAATTATGGGGGAAATTAGTGCTAGTTAGGGGATCTCAAATTTTAGTCACACTGGGTGATTTGAAATAATACTTCAGTTATTGAGCATTATGCATGTTTGTAATGGTTGCAATATTCTGTTTTGTTGTTGTTGTAGTTGGTGGGGTTGTTGTTGTTTTTTGTTGTTGTTGTACAATTCGATTCAATTGTAATTTTATTACACCTTGCTTAATACACGCCCATTGTTTGTCATGGCTGGTAAGAGAATGTAATAGCAACACCACTCTATTTGCAACCAATTCTGGCAATTTGTGCCGTTTGTTCACTCATTTGGGCCAAATTATTGTGTCAGCACTTGTGAAAGAATTTTATGTTCTTAACGGGATATCCAAATTTAATCACTGGTGTCAACAGTCTCGCTTTGCTTTTTTGCATTTATGAACGAAAAAAATTAATGTATATTAATTCCCTTACTTTTAAGTATATAAAAATGAAAGTTGCACTTTTGTTTCAGCCCTTCCTTATCATGTACTTGATTAGTAAAAGTGTGCAACATCAATATTTTACTATTGCAAACAAGGGTTGTAATTTGCTAGTACTATTGTACTAATATTTGGGACAGACGATTGTGTCAGTAAGCCACACATGTGGAGTATTTTTATGTTAATTATGAGATATCCGAAATGAATCAATACTAGTATTACAAACACCGTGTAGCATTTTCATTGATTAACAAAAATGAGGTGTACTTTGTTTTCTTAATTCGTTGCATTATACCATATGTTGCAACTTTCTTCAAGCCCTTCATTTATTATACTTATGTTAGCCACACCACATGGTCCCTGCAATAATTTCAAAAATTACGTGTACATTGTTGTCATCTTGTTTTGTCGCATAATACCATATGTTGCACCTATGTTCATGCACTTCATTTATCGTGAAAGTGCTTAGTAAGAGTGTGCAACATCAATATCTATTTGCAACCAATGCTTGCAATTTGCGAGTATTGTACTAATATTTGGGACAGACATTTTGCCAATGAACATCACTTGTTTAGGAATGTTATGTGCAGAAAAGGATAACCAAATTTAATAACAACTGGTGTTATCCCCATCACTTAAAATTTTCAACGATAAGAAAAATTGAATAAACATAATCGCTTGTTTTGTTGCATAATTCCATATGTGCACCTTTGATTTCAAGCCCTTCATTTATCTTGAAGGCCTTAGTAAGAGTGTGCAACATCGAATATCTCAAAATTGCAACCAATGCTTGTTAATTGCGAGTGTGTACTAATATGTGGGACAGACCATTTTGCCAATAACATCACGTGTTAGTATTATATTGCATATGGGATAACCAATTTAGTAAACAAGTGGTGTTATCACACCACTTAGAAATTTTGGCCAATGATTCAATAAAAAATTGAATAAACAGTATCATCTTGTGCATGCATAATCCGTATGTTGCACTCTGTTCAAGCCTTCATTTATCTGAAAGTTGCCTTAGTAAGAGTGTGCAACATCAATATCTCAAAATTGCAACCAATGCCCTTAACTTGCGAGTGTTTGTAACTAATGATTTGGCGGACAGACATTTTTGCCAATGAAACATCACTGTTTAGTATTTAATATTTGCATTATGCGGATACCAAATTTAGTAACAAGTGGTGTTATCCACACACTTTAATAAATTTGCAATGATCAATAAAAATTGAATAAACAGTATCATCTTGTTGCATTGCATTAATTCCGTATGTTGCACCTTTGTTCAAGCCTTTATTTATCGTTTGAAAGTGCTTAGTAGATGTGCAACATCAATAATCTCAAAATGTGCAACCAATGCTTGTAACTAGCGAGTGTGCTTACTAATTTGGCGACAACATTTGCCAAGAACATCACGGTTTAGGTATTATATTTGCATTATGGATAACCAAATTTAGTAACAAGTGGTGTTATCCACACCACTTAAAATTTTGCAATGATCAATAAAAATTGAATAAACATTATCATCTTGTTTCATTGCATAATTCCGTGTGTTGCACCTTTGTTCAAGCCTTTCATGTATTATGAAAGTGCTTAGTAAGAGTGTGCAACATCAATATCTCACTATTTGCAACCAATGCTTGTAATTTGCGAGTATTATACTAATGTTTGGGACAGACATTTTGCCAATGAACCACACTTGTTCAGGAATGTTATGTGCAGAAAAGGATAACCAAATTTAATAACAACTGGTGTTATCCCCACCACTTAAAATTTTCAACGATAAGAAAAATTGAATAAACATAATCGCTTGTTTTGTTGCATAATTCCATATGTTGCACCTTTGTTCAAGCCCTTCATTTATCATGAAAGTGCTTAGTAAGAGTGTGCAACATCAATATCTCACTATTTGCAACCAATGCTTGTAATTTGGGAGTATTGTACTAATATTTGGGACATACATTTTGCCAATGAACAACACTTGTTTAGGAACTTTATGTGCATTATGGGATAAGCAAATTTAGTAACAACTGGTGTTATGAACACTTTTTTGAATTTTGCAATGATTATGAAAAATTGGGTATTCATTGTTATCGTCTTGTGTCGTTCCATTATACCATTTGTTGCACTTTTGTTTAAGTTCTTAATTTTTCGTGAATGGGCTTTGTAAGATTGTGCAACATCTATATCCCACTAATGCAACCGATGCTTGTAGCATTTTACCAATATTTTGGGCTGACGATTGTGTTAATAAACCATATTTGTTAAGGTTTTTTATGTTAATTATCGGGCACTCACATTGTTATCTTAATTCGTTGCATAAACTATATGTTGCACCTTTGTTCACGCCCTTAAATTGTGAAAGTGCTTAGGTAATGTGTGCTATATCTATATTCCACTATTGCAACCAAATGTGCTATTCTTGTGCTAATATTTGGGAAAGATGATTGCGCCAATATATAGTACTGGGGAGGAATTTCATGTGCATTATGGATTGACCAAATGTTACTACTTTTTGTGTCAGTAAGCCCACTTAGCATTTTGGGATTTGTTAAAAAAATCGTTTTTCAATGTTATCCTTTCTTTTCTTTGGATAATCCATTGTTTGTTCCTCCATTGTGGAAGTACTGTGTAAAACGGTACAACTTCAACACCTCTTGCAATCCACATTTAAGATGTGTGAATTGAACTACTTTTATAGAGCGTATACACTTTTATGTATAATTCTAATGTAAAGGACGTTTTTATTAATTATTTATTCACCGGCAATCGCCCAAAATTACAGAATTAGAATAACTATCAGTAATTGAACATAATCAATTAACAATTTGTCTGATAAATTTACAAAAGGCGTGCAGGAGTTGTGTAAAAATTAAAATCAGGATTATGTGCCACATTTTTAGTATTTTCATTCAGACATATTCTCCATAAAGGAGCAGTAAACAATCTATTGATGGTACAATTAGGTGTATAATGTATAGGATGAAAATGTCTAGGTGTTCTAGTGAGCATTAACCAATATGTGATAAATGTGAAAATGGAATTATGCAATAATTGTCTTATTACAACATGAATCAGTCATACTACTTTTGTACTACTTTCAGAAAGTGTATTTCATAGATTTCAAGAATTAGCCATTCAAAATATCCAATTTTTATTACATAGGGCTTAATCATGCATTTCTTTTGAAACTTTTATTTTATCGTGTTGGTGCTTAGAAAGTAAATTAGTCCTTTGAAGACTTACCTTGCTAAATGGATAACAAATGCGGCAGTTTTAGCAATGTGGATATAATTGCCAAAGGTTTCCAATCTTGGTGGTGAATTGAGCTAAGAATGTGTCGATATAACCTTGTTCTTCCGTGTCTCTTGTACCTAAATATAGTGAATTGAAATGGTAACATTTCTTGTAAATTATTTTTGAAATTAGAATTTACATTTTAATGTTGTATATAACTAGAAAAAATAACTTCCTTAATATCTAGTTTCTTAATAATTGTTATTTAAATATGCAATTTATTATGGAATTCAATCTTAATAAATTTTATTTAAATGCATTGTTATGTTAAAATATAAATTGCGAATTCGAATTCACCTTATTACACTTACAAATACACCTGACTTCTTTTATATTTGAAAAAGGAGTAATATTTGCGACCCTGTGTAATTCAATAAATTATTTTGCTGTAACTTACATCAAAGGTGGAATGAAATGGAATGGTACTGATGTTTGCAGTTTGTGACAATTCATTTTCACCATCTTATTTTGTTCGTAGTGATTCATTGAAACTGTAATGTACTGAATTCTCCCAATTGTCTTACATGCACTGTGTTGAATAAATTTTACCATGAAAATAAATTGCTCTGAACTATGAAATTCAGCATAGTTTTATTTTTCAGATCTCGAAAGAAGCAGCGCAAGTACTGTTCTACTCGAGCTAGCAGCTCATCAAGTAGCCATTCAACATCTTCCAGTGGCTCTCGGCGACATCGGCGAAGTCGATCCCAAATAAGGCGCAGAACAAGGTATAAGATTTTTTCATGTAATCATTGCACTTCCACAAGGGTCTCAAATTATACTTTTGGTTTAATTTTTAATTGAGCAAATGTCACCCCTAAAGTTATCTTCAGTTAGCGTACATTTCATCACGTATGACGATATTTTTAAAGAAACATAGGGTATTTTTAATTGTCATTCTGCAAGTGATCCAGTTTTGAATTCTTTAATTCTATAATTAAATGAGACCTTGCAAAGCCAAAGGAAGTAAGTACCAAAATGTTCAAAAAGAAGGGTTTGACATCTAAATATTATTTAAATCTGTACCAAAACAGTGTTTGAAACACCTTCCAAGTACTTGCATCAAGACAGCACCAATTGTAGTTCAAATCAAAGCAGGTTTCAGCAACATAGTTGTTTCAAAACCAACCAAGTACTTTATTCAGGGCTCACGCTGGAGGACAGTCATGATGGAAGTTCATGTGCTTCCTGTAGGAGTTAGTTTGTTTGAAGGTGATTTAGAGGAAGTGATGCCTTATACTCTTCAAGGCAATAGAGAATTATTTCTCAATATTATGAATGAAATTTAAAATCCTACAGCAGTTGACAATCTTACAATCCATCGGTTGACATAGTGGTATTTGATGTTCAAAATTTAATAACACAACTTAGTCCTCAGAGTTATGACATTGTAATGTGCAAGATGGTCCAGGTATTTTGATAGTAGCTCATAAAGTTAAAAATGGACTTAACTACTTTGGTCAAGATACTAGTATGGACATTGCTATTTTTCAATTCTGTGACTTTGAAAAATATTTGTTTATTGATTGCCCAGCAAAACATTTTGGCACTTAACTCCCTTGGCTTTACAAGACCTCGAAGGTTTCAATATACATACATGCTGTGACAGACAAGGTTACAGTTATTTCTAGAGATAGGATTTTTATGTAATTATCTATTTTTTTTCTCTCCCTACTCATGATTCTCAAAACTGAAATCTTGGTGAATCGTTACCATTCTAACACAATATCCAATTTTTTCATAACATAATTTGCTATTTCCTTAATTTTTTTAAAAAGTTTCTTTTATGTGAAACATTTTTTATGAAGAGAAGTATATTAAAAAAATCAGATTTTTTTTTCCACGCTATTATGGAGTGCCACCAAATCGAGATGTGCTAGGCTGAGACACAATCGAATGTTTTTATATCTAGTATCCTTCGGTTATCTCGGAGGAGGGAAGTGCGCATCAGCAGCCGTGATCATTTTCATCTTTAGGTGGGAAAAGTATCGCTGATGCTGGGTTTCATGATTTTTAACCTTAATTTCCAAGAAACTTTAGGGATCGCTGACGTGTAACAATGAGAATGTTGCATGGGGCAGTGATTGTTTGCTGGTCGTAGAGGTCTCCAGTTGATTCAAGGGCTTCTATTGCGTCTAGTCTGGCAGCTATATTAACGTTCTGGATAGCAATAGGTGAAGCTTTTATTACTAACAGGAAAGTTGTTTGGTGAAATATGTGCATAAACTTGTGTTCCCCAAATAATTGTTAAAATTTGTATAGACAATTTTTTATCAATTTAATTTGGTGTTGGGTAAATGCGTTTTATAATTAGTGAATTTTAATATTACATATTCTCACAGTTTTTATTACATTTTTATGTACCCATTTTGACGTTTCATGCTACATATTTTTCCAGTCTCTGGTAATCTTTAAGAGTGAAACCTAAATAAATCAGTTTTAAGATTTGTATGGAATTAAGAGAAAGTTTATAAAAAAATATTAATGACCTTTATTGTTGCCCAAATAATATATCTGTCTACTTGACAGTGGGGGTGGAGTATAGCGATGTTCGCACTTACTTGAGCAGCAGACAAGTGGTCCTATGGTTGTTCTTGCATCAGATCACAAGATTCGCAATAAGATAGGGTGATAAGATTTTTTATGGCATAAAATGGAACATTTCTGAAATATGAAGGTGGGGAGGGGACAAGACAGAATAAGACATGAGCTTACAAAGAAAATGTCCTTTATATGCGACTGCACTGCTTCACTGAGACAAGAACAAGTTACTTATTACACATAAAAAGACATTTTAATAACTAACTAAACAACCTGCTGAACTTGTGGCTTCTCATTCAGGAACGTCACTATGAACTTTGTACTTATCAGAAGATTTGATATCATGCAAGAGTTTGAAATTACTAAATAACAGATTATAGAATTCCTTACAGCTCAGGTGTTAAAAATGAATTTTTAAAATTACAATTGGTTAAATAGTTTCAGTAGCAAAAGGTTTTTTGCATCAGTCCAAGAGAGTTCACAATTGGAAATATTCTTTCCACCACAGCAGTTTTGCCTGGTACAGACAGAGCAAAACTCACAATTACTTCTATGTTTTTCACATGAATGACCTTTATTTTTAAATGTTTAGGACAATTCACAACCCGTTAAATTTATTGGTACAGCAGGACACACAATGGAAAAAAAAGGACAATCTCTTTAAAAACAGTACGTCTTGTCATCCTACAATAAGTCCACAGAACAGTGGAAGTCACAGAATTGCACACAAGATGCATAACCAAAGTAGTAATGTGCTCTTCAATTTTCTGTTGCATCCTACTGTAAGCTTTCATTTTTCTTGAAATACATATACTCTGCAGTGTTGGTATCAGAATTTGAAGCCTCTAATTGGATAACGGAACCCCGTCATTCCTGGCAGCCAATAGCTGAGTAGTCGACAGAAATATTATTTGGACAATAATTACATCTCATCAGGAAAAGAACATTCTGTTCATTCTAGAACACCACCATGAATTATGAACATTTTCTATTCATAGAAATTTAAAAGAAACTTCTTGTGGTTGCATTTTGTGCTATTACATCTTTACCCAAATATAAGATGAGTTTGTTTGTTGTTCTTGTTCTTTTGGTTTTTGTTTGTTTGCTTTTAATATCTTGTTGGAAAAATACAGAGCAATTTTATATTTGCAGATGAAGCCTATTTGGTTAGGATATATGTTTTTACATTGACTTTCCATGTCATGAAACTCACTAACATTAACCTAACAATAAGTATGATATTAAAATCCTGGATAAAGCAGAAAACAAATATTGTTTCGAAATAAAACTTTGGCTTTAAAAGTGCTGCCACTAAACTACAAATGCCAGAGCCATCTATTCACTTTCTCATGTTACCCTCATTCATTATAGTCTTTCTCACTTACTCTCTTGTGAAAGTTAATTTGTAATAACTCTGACCTCTACAACTTGATGTGAGGAAAGGAAAGATGAAAAGAACAATCCTTCCATAGTTGGTGTAGTTTATGCTTCAGTGGTTTCAGTGAGGTGGTTCTAAACGTTCACTATTGTTCAGTGTGACAAGTTGGAGGTGTTGTATTAATCATGTGCTTATGAAGTCGCACAGCAAATTGAAAAAGTTTACTCTTCATGAGAAAATTAAAATAATTGAAGAGCATGAATGACAAAAGACTTCTGTCAAGGTTTTGATTTTCAAACATTAGAGTTTGGGAAACTCGGCTCACTCAGAAATCTCAGTTGAAACACTTCCCCAGTTTGCTGGAGTTCCTTAGGTACAGTTAATGGAAGAATGGCTGAATCAGTGTTTAAAGATAATGAAAGCACCAATATATATCTGTGTATGCAAGTGTGCGTGTATGTGTGCAATATCTTGTGGAAAGTGTATTGCAAAAATCATGTGAATTTGTTTTTGTGTTGTAGTCGACGGCGTAGTCATGGTGGACACTCGGTTAGCTCCTCTGGGTCTCAGCGTCCAAGGTCACGCTCCAATTCATCCCGTTCATCATCTTCCTACAGCAGGTGAGGTTTTTAAAACTTTCATGATTATTTTCTCCTTTTTTGAATTTTCCTTTTGCAGAAGACACACAAACTCTTAGGGTTAGACTGTTTATTTGCAATTTTCCACAGTATGATGTTTTGTTGCAGTTATTCATCACGCAGTCGATCACGTTCCAGGTCAAGGAGTTCATTGAGACGCAGTCCCAGTAGTTGCCGTCCACGATCCTCATACTCCTACCAGCATCGGTACGGCCCCCGCCGACCACTGCCCTATAGCACTGGCTGGCGGAGGTATTGGGTTTCTTTGGTGCACATGCATGATTTTTCCAAAATTAATTTTAAAAAATGAGATATTTTTAAATTTGACATGGTGGGCATCCAACTCCTTAAAAGGAAGTTTGCTATGTTTTTGTTAAATTAATATATAATATATAAAGAATTTCTTTAGTGATGCTTAAGATGAATGAATTCAAATTAGTCTTTCTAAAATCTACTTACACTAACCCTCTGATGCAGAAAGACTTGAATAAACACTGTAACAGTAGTGGGGACTCGGAGGCCTGCCTGGCACATATGTTTACCGGAATGTATGTATTTTCAACGAATTATCAGTGGGTGTTGTTTTTCTTTTCTTTTTTTTCTTCTTTCTTCACTTTACTTTACTTTTATTTCAGAGTAATATAGAGTTGCACATTTATTGGTACTTTCCTGTTGCAATATTCTACAATTTTATTCACGATTAATACACATTGTGGCAGCTCTGTGTGTTTTGCAACCATGACCCTGACATTGATCACAATGTGTTTCGGACCTCCTGTCAATTTTAGGACTTGTTTAACCTGAAAGGGATAGGCGTTAAATTATTAAGAATCTCTTCTTGAATTTAGGAATAATACCCTAGCAGGAACGTTCCACGATATGTTTTCTCGAGCACATAAAATGACTGTAACAAAGCCATCCACATTTTTCAACGTTTCCTTTACCTATGTTTTATTCTTGGAAGCAGCTACGCATGTGTGGTTTGTGCATCACACGATTTCCTCTTCATTTCTGTAGAAACCAGCAAATTGAAAGATAAAAGGCTGTGTTGTTTTATGGGACCAGGAGGAACACAGAAATGATTTATATGACATCTACTAGCTGGTGGCTTGCTTATGTGCCATTGAAATCCATTTCTGGATTTAATGAATTCTTAACATGGAGATGAAGTATGTGGTTCTTTGTGGAAATCTGATTCAGATGAACATGCAACACTGTACTCTTCATCTTGTTTAAGTGATGTTGAAGATGGGAGAGACTCCCAATTGGGATCGTCATCATCATCATCATCATCATTTGAAATAAATTCACTAACATCACTGTGTTCTGATTCATTTAGAACATTCTTGATTTCTTCTTGTTAAATGAATGCTTCAAAACACAAACGCCACGAGCAAAGTAAAGTAAATGCCCACTGACTATTTTAGATTGCCAACCACTCTGACAGAACGGAAACAATATATTATCTGATTTTACGTCATATTTATCGACACATCTGCGTCTCAAATTTCCTACAATCACCTCCCGTTGCACTCTGATGAACAGAGCATACAAGAGTGTATATCACATCGTGTCCGCCTGGCTTTGTAGGCAACACTTCTGTGATGAAAGCATATTCAAGGAAAGCAAGCCATAATACAGTATCGAATAACTCGAATTTACCAAAAACACACACAAACCGTGATGGAAATAGACTGAAAGAATAAGAAGGATATTGCGAAGCTTCGTAATGTAATTGTCACAATTACTTCTTCTCAATAAATAAGCAAGCTGTACTTTTGTGATGGAAACTAAATCAAACCATCTTTTCATTAAAATTTCACATTCAGTTTTCCTGCACAAGAGGTTACAATATCATTCTTTTTCGATTCATTTTATTTTTTAGGAAGTAAAACTGAGCTTTCAAAAACATTTCCTAGTGGTAGTTTTACCATATTGAGAGGTTTTTTCCTAAATATTTAATTTGAAAACTAAGAGATCCATGTACATTCACAGATTAATCCTAGTCAGTTAGGTTCTAGGTTTTCAGATTCCCTTTGAAAACAATAAGTGATTGGCGATATTTTGTTACACAGCACTTAACAAGACGGAGGATCTAAATGGCCAAGCAAACTTTTGTTTGACATCCAGCGAGTGTGAATCTGTGTGGCAAGAAATTGAAATGAAATTTAAAAAATCTTGATAAAAGTATACATTCCATATTCAACCACTGACACGGAATAAATATTTTTTCTTAGAAAAAGAATTCCAAATGTTGGAAACTTTTTCACTCTTCCCCATGCTAATCCCAAAATTAAGTTATCAAGGTGTTTAGGTTTGCAATTCACAACTCTCCCACTTCCCCCTCTCTCCCCTTCCCCCCTCTCGCTTCCCACTCTTCCCCCTTCCCTCTGCCCTCCTGTTTCTCTCAGTGCACCAATATGCTTCATCTGCCATTGATTGCAATTCCATGCCCATTATTTCACCCAGGCCTCCTTTGAAACATATTCGCGATGCAGGTCTTTGGGACCTTTGAGCAGGTGTGCTGCAAGTATATCACCTTAGGTACCTGAGAGTGATTCTCTCTTTGTCAGATGCTGGTCTCAGTTAACTGTGTCTGAGATTCTCATTGAGAGAACATTAGATCTCTTTAGGGTGAGAAATTGCCAGAGGAATTTAATTTTGTCACGCACCTGAGAGGGTTCTTTTAAAGCCTTTGCGTGAGAAAGACACTGGGATTTTCTGGTCTTCCAAAATCAACGTGCCTGTTGGGTTCAACTTTATGCACTGTAGTTCGGACAGCAAAAGTTCACCATTCACCTACGAAAAAATCATGATTTTTCATGATCACAATATATGTCCTCCCGTATTGGTAAAGTTCTCCAGTAAGAGTTGTGAAGAAAATCCATTGTGCCTGTGATGTGTTTTGAATATCCATTCTTAAACCTTTAATACTTCTTTTCAGTGGTTTTATGTATGCATGTGCCGATTATTGGAATTCTCTGTAACATTCCCCTCATAATGGAAACCTTTATTTTAGAAAGGAAAAATGATTAGCTTGTGTACAATCTAGTAGTAATGGGCTTCCCTCTCTTCTTTTTTTCCGTTACATTTGGCATCAGTTACTCAGCAACATCTTATGTTGTAGTTGACCAATTCACAATGGTTTCGTGGTTCTTTAACTCCCTTAAATTTTATTTTATTTTATTTATTTATGTACATTTTCTTAAACAATCATGGTTTGACAACCCATCATGGCAAAGGGCATTTGTGAAATGAAATGAAGTGCATTGTTATTTATTTCATACAAAACATCTTTCAATGGAAAAAGTTAAATATATTACATTTCTTAAATGTGGAAAGTACTTCGATCTAGCACAGAAGTATTTAGTTCAACATTTCCATTGCCTGGCTCAGATATTTTGAAAACTTTGCTCTTTTTCATTTTTGCTCGACTTTGCTACTTTGAACTTACACACACTCTGCAATGCAGTGTACCAGCCCACCAAACTTCAATGTAAAGGTACTGCCAGTTTGAAGCTCATTGAAAATTTTTCATTTTTAGCCCTTTTGATTACCCACTAAGTGAAGTCACGTTTTAGACCACTGGGTTTGCATGTAGGAAAGTATTGCTTGATTCTTTTTATATTTTCATTTTGAGAAAGGAATGTGCTCTTTATAGAATTGCAGTTGCTCCAATAGTGTATTTTTAACAAAAATACTCCTGCCCTCAATGAATTGAGACCTTTCCGATTTAAAAAAATCAGTTATAATGGGAATTGCAAGTATAAATAGAATTAGATAAAATAATATTTCTTCATTTGATTGAGTAGACGCTGTCAGTGATGTGTGATGTGGCCTCACTAGATTTTAACACACTTCCATGTTTCGTAGTACTGTTGTAGTTTATTTAGAATCTGAAATGACATATGTAAATATGTAAAGTAAATTGTATATATGCTGTGTGTATATGAATTGGCTTTTTATAACAAAATACCCATATAAACATAATGCTGAAATCAAAATTTTAGATGTGTTATGAGGATACAAGCTTTGTATCAATGTACACCATAAAAAGTCTCAACTTAGAGATGATTGGTTATGTTTCAGTAGATCACGTTCTCCTCCCTTCACAAATAGGAAGAATGATTGGATGTTGTCTGAGCGGGAGAAGCAGCGACAAGTAGAAGAGCGAAGAGTTATCTATGTTGGCCGCATTGATGAAGGGACTTCCAAAGCTGAATTGCGTCGTCGTTTTGAACCATTTGGTCCTATAATTGACATAAGTGTTCATTTCCGTGAGCATGGGTGTGTATTTTTCAGATCAAAAATAATTTTCAATTTTTCATTGCATGGACTCTATCAAAATCAAATCATTATTAAACTACATTTCACTCTGTTTTATTCAAAGTTATATTACATGGTAAGAAATGTAAGTTATTGTAGTAAAAGGAAATAATTTAAAGTCTTGTTAAAGAAATTATATTATTATTATTTATAATAATAATAATGAATTTGAAGTAGAGATGGTTATGTCACTAACCAGAATAATAGTCTTCAATACATTGTATTATATGGTATCCTCGTTTATTGTAGACAGTCGGAAACAATTCTTTCCGTACACATTTATTGCACTTCCACATTGTTTCATTAATTGACATCCGAAGAAGCACGCAAATGTCATTTGAAGCATTGTGAAAGTGTAAACGCTAATGTATCGGGTACAACAAGAAATGTGTGTGAAAAGTATTATTTTGTATCATTTATTATAAATGATTATACAATATAATTCAAAAGAAAATAAGTTATTATGCAATTTGGTGTTGATAATGTGTTTATGGGGTACATTGTGTGTTGTAAGTAAAATTTCGGAGTTTCTTTGGGTTCGTTGGAATGAAACCTTTTGTTGACTAGTGACGTACATATGAAGATCTTTCAGAATATTGTGTTGTATTATTGCAGGGACAATTATGGCTTCGTGACATTTGCCTACAAAGTGGATGCCTATGAGGCAGTGGAGCATGGCAACGATGATCCTAACTTACCTCGCTATGATCTTTGCTTTGGTGGCCGACGAGCATTCTGTAAAACTCGTTATGCTGATTTGGGTGAGATTTGCTTCCTTGTTTAACTTCAATTCTTGTATTTCATCTGAGGATTTTAACAAACCGTATTTTTATTATGTGAAAAGGTGACCAAACAATAATCAGTTAGTATACACATGAAATGTGAACTAAAAACAATTAAGAATTCCCCATGGCTACCAGTCGGGAACAAATTATGCATGTGATTTTATCTTTTATCTTCATTTTACAGTATTGATTTTTTTCCCAGGACATGTACTAATGAGTTCTTGGATTTGTGCTTCACCTTACAAAATACTCAAGAATGTGTGTGGGCACAATGTAAAAGTTACAATATGTCTTGTGCAATTATTATATATCATTATTTCAGATAACTCTCTTGTAATTTAATAAGTTTTCTAATTCATACATTTATGAGGAAGTAAATCCTTCAACGCTGGTGATACCGGTGTTTTTAAAAATTGAGTAATGTTCATTGTAATGAAATTTCACTTTAACAAACTTATTATTTCTGACAGCCCCACAATTTCTTCCTACTGATATATTACTGAATTATTTTTGTGAATTGAGGCAGCACAAGGGTTGGGATGTTCAGAATCCAAACTGGTGGGCTTGGTTTCAAATACCAGCAACTTTCTCGTATTTATCTGATACGTTCCTAATCTGGTTGATACTGAAGTTCACTCTATCTTCCTTCAAATGGGTACTAGAAATTTACTGGAATCATATAATAGTAAATGTTGAGGAGCTACAGCATGAAGCAACATTGTGCAATCTGAGGCAACAAAACATCGTTAATGTCATTCTCCTCTGTGGGCCAAACTAGGCCTCTCTGCAAAAGCACAGAGATGCATTAACCTTTTTGTTTATTACTAGCATACCTTTGCAAGAATTTGCATGCATAAAGCATATCCCTCCCCTTATCCCCCTCCTCTGTATGAAAAGAAAAATAAAGCAATTTGTGATGCTGCACACTCCAGGGATTGGGAGTTACCCAAAAAAGTTGAACACTCAGTAATATAATAGAAGGTCCCAAAAGAGATTGATTTGTAGATTATAGCGTTAGAAAATTTTACTTCAGTTCATCGGCCTGGTTTGAAGATAATGTAATGTGATACAGGTATGCATGGTCGATATCAAAGAACATGTTAAGAAGGCTGTGTGGTGCACCGCGAATTTAAAGGCATTCAAGAGCTTCTTATTTCTACACGAGAGAGCAATTTGTCATCTCTCCATGAAATTCTTTCCATTCATACCTCATTTGTTCAGACTGGTTGGAAGTGAGAGCTGCAAAATATATCCATACTATAGAAATAATATAAGTGATTATTGATTTGAAAAAAAGATGTCTGGTATCGATATTTTTTATTCTATTAACCGGATAGCAATCATCACAGCTAATCTGAAAGTATGTACAGGAATTATAAAATACAATACTGCAACAAAAAAAGAAAGAAAACAAGTTAAAGATTATTAAATTTAAAATTTATACTTCTGTACAAAATATGCGTTAAGTACTTAGCCGGCCGTTTCATTTATTCGACTTACTAATAATAACAATAATGATGATAACGTTTATTTCACAGGCAATTCTTCAATTAATACATGCTAGTGCAGAAGTTACAGTGGTACAAAAAGATAAAAAGACAATAAATATCATACAATGAAGAGACTCGATCTTGAATCACTTAATGTCGGTTAGCAGATAATTTTTAAGCAGTTTTATAATATTTTGATCTGAGGTAAACAGGATTTTGTTTTTTACCATAACTTTATTTGCATTTTTGCACATTCTCCTCATTGGGGCGTTATACAAATGGTTTGTGCAAGCAGTTGGTATTGAGGTGTACTGGTTTCCTCTCAATTGGCGTATGGGAACATTCCACTATACCTTTGAAAGTAACTTGGCTCAATCTATTGTATTTTTGCATAGTTATTAATTCCTGTCATATTTTCAGATTAGCTTTGTTGATGGTAGCTATGTGATCGAAAACATCTTGGGTATTAAAAATATTGATACTTGACAATATCTTTTTCGCCAATTATTACAAGGTATCAACCTTACCAGCAAATATTATTGTTAATAAGCGATTATTTTTATTATCACTTGTATTATTTGTTAAATACCACTCATGCTTTGGAAATCTTAAACAAAAACACAATGATTTAATTTTTGGTATCATGTTGAATTAAGTGGGTGGAAGAAAAAATTAAATATAACTTGTGATTAAATAGTCTGTTATAAGTATCTGAATTCCTTACGGAAATATATTTTGAGAGTCTCTATATAGCTTTGCTAATGTTTTACTTGATGTACCCCAGAATCTATGCTAGATATGCAATCTGCACTGCAGTGTGGTTTTTTGAATTTTGATCCAGCATCATGACTGTAAACTATTAATCGTTAGAATCATTAGCAGTGACATTCAATCAAAGCAAAGTGATTGATGGATGTTAGTTGTTGACTAGACAATCCAACAAAGCATCTATTAAATGATCCTGGGTACTTGTGTAGATTTTCACAAAGGGATAAAATATTCCTCATTGAATAGCGCTCAGTAACCATATTCTTGAGAGATTTTATTTTCTTTTTTCAGTGTTGGTGATGAATTGGTAAGCAGGATGTTTGGTATGAAAATTGTACTGAAATCCATATTTTCAGACTCAAAAAATGAAAATATTTAAAGTGTAATGTGCAAATGCCCAATTTTTTCCTTATCTGTACTGTTGTTTATGGAATTGATTTATCCCTTAATTTTTTTACTATTAACTTTTATCGATATGTTGCAGATGGTTTAGCCACTTCCGATGGGTCTATGCCTTCAAGTGGATACATGCGAAGCAGTGGATACAGTAGAAGAACAGAACCCCCAGCTGAAGATTTTGATTTACTGCTGCGTGAAGCTCAAGCCAAGCTACGCAAACGCAAAGTTTGACATCGGCATATCGTTATAGGAGCAATTTTTTTTCCTATGCTAGTAATTCTTAATTTATTGAATTAGGATACAGTGCACTCACTTCTGTGAATTTAGCCAATCCATTGCTCATTTTATGTCAACCTGTGTATTACAGAGTGTTTGTTTATGTATGGTGAGAAGTTGCAATTAAAGTGTTCTAGAGGAAACGTGACAAAAGCACACTGAAAGACGGGTCACCATTTACTGGTAATTGGATGTATTTATGAAAAAGGAGTTTTTAACCATTACAGTATTATGCACATTGTAAAATAATGCAAAATATAAGAGGTTTTACCACTTCTTTTGATAACACAAAACACACATTGCACTTGTTAAATCAATATCTGTTTATTTATGTACAGTGAAATTTCTGTTCTAAGTTTACTCTTTTTTGCCTTTCCTTTTTTGTTTTTTTCTTTTCTTGTCTTTTTATTTTCAATATGTTCTGTGTTTCACAAGATATAATATATCTTGATAGCTCTTAAATGTAAGTGTAGTAAACTGTGAATTGATGTTCCACTGCTAATCAATTAAGCTTATGTTGTCCAATGATATTACTGGAAGAAAGATTCTTTTAAGTAAATATTGTAAAACATGACCTCAAAAGATGTAAACATGATTGTATTACTTCCACAATTGTGTGTTGTTCCTGCATAACTACATCCAATTGTGTCATTAACTGCCATAAGAGGTGCTGATTTCATGTGTTTCCCTTATCTTACACTTCTGTATATTTGAATTGTCCTATGGGTAGATAGTTACCATCTTTTATTAATTTGGATAGTGTGGTTTGTTGAGCATTGATTACTCACACTTGATTTAATGGCTGTACTGTTCAGATGGACCAGTACAATTTCTTGCATATTCTGACACATGATCAGCTTCTCCCCATTTTACATGGCATTAAGAATTTGTTCAAGTATTTGTTTGGTTCCTATGTCCCAACATCCCAAACAGTGTGTTTCAAAGTCTTTGTGAAACTGCAGTATGTGAAATGAAAATACATTTAATGTTTGTGCTTTCATAGGTTCAAAGGATGAAATGTTAATGCTAGATTGTATTTTTTTTATTTATTTATTTCCCCTTACTGATTGAACATTACAATTGTGTTTCAATTACTTTCAAGGTATTACTATTTGATTTGTGCAAAGTCTTTTATAATCAAATGTATCTCCTCTCTCTCTTGTGAAGGAATTGGATGATTTTCCTGATAGTTTTGATTACAATTTAGTAAACATACTGCAGTTTCATTCTTATTGTTGTGATTTAACTTAATGTGCTATTGTAATGTAGCAATTGGTATCACATTTGTGTATATTAATGTCAGAATTGCATATCATGTTTTCATGTCATGCAGGTAGAACGATGTTATATTTAAATGTTCTCACTTCATAAATTGGTGTTGACAGCATTCTGTATATGTGCTGTTCAATTATTGTCACCAAGTTTGAGTATGTGATAAATAGTATTGCAGGTGGAGTTGATGTGAACAACGCATTCATAGGCTTATGTTTCAGAATCGGAAAAATAGTGGGATTTTACTGTATTGTGTGGGGATCTGTGTCTCCTGACAATAAGTTATTAATTTTTATTTAAAGAGGGACAAGGAACTTACATTTTTGAAATTTATTGCAAATGATTACAAGCATCTTATTTTCTATCATTTGTGGTGTACATTTCCTTATGTGTGGGAGGGAGATAACTAGCAGCAACTTGCAGATATGTATGTATTATATATTGTTGAAGTCAGGTGTGTAATTGTAGAGAAACATTGAGCATTGTTAATAATGTTGATAATACTGTGATAGTTACAGGGTTTATTGCCATGGGTAAAGAAAAATCACAGTATTTGTGTGGAATATATATATACATGACAATTGTGAAGGTTATACAGATATGAAAGTCCTATGGTGTGCCCCTGGTCGTGGATAGTAAGTGAATATAGAAGTCAATCTGGAAAATAAAGATTGTATGAAGCAAAATAGTAAACGGTTGTACAGATAGGATGGAGTATTTTTTTTTTTTTTTTTTTCTCCTTTCCTTTTATGCGAGTTGTATGGATGAAGTGAACATGTTAGTTTCACTTGGGAGGGGCAGGGGATGAAGTGTATGTGAATGAAAGCTGTGGGAAACTTGAAAAGATTATAGGTTGAGACCAAAACTTTTAAACTTTGAATGAAAATGTTTCTATCTTGAACCAATTGCTCAGACATTTCAAGACGTTTGTCAAAGATGTTTTGATAGTGAACTGGTGTGCAATGAAAAGCCATCCAAAGGTTAAATTTAGAAAGGAAAAGTATGTATTGCAGTTGTATCTTGAATGAATTAATAGCGATTTTAAAACCCACTTTTGGGCATGGTCTTCCACTTCAAATTGCCTTCTCAGCAAGGTCCAAAATTAGGAAATGTTAAAATTTTATTTTCCAGAGAATAGAAACTGCAAATAAAACATTTTTACTTTCGTCTTAGCAGTAAAGGATAGGTTCTGTACATTTACGTTGATTTACTGAAGAAATTCGAAGCACAGCTTGTTTTAAGCAGTTTTAATTAAAATAATAATTCTTGCCATTTGACTTCCGTCTTGAATTTAGAATTTTGTGTATGTTTTGTAAACATAAATAACAACTTTATGGCATCTCAAAATTATTAATTCCATGTTTTCATTTGTTTCAATCTGATTCCTCAATTCATGCTCTTTAATGGAAATAAATCCTTAATAATTATCAGAAAACAAATACAAGTATGTTATTATTTCCCTAAAGCTCGTCCTCATATTGTGACACTTGCATAAATTACCACAAATAGGGAGGTACAAACCAAAGTAATGTGTCAGTGCATGTTATCGTTCTTTACTTTGTTTAATTGCAAGAAAAGATTCACAAATATAGATCAGTTAAAACAAAATTATTTAAATTCCTAATGTTTTGTCTTTTATTAGGTCTTCATAAGGACAATTTGAATTTTTTTTTTTTAATTAAAATTCTTCCACATATACAATACATGATCATGTACATTTATAAGGTTGTTGGCATCATGCTAATCTGGTAAAATCAAAATGGATGGAATCCCATTTGTGTGGTGAAGTCGGTGATTCTATACAAGTGGTCACAGATTATTATTAAATTGCGATTAAATAAATGTGTCTACTAGGCTAAGAAATTTCTTTTCAGTTTCATAATTAACTTAAAATCTCTGGCAAAATAGTAAATTTATAAAAGTTTTATTTTTAGGGGGTTATGTAAACGTGCTGGCTAATGACATTATCACGGGCGTCAGAAGATATTTAGTAGATAGAAGGCAATACTTTTATTCAGGGTATAATCGTTATAATGATAATCTCCGTCCATCACTCACAATTAGACCACTTCCCATCCTCCAAAATTGCATTCGATGAGCCAGATTGTACATTTATTTACAATTTTAACTTGATTCAAAAACATAACATTATTCTGTAAATGAATGAATGGTCTGGGAAACAAACACCTGAATCAGGATAAATAGATATTGTTCAATGGCACTACTCACTTTTCTAAAAAATTGCCAATGATTTATCTGGCTATGCTGTGTCGTCCACAAAAAGCTATCTGATAAATACTCTTCATTGCTTGTCTTTATATTACAGAAAATCAATTATTTTATGAGAATGCTTGTCTATCCCCCTTTACCAGCCCCCGTTCACGCATCTACTACTGGAGCAAGTCAATCTTAAAATGGGCATTTTGAATGTGAGGGTGAATTCTTGACTTTCTCCCAACTGCTTATGCAGTGTTCAGAAGAGAAGTAGAGAAAGTAATTTTGTGCTGACGGGGAAACCGGCAAATTTTCGACACAAAAACCCTTGAAGCCGGGCCCGGGTAACGAAAAGATGGATACATCTCGTCTCAATGAGAGGCGTTTAGACGCCCTTGTTACGTTACCACAAATTAGGGTTTTTACTTTCTATACGTACGTATAAACGGAGTAATATACCTAATATAGAGAAAGTTACGTTGTGCTGCGGAAAATCGATTTCAACGGATACACATATTTTGGGGTTTTCTGATAACTTTTTTTTTTTTTTTTTTTTTTTTTTTTTTTTTTTTTTTTTTTTTTTTTCCAAAACGTCCGTTCGTCTGTGAACACCACTAGCGCCTGAACCATACGTAGGATTCTTTCCAAAATGGATAATCCCCGGTCGATCTGGCTCGACTCGAAGCTTTGCAATTTTGAAGAACATTCTTTAAAATTGGGGGTACTTTACGTAAAGCCCCAGGGGAATTTTCTCAAAAATGGCTCCAAATTTTTGGGAACATTAGGGTGAAATACATTTACAAAGATGGCTTAGTTCAGTTTTTTACTGTTAACTCTAAATTGTCGAAAATTTAAAAAGCTTGAAATTTTTTTGGCTTATTTCTACTACAGTAAAATCTGTCTAAGCCGGAATCGATCGCGACAAAACTAATTGCGGCTTAGGGAGATCTCCTTTCTATGATGAGTTGTGCAATTTACACTTGTGATATTGGTGTTTCTGTTCTGTAACTAGTAAATTAATACAAATAAGTAAAGTAATTAAAGAAAAGTAAAAATTACATGATTTTATTATGATTATTAAAATAGATTTACATATAGCGTATTTATCAAAGAAATCACCAATAATTGAATATTAAACATTCTTCATTGATAGCTTCTGAGTCTATTTTGCTTCCAGTTTGGCCTTTTCATCAAATGTTAAAGTTCTATGGTTTTTCCATTTTAAACTGGTTGTGAAACTCCTAAAGATATGCACCATCTCACTGCCTAATGGCTGCAATCGGACTGCTTGCTGACTCGAAGCACAGTGCGTCACAGCGTAGAGTACTGTGATTTTCTGATCTCCTCGCATGGCCTTGAGCATTGTGACTCTGGCCGAGGGGTTACGATTTTCAACGTAGGGTAGGGAGAGGGGCGAATAGAATCTATGCTCGAACACCTTCCCACGCTCGGAGCTTTGTTTTTTTTGGGGGGGGGGTGGAGGGATCCCCTACTCCCTACACCTTGAGATTTCCAGTGATTTGTATACATTATTGCATTCGAGTGAAAGTGCTTCAAATTACTTCCAATAACGTTTTTCGAAAACTCAAAAGATTTCTGTGCATTGAAAGGAGCTTCAAATAGCGCACTTACAGTAACGTTATACGCCATATGAGACGAGGTTTAACTCTTCTATAATATTCTTAAAGTAACATATCGGTTCTCCTATTAAAAAACGGAAAAATTGAGAAACTTTTGAAAAAATGTACTGGCCGCAATAGATGACAGCTGGTAATTGATACTGAAAATAAAACAACAAAAACCAATTTACAAATAAAATTATTATAGTTAATACCCTAATATATTAATTATCATATACCTTTGGTTCCATAAATCAACATTCTTATTAAACTAATAAAGCTAAATACACCCCAAGCAAGCGCAAGTGTTAGACGATAATCCACTTTCAATGTAAACAATGTGAACTAATATTCAACGCAAAAAGAAAAAAAGAAAGAAAGGAACGGGCGCCGAAGTCAACCTAACCTATATTAAGTATCGCCAACTTGTGAAAATAAAAAGTCATGCGAAAGACTAAATTTATTAGTAAACATTGTTTTTCTAGAGCAACTATCCAATACTCCCCTTTCAACTATTTACAAATAATGATTTACAGTCCCTGGCCAGTTTATTAGACGCACCCTAAATTTTCAATAAGAATCACGTTTTTGTGACGAAAAATGTTGTTTTTTTTTAAATTTCTAACGAAATACATAAGTAATAGCTGAATACTTACGATACACACAAGATATATGCAAAATTATGACTGTCAGGATAATATATAAACTCATTTTCATAAAAAATCTCCATGCACATGTATATCTTAAATACTTTGTCAGGCCACCTTTGGCGGCTATTAGAGCTTTAATTCTTTTTGGCATGCTATTAATGCATGCCTGGACTGTTTCTTGCAACTTTGGATGATGGTACCAGACTTGAATTATTTTCTCAAGGAGGTGAATTTTTGTTGTTATTTCTTCCTTTGCGATTACCCTCTTTATGAGCTCCCAAACGTTCTATTGGGTTCATATCTGGTGAATTTCCTGGCCATGGTAACACAAGAACAACATTTTTCTCCCACAAAAATGATCGAACTGTTCGAGCAGTATGACTTGGAGCCCCATTTTGCATAAAAACAAATGATTCTTCATTTGTGAAGCATTCCTGTAGTTGAGGCAGCAGTCGTTTTTCTAATACTTGCCTGTTTAATACTGGTCATGTTTCATGATGCCCTTAACCAAGTACAGACGCCCCGTGCCTTTGCCACTGGTCACTGACTAAATCATTGACTTGACTGGATGTTTCACAGTCTGGGTTACACAATCTGAATGATACTTTTCACCAGGGCGCCTTCTCACAAATTGATGTTTGTTTCCTAGAATTTCAAAAGTGCATTCGTCGCTAAAACAAACCTGAAATACAAGTAAATGACATTAGAATTAATTTTGGCAGCCATTTATAATTATAAAAAACACTAGACTAAATTTTTACCGATTTCCAAATGTTCAAATCATTATTCTTAAGGTTCTTAGCCCGTGCAAGACGTTTTTCTTTCATACCAGCTGTTAATCTGGGTTTGTGGGCTGGTCTACAAGCTTTAAAATTCTTTTGTAATAGTGTACGCCTTACTGTCCTTTCAGATACACAGATTTCACTACTTTCCAATTTAAATTTAATGTGTTTACAAGTAGCAAACCGGTTTTCATGGCAAATCTTCCTCAAACATCTCTCAGATCTTGGTGAATATTTCAACTTGGATAGGAACCTGGGGCACTTCTAAAACTAATGTAGAACAAGAGCTCATTGAGGTGGGAAATGAACTCAAAGGAAATATTGTATCCCAGGACCAATTGAATGATACCTATGTCAAGGGTGGAAAACTAATAGCACAATTCTTATACCAAAAGAGGGTAAGGATAATAGGGTAGTCACTATCGCCTAATCACGCGGCGATTCGGTGGGCTCTGTCCAGGAAAGGGATCTTTGACGCCTTTACCAATTTGGTAATGGACTCTTACGCCGATGTTTCCACCTTCATTTAGTACCCCTCTAAAGGAATTGAGGTGCCAATTCGTAGAGGAGTAAAACAAGGGGATCCCTTGTCCCCACTTCTTTTTGATCTCATCATGGAGTGCCTGCTTGAGAAATTGGAAAATATGTCAGGATACACGCTATTGGGAAGGAGTGTGTCCTTATTAGCATTTGCTGACGATCTGGTGCTGTTAGCAAAAGATGCCCCGGGAGCTCAAGAATTGGTTGATATTGTGGTGGAATATCTTGGGGCCCTCGGAATGACATTGTCCGTCGCGAAATGTTCATCATTTCAAATTACAACTTTTGAATGATCCTGGTTCATTGAGGACCACTGTCTGAAAAGATTGGGGGAGAGAATTTCCTTTTTCAGCAATGATCATACTCTTACATACCTGGGTGAACTACTCTATCTAACGGCTTCCCTTCTAAAGCATCTGTATCGAATTTAATGGAAGCAGTGTCGAGGCTTCAAAAGGCGCATTTAAAGCCCACTCAGAAGTTGGCATTACTTCATACCAACATAATGCCACATTACCTTTATCAATTGGTTCTATCCATGCCATCAATGTCGTTGCTCAGGGAAGCGGACGGTCAAATCAGAGTGGCAGTCTAACAATTCCTACATCTGCATATGAGTACTGCAGATGGCTTATTCTATCTGGTCAAGAGAGATGGAGTACTGGGATTGCTGCGGCTCGCCCAACACGTTCCCAGAGTTGCTGAGCCTAGGATTACGATTAGAAAAATTTGCAGATCCTATTCGCAGATGGTTGAGCTCCTGTCCGAGTTTTTACCAACGGACACTTAAGACTGCAAAATCATTGAGACTCAACTGGCCCTATTCTGAACAAGATCTAAGGGCTTATAAGAAGAAATGCGCCGATGACGAGGTAGCCGCCTGGGAGAAGCTGGGATCCCAAGGGAGAGCGGTTAGGTCGCATAAAAACGATGCCCTTTTGAAAGATTATCATCTTCAGAAACCTGGTCTTTTTGTCACTGAACTCCAATTGAGATTAAATACCGATGCCAATAAAACTACTCTTAGTAGAGGAAGGCCCAGAGAGGATGTTTTCTGCAGAAAGTGCAATAGAGCGGTAGAAACCATGAATCACATACTCCGTCAGTGCATTTTTATGAAGCCAACAAGAATAAAGCGACATGTCGAGATCAAAAATTTCATAGATGGGGTCCATTTGGTCGATGTGACTGTCCGCCACGAGGATTGAATTGAATTGAATAGAATTTGCCTTATTTTACGTGGCGAGACTCGGGTCATCAGGCCCGCTCTTCCCTCTGATCACACAAATTTTGCTACGCTCCTTTCACCAACTTAGGAGAGAAAGGAGGTATTTCTTGGGCGAGAAACAGGCGATTTGAATTTAGCTCAGAGGCGTCATTTAGGCTTGAGGATCTTTTACATGCAAGTAAATCTACGAACATGTGGCAGCCGGCTTTACTTCCCCTCCGAAGGAAGGCGTACGAAGGATTGTTTCGCCCTTAAAAATTGACGGCTTTGATCGGGTTTGAACCCGCCAACTTGGGTACAAGAGTCCAGTTGGATGGGTCTAGCCTTCTGAAAGCAGGGGAGGAAAATGTGGTAAAATACCAACCAGTCGTCCCTCTGGCAGCCCAAGTTCATGGAGTACCCAACGCCAGAATCCTGGCAGTGATGGTTGGAACCTCTGGGGCTATGCCAAGATTTACAATCAGTGCCCTCAAGACCTGGGGATCACGTCTCGAGGCGATCTACTGACTATCTCGTTAATTGCTCTCGGAAGTTCTATTAAACTTTACTCACAATTTGTATATTACGATGGAGCAATTTAGCATTGCTGGTAGAAAATGCAGGAAAGAAACTTCATATTCCTGTGGGGAATACTAGGGAACCCATTGGATTCTAAAATGCCTAGGAATTACCCAGTTACCACGACTTTAAGTGGGAAGTGTATGCTATTTAATGTAGCGTATAGAAAATTGTGTAGACATTATCCATGTTTTGTGGGTCCTCGATTACTATAAAGTGACCCGACTTCATTTATTTGCCGGGAGGTGGCGGTGATCTTTCCATCTCTATATGGCGAGTTCCGACGCCGACCTACCGTTAACTAACGATGTTTTCCCCAACCAGGTATTCTGCCACCGTCGAGACTTGAACCGAGGACCTCCCAGGACTGCAGTGACATCAGTTGATGCGCTGAGCCATCTCTTGGCGGCGGCGTTAGTGTAACGGTTAGCGTACCGGACTGTTGTACCCAAGTTGGCGGGCACCCAATCGAAGCTGTGGATTTTTAAGGGCGAAAAAGTCCTTCGTACGCCTTCGTTCGGAGGGGAAGTAAAGCCGGCTGTCCCATGTTAGTAGATTTACTTGCATGTAAAAGATCCTCAAGCCTAAATGACGCCTCTGAGCTAAATTCAAAATCGCCTGTTTCTCGCCCAAGAAATGCCTCCTTCCTCTGCTAGTTGGTGGAAGGAGCGTTGCAAAATTTGTGTGGTCAGACGGAAGAGCGGGCCTGATGGCCCGAGTCTCGCCACTTAAAATAAGACATTAATTCACATTCAAATTCAATTATCTCTCGGTCAAACATTTTCGGCGGCAACTACAAAATATTTTGTTCATCCAAAACAGATCTTCAAGTAAGGTCATGTCAATTTTACGTCCAACATAGACGATTTTTAGATTTTAAACAATTATTTTCTCAGAAACCACACAAATTGTTTTCTTTAAATATTTTTCACGTATGTAGCCAAGTATGCTAAAGAAAGTGGTGTTGAACCTATTTTCGGCGCACTTTCTGTAGTTCAGTTTTATCACAAATTCACTTTCATCAAAGACCACAAAAAAGTATTTTTTGTCGAAAAAATACATTTTTTCCTGTAGCATTACAATACTTTCTCTAATCAAAGATTGGATAGAAAGATGTTGAATATCTACATATAACATGTAGCTATTTCATTTTAAACTTGAGGTAAAGTATTTATGTAGGGGAAGATTAGAATTAAAAAGCCATGAGGGTGGATCGATTTCAACATGATTTTTTGTCAGTAGAGTGTTTCCAGAGTTTTTTTCTCTTAAAACATTTGAATACAGTAAAGATAGCATTTATGGATTGCACTTCTCCAGAATTTGTGAGGCATTAAAAATATAAGTAAATGTTACAGGAAAATTCCCTGAAGAATTATTCCAAATTTTGTCAGGGCAGGAAAAGGATATCAAAGGCACTCGCAAGGACTTTGCAACTGCTAAAAATAATGCATGAGAAAAAAAAGCAACGTGGGAACGAGCCTCTGCCAGAACTGCTGCTTCCCTCGTAGTGCGTCGTGTTTCACAGAGATAGCGCGCCTGCATCGATCTTGCCGGTCAACGCGATGCATGGGGGAATCTATGACAAGCCAGAGCCAGCCAGCACCAGCGAGCACCACCCAAGGCGAGCCGAGCCATAGGCCGCCGGAATGCGGGCTGTAAAGAAATAGTGAGATTATTTAGCGCGTGAGTGGGCCGAATTAATTTTTGTGCGCGCGCAAAGGAACTGTCATCCGGTCGAGTTGGAATAAACGTGTTTCCCGTTGGTAAGTTAATACTTACAATTGACAAGAAGATACCTTTCATCTATTCATGCTCAATTGGGTACATGCCTGGCGTTTCTGAGAAATGTGTGATGCATACTGTTCACTTAAGAGTATATTGGTGGGTGATGCATGTTTGAGACGATTCTTTGTAGTATGCGAAAGGTTAGTGGTGGTTAGTGACCAGAGCATGTTGCGGTATGTTCTTATATTAACAATTCTGTATTATGATATTTCCCTTAGATTTTAGGTAATTGGTGCGATACAAGCTGCGACAAAAATTTCAATAATGCGACTATTGAAATCAATTTTTGTTTGAAGTGTGTGTTAACATCGGAATCGAAAAAAGATTCTCATCTAATAATCATCATATAGTACTTGAACTAAACCTCAGACAGTATTAACTGATCTTTAATAAAAAAAAAAGTGCAAATTCAAATGGTTTGCAATCGGGTATTAATGTGCTCTTTTGCCCAATTCACTTGGAATGTGAAATTAACAAAAATGTTATTCATTCCAGTCAAAGATTTTATAAGAAAGCTATCGAATTCTATTCCTTTTTGTTTTCAGAAATATTCCAATTTTCCTGAAAGTAAACATCTTTTAATCTTTTTATGACCAGTTTACTTTTACTGAATATTGTTTTCAATTTAAGAAGAATAAGTTATCTAATTTTCCCTGAAGTGAATGACACCTGCGAGTAAATTCATTATTATTTTTCATCCACTGTAATTTTGAAAATAGATATGTATTTTCACAGATGTGGTATTAAGTACGATTGAAAACATTTATTATGAAAATGCGATTTAGTATGAAAGGTGTCATGAGATTGCCATATATTTGTGTAGAAATTTTTTTTTTTTGTTATTCAGTAGCTCTAATTTCTGTAAATTTGGTATTCTGTATAGTTAAGCATGTATCTTGAAGGTTATGGCTCCAAATTTTACACTGAATTATTTGTTTGTTTTTTTAAAATTTCGTAACATTTATTCATACAAGTATTTATATTGATGTGTTGTTATAGTGGATTGTAAATGAATGTAGAATACATTTCTTATTTAAATTGTTGGGGTTATTTATTGAATCTATTGAAGATATTCTTTTGTTATTTGTGTTTAAAAGCCAAAGGTTTATGATCGGTTCCACAGTCTCATTTTTGCCTTAGTTGTAATGTTTCATTGTATTTTTGCTGCAGAATGTAATGTGTTGCTTTACATTGCTCTTTCCTCACCCCAAGAATGAACTCTTTTTTTTCTTCTTTTAATTTATACAGCAAATTGAGTATTTGTTAATCTAGAGATCTAGTTTGAGTCCTGTTAAATTTTAATTTTTAAATCATGTTTTTAATTTTGTGTGTGTGGGGGGAGGGAGGTAGCAGAATAAACTGGTAGGTATTCTTTGTTAGATTGATTGAACTTTGAAAAACTAATTTTTTTATTGGAGGTCAGAAATATTTTGCATGTAAAATTTCAATCCTAGTGTGGCAATAATTCTTATTGCTCTTAACCGTGAATTTCATTCAATTATTTACAGTGTCATGTGCAGCACACTTTGCAAGTGCTGAGTGAACAGGGTATCTCGTAAAAATTGTATTTACAGTTATCATTTTATTTATTCATTTGTGCCCTTGCATTCCAAGCTTATTTGGTTTCTCCAAAAAGCATGTGAATTTGTGGTGAGTTTCTAAACAACTTTTTCAAAGTATCTGAAAATCAGTGATAAGTATATATTCTTGCTCCAGACTGTTCTTGTGCCTCTTCAATAGTTGTGAAAATTTTGAAATGAATACCTGCCAACTTATACATCCATCATAATTATTTTGCGGAAGTCTTGCTGAAAAAATATTGAATACCAAAGTCTTAACTTTTCAATTCTTATACTGCTAGTTTGAGTTCAAATTTGGAGTTCTGTTAGTTTCCTTTCTCCTGTTAAATTTTTACTAGAATCTTGTTTTCTAAAATGGCCGATTGGATAGTGCTCATTGTGATATTTCCTTAGTATTCAAAAGAGCTGAATTGGACTAAATTTCATGTTTTGTTTCTATGTTTTTTGTGTGTGAACCATTGAAGATGTTTCACATATTTGTATTCCATATTGTTATAATATAATTTTTAAAAGAAGTCTCTGATAGAGTTATGGTTTCAGTTGCTATTGTTTTAGGGCATACTTGTAATCCAAACAATAGTAAATACTTTTCAGCTTGTTGCTTAATTTCCTTTGTACATTATCCATTTCTTCCATGTAATTTAAGACCAGGTTTATGGGAAGCCTATACAGTGAGTGATGCCCTTCTCCTCTTTTCCCTTTTGTATTTCTACCATAAATTTCTCATGCACATTTCTGTTCATTATTGATATTCGTATTCATAATATCGATAATTTAGTATGTCCTTTGAATAACGGAGAGAATTTGGCAGTAATCATGAATTGAAACTCCCTCTGTTTTTAGTATCAAATGAAATTCATCACGCATTTCTCGATAGTGACATTTCGGTGAGGTTATTGTAAAGAAATGTTTGGTAAATTATTTTAGTTTGTTCACCTCATTTGAACACCCTGCGGGATGGGTAGAGAGTATGTTTGTTTTTATAGTTAAAATTGCGTTAGTAATTTTGCGCTGGCAGACTGGGGGGTTGATGTGTACTAAATCGCGGAGGCCGAGGGTCTGTCCTGCGCAGCGATGCGCCGTTGACTTGGAACTGCGCGCGCAGGAAGTCAACGTGTTCGTAAACGTATTTTGACCTACAAATGCGTTGGAGTTTTGCAAATTATAGAATCAATTTTCGTGTTACCGCTACCAAGGCAGACTAGACTTTCCATACTTTCATGTTGAAATAAAGTATTAAAAAAAAAAGCGTTGTTAAGCCGAGCGACTAAACTAAAGTGAAGTGAAGTTAAACGAATTGTTTTGTAACGCAACTGCACCTTTCTATTTGTTTGTACTGTTGATATTTGTAAAACGACTATTTAGTTTGGGTCCCTTTCCTCCATAATAAATTAAATATCATTACCTAAACTCGCAGTTTAGTTGGATTCTCTTCAAATGTTACACGGTACTCATCAATCACCTCTGTAAACAACGTTACTGACTGGTTTTCTTTGTTTCTAACATGTTGGTGCTGTTGTTATTTTTGTTTCCTGGCAGATTTGTGAATCTCTTTAGCAACTGCTTGCATGCCAAGGTTATTATGAACGTTTTCATATTACGGAGCATGTCCCAAAGAGTGCTACAGAACTAAGTTGAAAATAAAATTTGTGGTTTATGCAATAAGAGTTTTGGATTCGTTGTAAGACTCGCTAATATTGGCTTCAGATCTTGTTTTTTTATAATCTGCATTTCGTTTTAATATAAACAAGTTTGTTAATGGTTTTCAATTTGTTGTTACTACAATAAATTGTTTTTGAGTAGATGACTATCAGTCAAACAACCACATTTTACCTTTCATCGAATGCTGCTATGCTCATCGGATACAAAGGTTCTACTTCGAATACTACTCATATTTCTTTTTTTAAATCTACAGGACATCAATTAAAGGTCTAATTTTGAAGAGCAGAGATCATTACAAAACTAGTACGAGTACTAGCTACAGAATGACAGAAACTTTCTCATACCAGCTAGTTTTCTAATTTTTTTGAGTCTAGTTTGGCTAATAATTAAGTAGAAATGAAGTACAATAAAAATATATGGATAATATTTTGAATAATTTATTTGAAGGTGGATTTGATTGTAAATTAATATACATTTATTAATTGATTAGGACCCTAGAAAGTGTACATATCGTCCGTCGCTCTCGTTTTAAGATAAGTCGGGCTTTTCGGTGTTGCCCCTCCCTTTTCTTCAGCGCTCAAGACTTACGCCTGTCGCGGTACCTGCCCTTCCTCTGGGAAAACCTCAGTGAGGAGGACCTTCATGGTCTCCGAACATCGCTTGGACATCTCTCGCTCCTCTACCTATACACATTTACTCATGGTATAGAGGCGTTACTCTAAGAAGGGACTGCCTTGACCGGTTGGGAAACAATGGGTGATGAAGCCATTTACAAAAGAAACTAACCTGAAACAAACGCTCTGACAAAATTAGCGCACGAACGTTACCAGCAGTGGCCAAGAAATAGATGTCAAAGCGGTTCCTCCTTACAGTAATCTCCCTACACCCCTGGCCTCATCTCGGAGCCTGTGCCATTGTTCTGGGGGATGGGATCCTGTTACTCAATTTCACACACACACTAAACCCACAGCTGCCTATCAGGCCTAGAGATTATGGAAGAATTTGAGTGTGTGTGTTTAAACATGAGAGACTCGGAATGTCCCCCACACCATAAACACATTTTAAAACATTCATGCGTTACGCGGGTTTTATATTCACGGCATTAGTGTCCACGTACTTGGGCTCACCTGTCACAACCCGTCTCAGGAGACAGACTCGCTCGATAGTACCATTTGTAAACATGTTAATGTTACGTGATGTACTAATAGTTGTGTAAAATTAACACTGGCCTTTTTATGCATATGCGTCTTTTAATTCTCTTTGGAGCATATGTATTTATTTTTTTTGGACAACATTCTTTTCCTGAATAACAAATATTATCAGTTTCTTTAGCATACAGTTTCTTTCGCATAAACATCTATCAACGTCGCACTCAGTAATGAACTGTTTTTTTAAAATTAGCCAACTCTGAAGAACATTTTGTGCAAAGTAATATTTGCAACAGTTCACACGAGGTTTTTACTTTCATACAT
This sequence comes from Gryllus bimaculatus, assembly GCA_017312745.1. NCBI lineage: Eukaryota > Metazoa > Arthropoda > Insecta > Orthoptera > Gryllidae > Gryllus > Gryllus bimaculatus. The sequence goes on along the minus strand of BOPP01000148.1, from coordinate 3,149,200 downwards.
ACTAATGAAACATGAAGTATGCTGAAGTATTTGATCAACAACCACTTTTTTTCACGTTTTCTCAATTTGTTGGACCTTGATGTAAAAATTAAGGTTGAGAGTGACGTTCCAAAAATATATTTTTGCATTTTTGAAAAATGAAGAGTACAGCAAAATGTCGTTTCTATCATGTTATTCGGCACTACCCCAGAAAAAGCTCGTAGAAAACATTGAGACAAGCTTGTTTTTAATATGCCTCATATTTCTATTGAAATTACCCCAAAATAAATTTAATTTAAAGAAAATATTTGTCTTCAATAATGCTGTTCAAGAAGGTCAAAAACGTTAAACTTAAGCGATTTTCGAAAATTCAGTGGTAGCAGGGAAAATCGGGACTATGCCACCTGTATAAGTGAATACCACTCTATTCTGACAAATTAAAAAGTAAAATTATGGAACCGTTTGTGAGAAAAAATTGTAATGTTTCTAAGATTTCCCCGAAGGGAAGGGAAATTTTCGGGAAGTACCCCGAAAATAGGACGAATTCTTTTTAAAATCGCAGAACTTAAACTAAATCGATAAGGAAATTTTCATTTTGGAAAAAAGATCTTACGAATAGTTAGGTACTAGTGTAGTTCACAAACGGAGGGACGTTTGAAATTAGAAAAAGTAGTATACTATGGACAGAGATAATGTAGTAGGAGATCCAAATGTTTAAACATTTTTGTCTTCGAAAATTTTGACGTTTTAGTAAATGTAGAGCTAACCATTTTACTAACTCATTATTATTATTATTATTATTATTATTACTATTTTATTATTTTTATTCTATTATTATTGTCTTTTGGTGGTGAGGTTCAGGCAATAGGGCCTGCTCTTTCGACTAACTAATTATACATTTATAGAGAGTGGTAACATGGGGAGGGGTGTATATTTAAGACTGCGAATGCGAATCTAGGAACTTTACCTCGTACTTACTAGGAACATTGCCGCTACGTAATAGAGGAGGAGAAGGGAACATAATCTGGAAAAATAAATGCGAAGGAGGAAGAGGGACTAGAGGGGGAGGCTTTGTGTCCTCTAATCAAGCAAGCAGCTTAAAGAAAAAATGGAGCACTATTTTAAAAAATCGTGAAAGTGGCCTAACAAGTTTAGGTATCCCCAGAAATATAAGATCTGAATCAATGTTTTATGGTCTTGTCATCAGACTGATCGATCGGGGAATATCCATTTGGCCAAGAATCGTGTGTTCAGCGCCAGTGATAGAGCAAATTTAGCGTGTTCTGCACAATGAGGTGAAACAAATGCGTCATTCGCCATTTTGCACTCGTTATTGCGTTGTGGCTTGTGAACAATTTGTTTTAAAATAGGAAGAAGCTTGTGCTTAAGGTTGACCGAATCGCCAAACAGACTTCCAAGTGACGCCAAAGAAAATATATTATTTTCCCCTAAAAACAGAAAATAACACAAATTTTATGGGTTTATTGAACTTGGGTGCGATGAAACGTGCGAACGACAGCATCGCCTCGTTTTTCGGCACTGTGATAGGAAATAAGCTTTTGACAAATTGGCAGTCAAACAGGTACACTTAACTCAGCGTTACCGGTTTTGGAATTGAGAATATTGTCCTAAGTATTTTCAATAGGAAATTACGAACCCCGAAATTTATTAAAACTGAGAAAAATGTCTATCCGTTTTCGAGAAAATACTACTGATTTTTTAGGATTGATGTGATTGACTTTACTTCAAAAGTACGGCACATTTATGTTCATTTCATTATTAGTGATCGTTCAAATGTGTGTTTCCTTCGCTCCCATTTCATTGATGAACGTGGGGAATAGTTCTGTCAGAAATAAAACATTGATTTTGAATGACCGCAGTCTCATCTCTAGGCAGGCGTAATGGCCTGAGTCTCTCCACGTAAAATAAGACATTAATTCAATTCAATACATTCAATTCATCTCTGATCATTCATAAAATGGTAATGGGTATCTTTTGCATTCTCATATGATGACATGGGTTGTGGCTGAATGCCACTGGGTTGAATTGATTGATTAGTTTCCGGGCGCTGGTCATTAGACCTGTAAGTGTAGTTAATGTTTTTATATTTGGAGGGAGCAGTGATCTGTCCACTCTGGATGTCGAATTCAGGCGCCGAATTACTTGCCGACTTGCTGGGTTTTCCCGAACCAGGTATCTCATACTAGCGGAGCACCACACCAGCACAGTCAAGCTGTTAGCCCCCGACATGTGTGGTAGTGTAGTGCGCGTGTGTGTAAGTTTGGGGTGAAGGATAGGTCAAGGAAGAGGAAGGACAAAATTGCACGCGGTCCGTGGCCCGTTTGTTAGGGTACTGCTCCGTCATTCGCCTGGTTTTAAACGGAGAAATCAAGGAAAACTACCGAAGAGAGCAGCCTCCAGACTGCAGCTGAATTCTACATAACTATGCAGACTAGAAAATCCTGCTACCGTTGGGACTCAAATCCTAGTACCTCCCGGTCAGGAGGCACGGCAGTGGCCTCAGTTGATGCTCGGAGCCAACTAAACGGGTTTACTGAGTTGGAGACTCATATAACCAGAGAGGGGGTCCCAGAAGATGCGTTCTTACCCCACGCGCCAGCGCCGATCTGCGAGCGAGGAGGCGACGGCAGCATACAGGTGAGCGGGCCGCCGGAAGCAGGAAGAGGGGCGCGGCGCTGGCCAATCATTTGCGCCCTTATCTCGAGCCGTGCGATTGCCAACAGCGCCCGACCCTGCCCTGCCCTTCTCCGCCAAGTGTTGCGAGACGGAAGCCTGGCTGTGAGGACACGGGATTTTGCAACTCCAAACACCAGGAAGTATCCAATAGAAGGGAATTTGTGGGTGTCGTTGGAGCGTTCCAGTAAATATAATGGTGTAGACCGGGTTTAAAACTTTTATGTGAGAAGTGGAGAATTTTCTCTGTGGGTGCAGCGGAGTTCGAGTGTTCGTTTCTCACCTGCCCTGCTCCAAACCAAAGCAGTGGCGGATCCAAAGGGGGTGGGGGCGTGGTCCCGTAAAAAAATCATTGAGAAAAAATTAAATGGAAAAAGTGCAGGAAAAATAAAATGAACATAAGAAAATATTGTAGAAGCGTTCAAAATGTATAGATAAAATAATTATACAACATATTAACATCTTTATTATTAACCAAATGTCTGTGATGGCTCCCCTCAAAAAATGTTGGCTGCATTCGCCCCTGACCATATGCATTGCGCGGGGGCAGCCTTCGCCAGAGCTTCGTGTGACCGAGAGGAGGAACGGCAGCCACATTGCGATACAATGTGTCATGCAAGAGAAATCTCTGAATAGACGAGTTATACTTTTTAGTGTTCCTGCGGAAGAAAATGTTATAGTTAAACCTCAGAAAGTCGAATTGTAATTATACAACTGTCTTAAATCGATCTTTTGAGTTTGTCAGTGAGTGAATAGATGTAGCGGATTGTGTATCGGATTATTATTTTTCTCTTCGGTAAACTTAATCTGCGTGCAAAGAAAGTTGTTATTATTATTATTATTATTATTATTATTATTACTTTCACTGCTTGTTGATTAGAAAATGTTACTTTGCGATACGTGTTTGACAACACACACACACACACACACACACACATACACACACACTTACACTATATGTGTGTGTGAATAAATTTTGCCAAATAAAGGAAGATAACAAAACTGCTAGGCCTTTTGGGGAGGCCATGCCGCACCCCCCCCCCCCGGATCCGCTACTGGCCCTATAAAACAACTGGGAGCTTCAAAGACGACGAAACACTGAGGTGGCATGAAGCTAGCTGGCTGCCACCTCACATGTGTGGAGAATGATCCCAAGAGTTTTAACTTGCAAGTTTCCATAAATTGGTTCTAAAAGCAAATACTGCACGCAACTCGAACCAAAGTGTCTCGGGTGTACTTGTTTCAAAATGGCGGTCTCGTCCCCTGTCGTCGCCTCGTCCGTCAGTATTTCATGCGTTTGCCAAATACTCATTTTCTGTGCAGGTTTCGTAAATAATTATTGAGTGGTTTCGCTTACGAAATTTGTAAGATGCTGATACCTGGAGTGTAGAAAACTGACTCATTGGTTACTCAGCAAATTTTATATTTCATATACTGAATCTTTAGTATAGTAGTAAAACTTTTGTGGAGATTATTTCCTTTACCATACTATGGATTACCACAAGATATCTGCCACCACCACGGAATTTATATACTGGATCTGTCATGTAATCGCACGAAATCATATTCTTCGCCATCGAAGTCGAATGGCGTCATCGACGCCCTTATTTATAATTTATTATAGTAATGAAAATAATAATAACTATAATAATGATAATGATAATAATAATGATAATGGTAATGATAATGATAATAATAATAATGATAATAATGATAATAATAATGATGATAATAATGATAATAATAATGATGATAATAATGATAATAATAATGATAATAATAATAATAATAATAATAGCCGATGGTAGAACTTAATTACGCAATTTCTTTAATATTACATTTTTGACTTCATTAAAAAATTTTCTTTATTGTAATAGTAATAATATCAAACTGGGATCCGCGGTTCCCGAGGAATGATTGGAAATTTTAGGGAAGATTTGCAGCGGCCACCTGGTGATATTGTAAGCTATATGCGATTGTAGGTACGACACGTGGAGGAATCCAATTTAGTTCAGACAGCGTCCTCGGAATCCAGCAACGTGTGTATCGAATATTAAGGCATGCGGTTTTACACGAAGTCTTCGCCTTTTTTTAAGTCAATCTAGTGCTTCATTTACGCGATTCTATTTTTTTCTTTATATAGTATTATATTTATATCCCTGTTTTTATGTTTGTATTTCAGATCTCCAATAGTTTGTCCAAAATATTTTACTGACAGTAGTGTATTAAATGCAGTTTTTTAAGGGTTCTATGGGAGAAATAAAAAGGATATTGAAACTGTTCGTCGTGCACGAATTAGGTGATATTATTGTAGTTTTTGGTACTCTTTGTTGCTGAATTTCGCGAATTCAGTTTCCATGTCTGTCGAACCGCCAAGTCGCTGAAACTGCCAATCCGAATTGCACGCCACGAAAACAACGGGATTGCACAGTCAGATGTGTCAATAGCAACTCGTTGTGTTTTTAATTTAAATTGCTTATGGAGGCGTCCTTTCCGAAAAATATTTTTGGGCACCATATCCTTAAATCGTAAGTAATAATATGCAAAAACCCAAGGTTTCTATCTTGCTCGTTGTTCTCAAACATGACGATACGATGGTGGGGATGCAGGAAATTGTAATAGGTTCCAATTATTTAAGAAAATATCACTTCGAAATTCTTGAATGTCGATTTGAGGACAATATTCTCAAATCATAAAACTATATTCTCAGGGTATGTATTGATATTATAGTTTTTTTCCGTTTTATAAAACTTCAGCCTACACACATGTTGGCCGTAGGATATCAGTCTCCTCTGCCGTGAATACACTGTTACACAAAATGAAATTGCTTTAAGTTACGGTTTTGGTTATGTCTAGTGAATTAAGATTTTTTTGTTTAAATTTGATTCGTTTTCCCAATATTAGTCCTGATATTTTCTTTTTATAAAAGAAACTCTTTACATTTTTGTAGTAAATATTAACTTCTAGTATTCATTTATATTTCTATTCACGCGAATATATCGTTTGGTGTACTATTCAAACCAATATCATACGAGCGTTAATGGCATCATGGTAAATAGAACGCGGATCGTTTAAGGAAGGAAATAGAATGCCTCGTTCTTATTCTAAACCCAAACTGCAACATACCGTGAATATCGCAAAATATACAATGAATTAAACATGGGCAACTGAACGAATTCACTATTAGGAAAGTATGAAACGTGATGAGAAGTTGCGTCACTGGCAGTGGCTGAATATGCCATCAGCAGTGACGTCGCCTGTATGGGGGGGGGGAGTGCATCAGCATCCGCTTGGATAGGGGACGATTCAATAAAGTGCCGGTTATCGGGGAGACTCCTCCAATATACTATACGCACACGTTTTTCTTGAGCCCCGGACTCCTTTACTAACATTGGTTGAATTCAGACCAAGTTATAGCAACGAGCGTTATAGACAAAATATTTCCTCCCCTGAAATAGAAACCTTTTTTCATCGACAAACTAGCAGAAGATTTGATGTAAAATATTGTTAGTCGAAATGACCTAACCCCCTCTCCTCTCGCACCTAGCAAACTGACGGCCCAAGAAAACGTGCGAGGATAAAACCCCGTATTCCAAAAACCTGGGGTCGCGTGCCCCCCGTCGGCGGGGACGCCCGCGGTCGCCTGCGGTCGCCTGCCATAGCGAAGCGCGGCCGGGGCGCGGTGCAGAGCGAGGCGCAGCGCGGCGGCGGTTCGCAGCGCCAGCGTCGCGCCGCGCGGCTCGGCTCCGCTCCGCTCCGGGAAGCTGCGGCTGCACGTGCCCTTCCGGAGCGGCGTTGCCACGCCTCGCGCAGCTGACGCCGCCCACGCCCACGCACCCGCACGCACTCACGCGCATACACAGCCCTGCGCCACGCCGCCGCTCTTCGCTCAGCCGCCGCCTCCTCTTGGAGATCGCGGGGCGGCGCAGCGCCCTGCTTTGCGCACGCGACGCGACGCGAAGCGACGCGACGCGACACGACGCGACCCGACCCGACGGCCCCTTGCAGAGCTCCCGTCAGTCGCGGTCGTACTCTCTCTCTCTGGGACTGTTTTCCATGGTCGTTCGCTCGGACGTATTCTCCTTGCACCGAAATACTCTCTATTTGGATGATGGAAAGAACAGTTAGTTTTTAAGAGCAGTCAATTTTCTTCTGGACTGCGCAAGACCAGTTTGTCATCGGTCACGTGACGAAAGTGGCGGCTCGATACGAACGCCAGTTTCTGCATCGGCGAGGGAAAGAGTTTAATCATGGGATATTGTTTGCCAGTAGCTTAAAAATGACTCTTTGCAGAACACGTATTAAAAACAAAGACCCTAAATTTGTTCTTTAATATTACAGTTACAATGTTATAAATTATAATTGATTAACCTGATCACATTTGAAGTTCTTCGCCCGACACTCTGCCCTCGACGCGTCGAGTGGGCTCGGGAGTGATTACGGGCTGCATTGCTGCGAGATGCGCAATGCTACTACACCCGTCGCTTTGAATCATGCCCCGTTGTGTGGATGTACTATGCACTGTGGATACTTCCGAAAGGCAGTGCATCTGCACAGGAGTTACCGTCCTCAAGAGTTGGTGAGCTTCAGTTTTAGACCGGACGGCATGGGATAGTGTGGCAACATTTCGTGTTAATAATTTCTATTTGGAATCTGCAACGTTTGTTCTTTCTGGCATTTTTACTCAACATATTTCGCGAAGTAAGAATTTTGTGCATTCGCAAAGTAGTATTGCGTAAATGAAGCGGAAATTCATTAACAAGTGAAGGGAAAAGTAATGGAGGAAAGGAAAAGACATGCCTAGTCATGCAAGAAGTAATTTATTACCTACGATTATAAAGGAAAAAGGTAGAACAGTGTTGGCAGTGTAGTTCAGGGTTTCGACTTTTATAGATGCCAAATAGTATTTTATTCTTTCCTTCTAACGCTTCCGATTTTCGGGAATACTGCGGGGTTGGTACAATGTATTAACCTGTGTTCTAGTGTGCATCTAGTCCTCCTTAATCTGATAATGGAAATTAGCACCGCAATTTAACAATGATTTAGTGTCGATTTGCGACCGATCTCTACGCCCACTCCCTTACCAGAGAGTGGCTCGTGCGAGTCTAAAGGGCTTTCATTGTTCATAACTCCGCTACATCTATTTCTGACTGCCTCCCTCCTTCCCTTCCCGCTGTCGTCCCTCTTACCAAATTCTGAGTCATATTACGCGGTCGCATTCGCCGGTGAGTTTGTGTTGGAGTGTCTGCTAATGAATGTAGGTGAAACGCGGCCAGTGTTGTACCCCCAGTATCATGAGACGGCCAAAGGGCAAATCCTGTAATCCTGGGTAATTGTTTTAGTGCCATTGTCGGGGACCTAATTGACGATTACATCGGTTTGCCCGAAGCTCCGCAGACGCGCCCCTCGTCTCGCTTTGCACTACGCTCTCCGCCAGGCTTCTCTCCCGCCTTTCCTTTCCTTTCCTTTTCATTCTCGCATCGCCCATTCATGTCCTGTTGCAACTCGTTCCTCGTCTTGCAGTGGAGCACAAAGTCGCTTTTACTAGTTGCTCGCGGAGTGAATCACAGGGGTGCGACCTCGTGCCGATGTTTTCAAAACGTCGATGTTTTTATTAAAAAAATGAAAGTTTTAAACATCGATGTATCAAAGAACATGTTTTTCGAATATCGATGTTTTCGATATTTTGTTCAGGGATGAATATCTCCCATAATCGTAAGTTTGTAAAAATTAAAATCTGAAATAATAACTGACACATCCACTCTCTGATGAATGTTTGCACTAAACGAAGGCGGTTCGTAATTCCTTCACCGAGCAGACTCTCACTCGCCTGAGATGATCCTACCCTTCGTTCTTCCTCGTATTTTGCGCATGGGGAGGCGTTTTTAACCTGGTTTTCAGTGAAATTTTAATTACAAATCAATATGTACGGCCACTGTCAAATTATGCAAAATGTTGTGCAAGACTTTAATGTTAAAGGTTCCTTAACCAACTTCAAAACATCGATGTTTTGTTGTCGATGTCGCATCACTAGAGCATCCCTCCGTTTCCGTAACTTTTGTCGCCGTCGAGAAGTGGTCGTGTGATCAATGTAGTCTTCTGATAGTCATGATGTTTCGTTGGCACGAGTGTTACAATTTCCTGAACAATGGTTTCCTTTCATCACTGAAGAAGACAGTTTTCAAGGAAAGCTCTTGGACGAAAAACCTGCAGTTTAATTAGTTTTTTCCCAGAAGATACAAATAATTTGGAACACTGGTTTGGTCGACATCAAACTTTGGAATGGGAGAGAAAGGGGGTAGCGCTGTAAGATAAAGACAATGGCTCCTTGAGGTATATGCTTTTTCGGTCTGATAAACATGTTGAAAATAATTAAGAAAATGAAGTACATTCGATTTTCACTTCTACTTTACCGCTACAGTCTATGTGAAGAACGAAAAAACACTTTTTTCTCAATATTTTTTTTAAAACAAAAAATGCATTATTATTCGATGTAATTCCATTATTTTTTCAACACATCGGAGTGTGTCTGATTGTTTTCAAATTTTGTTTCGTCGGTATTATAATACTCTCCTTTGAAGAAATATAAACTAAATCGGAAATTAAGGTTTATATGCCCACTCTTCTAAATGCTTTCCAACTCTTGACGCATCACCTTGCCCATCATATCCTGGCATTTCTGTCCGGATCGGATGGCGCTTGCTGGCGTATGGGCCAAGAATCTGAGTCGGACTTCCTCCTTGATCCCGCAGTTGGGTTAGTTGTATGAGGTACATTCCCAGAACCTTCTGTATTTGAATCATACGCTTATCCCTTAATCTGGTCAGTAAATGTGTAGTTTCTATGCTATCTGTCTATATCGTGATTGAGGAACTAGGTGTCTACGTACACATTAATGGTACAAACACCGACATGGGGCAAGGGTCAACTCGGACATAAATGTAAAGGTGCAGGGCCGAGATGGATCTGAGGGCTTCCTCAGCGTGATGTGTGGAGATCTCGTTGGGGGGGGGGGGATTAATTTGCAAGAGTTCACAGGGAAGCGATAGTGATCGCGGGAGTCCTTACTAGGTTCCGCAGGCGCCGATGGATGGCATGCGGCATCCGAGACACCCCTTTGAATTCTTTTCCCTTTCTTACTCTCTAATACAACTTGAACTTTCTTAAAATGCTACATTTTTTGTTACCGGAGACGTTATGAACATTATTCTAAGTCTTTCTGGAACATTTGCATTTTGTAGTTAGCGGTGAAAAAATATTCAATTATTTTTACTTGTAGAATGCAAATTGCCATAAAAAATGTACGGGTTTCGGAAAAATCAATTCGAAATCAGCAGAGGTCTACTTTTTATTTAGCCGTACTTTTTTACGTTTGTTCTATTTTTTATTTATATTATTATTATTACAATTATTATTATTATTGTTGTGTGCAATTTGAAGGTGTTATCTTTCTAATAGAGTTTTCGAGGTTAAGGAAGCTTGGAAAATGCTGAAAAAATCATAGAGACACTCTGGATTTACACCGATCTATTAATATAATTTTTTGATTACAAAATAATGATGAATAAACGCTAGTTTTTTTTCGAGCGATTGTAGAGGTGAAGTAGAGGTGAAAATCGTATAAACTTATTGTTTTATTGTTTCGGGTTTAAGACCGAAAAACATAAACGCCGGGGGCCATTTTCGCTATCTTATCACGCTCGCCCCCCCCCCCCGTTTCGCTAATGTGAAGATTTCCTGAATTCAATACCGTTTTAATGAACCGTCACTTCGCGAATAATTAGAGAAAATGGAATTTTAACTATTGGCATCTGCCACAGCAGATTATAAAGTTTCTACCATAATAAGATTAGCATAATCAACTACAAGGAAGTTAGCCATAAATCTGCAGACTTGGCGGACATCCGTTGTTATGAACTCCATAGATAACTAGGGGACAGCACACCCGGACATCCGTTTGTCTTTGTCTGTAAATGTGCTTTGAATGTTTGGTGCTATGGTCTTGTGTTAGTGTAGGTTATATCGCTTGCGAAATCTAAAATAAATTAACTTTAATTGCTTCCATTTCGGGCAAATCGATCATCATTCGCCGTAGGTTTTGGGCGCTAGCATGCTGATTAAATAAAGCCATTTTCAATTGGGTTCTCTTACACCGCTGATATTTTAATGCTTGTGGAATTCCTGAAACTCCACCGAAAGTATATGTGCTCGTATATCACGTTCGTATTGTGATGCCGAAGAAAAGTTGTGGGGCTTTAAAATGGACGATCGTTAACCACTACACTGTTGAGTGTAAGAGGTCTCTATTAATGAGATTATTAATGATTTGCTGTCGGGGCCCCCGCCGCATAGGGGCTTCTTAAGCGATACGTGAGAGTATACGGATATCATTTTTTTTGTGTGAAGGCAGAGCATGTGTGTATTGGGCTGAGCCAGAAGTTTTCTTTTCCTTCCTTTCTTGCTTTTATTTTTTCTACCTCATTTCTTCTCTTTCTACACCTTTTTCTTCTCCTTCCTCCCCTTCGATTTCTTCTTTCGTTTCTTGCTCTTTCTTGTTCATCCTCGTCTTTATAATAATAATAATAATAATAATAATAATAATAATAATAATAATAAATATTTCTTATTTTCCTTTCTTATCTTATTCTTCATCTTTTTTCTCCTGGGGTCCCAGCAATGTTTACATGAAGCAACACGATTGAGGGGGTTTTCCTGAACGACGGAGCGGTTAAGGCATAAACGCCAAGCGGGTTGCGTCAAGTAGTGGCAGCGAGTCAGTGCGGAGTTACATTATTTTAAAGCATTGTAACCTCCATTCATTGAAAGTTTGAAGCACATTCATTTTGAAGTACGTTAGTGATCATCTGTTAGAAAAAATGTCACATCTGAACTAGTGTGATTTGCGATGCGATGATTTGTGAAGAAGTTATGTATTATTAAACCAGGAATGGCTGGAGTTTTAAATTGAAGTAATGCTGTCGACGAGGATCACTTCCAAGCGCTTTACGCTCAAATGTGAAGTGTGAATATAAAATACAGAATTTATCACGTCGGTACATTGTTCGTGACGGTCAGGGCACTTCTTTACAATAGGGAGGACACTATGCTGGGAAATCATAGTGTGAAGTTGATAGTTTTTATTAAAGCACGTAGCGTTCATATTTGGTTGTGTATCAACCGAAATCCCTAATTCGTTATAAAATCGCGAAAGTTGATGACGATAATAATAGAGAAACTTAATATTCATGACGTTACTCGTATTTCTTTACAGTGGCTGCCTGCCTTGGACGCAACTGATATTGATCTAAATGTTCCTTTTGTGCACCTCCTTTGTCCCGCCTTTCGTTCGGGCGATGCGCTTTTCGATCCTGAAATAGAGCAGACTCTGCATTTCGCTTCAGTTAGCTCCGTTTTTGCGGGCCCTGGTGATGAAGGCCCCTAAAAGAAGTTGCATTAAAAAAAGCGCGGCCGGTTTATTTACGCTGAGGCTGCGTCACCCAGGCCGTCGCCTTTTTGCCCGCGGCGGGCGGGCGGGCGCAAACGCAGACGCAGGCGCGAAAGCAGCCCCGCCCACGCCTCACCCCGCCTCCGTCCCCGTCCCCGCCCCCTCCGCGGCGCGAAGCGGCCCCCCGCGAAACACGTCGCGCGTATAGCTTCCACGCAGGCGGCGCGGCGCGGAGTGGAGCGGAGCGGGTCGTGGCGGCTTTCGGGTGGCGAGAGCACACGCGCGGGCGGGGCGGTTTCGGCACCTGCCGCTGGAGAAGGCCGCCACTGCCCTTCCGGCACACCAGGTTTTTTTTTTTTTTGGACAACGGTTAGAACATTTTTCATACTACTGTACTGTTATAATGGCGACTTGACGCAACCATGCAGAAGAACGAAAGGCCACTCTTTAACGGCCGGCGGCTGTTCAGAATTAGCAGCAACAATCGAAACACGTGGGTTGTGGGTTAAGCTGGAGTATGGGTACTCTAATTTCAAAGAACGGTAATTTATGTTAACGATATTTTCCTTCTAAGAAGATATTATGAAAAGTATTGAATGACATGGCAGATACCACAAATAACCAACTCGGTTGGTATTTGCAATGTGTCGGCCTAGTGAGATTAATAACTATAAAGGATATTAGTTCGGGGGGGGGGGATAGGCGCGGATTCATCAGTAAGATTCATTTTAGAGGAATGGCGATGATAGGATATAAATAGGTGTTGAAGGAGTTGGGTCCAAATGAGCTAGTTGAAATTGTGCATAGGACACTGCTTTGACGCGTCAGTACTCTTTTATATAATCTAAATGTCTAGGAGATCGAATGGGTCTCGCTTCTAATGGGCCTCATTTATTGTGAAGCTTTAGCCTTGTTCATCAAAAAAACTCTTCCGGGACCGCTGAGGCGCGTTCCGTCTTACATCACAAGCTCCATAAAACGTAGTGAGCCGTCTGCTATTCGTTCACGCTTGTTTTGTGATGTCTTCGTCGTAGTTCTTATTTTGAGTTGATTCTGAAAAGCTCGCTTGAATTGCTTATTGGGAAATATGTGAAAAAAATGTTCGCACATCCCCAACCGATCCGAAAGAGTCATCCATCTAATTCTATAAAGATTTCATGAGTGATCATTTTACAGTGATATTTGATTATTTTGATATTAATAAACTATAAAAATGTATATGAATGTAAAAAACTCAAAATATTGGTTTTTCATTGCTAAGCTACCAACACGAACTTAACTTTTTTTGAAACGATTCGAGGTATCCCCGACATTTTACGAGCGGAACATAATTCCCCAACATGAGTAACAGCGAGCACAAAGACGCGAGCGTTCTGGCGATAGTCAGATCGTTGAATCGATGATTGGTTGCGCCAAACGTTTTCTTGATGTGCTGGGGCGATTCTGGCAGCTGCTAGATTCGAATTCGTGGGCCGGCTGCTTTGGTAAGTGGTTTCTGTGGTTCAACCGATTACACGCGATTGTCGGAGCAGCGAACAGGCCATGGACCGCGCGCGATTTTTTCCTCTCAATAACTTGCCATTTTAATCGTTATAAACATCTCTTCACTCGCCTCTCCAAAGGCGCTGTGTGGGAATACGAATGCTTCGACTGGAAACTTTGCGAGACTGCGCGGAACCAATGCAGGAAAAAAAGATGTGCAACACGTAATTCTGTACTTTTCCCTTTTTTACTGGGATTTATTTGGTTTACATGAAGTGATATGCGATTTTGTAAAAACATTATTTTGTTTCTTGTTGTGATCTATAATGGACGGGACCAGAAATTGCCTCTAGGAAGAACACACAGTATAGGCAATACATTTTATTAACTTCTTGACGAAATATTATAAATTATATTTTTAGCGGATTTGAGAATTTTACGAATATCTATAAATTATCTTTGTAGTGCAATTGCAACGTAACCGCTAATTAAAATAGGAGTAAAAAATGAAACTTTTAATGTAACCGAGTTGTTTAAAATTGGCTTATTGAGTTGAATGAACCGTGAACATTCATTAGCTAGTAATATAAAGAGGACAGGAGTCGTTTTCTAACCCATTTGTTCCTGTGTTCTACTACACTTTTCTTAATTACTTGTGCAGAACTGTCAGTTTGCAAGATGGTGCACACTTACATGTTGCCTATTGATACTCGGGTGGACTGATGTTCAAAGGAATTGGTGTGGAAACTTTTTAATGCGGGTACTTATATCTCCATTCTGAGCAAGCGAATCCATCTCGGAATGTTATTTTAAAAAGGGAGTGCTCCGTGGAGCCCTTTTGGCCTCGGCACCTGAAGGAGGCGTGGAGGTGAAGCGACGCCTTGCTCTGCGGGTGGGACGAAGCAGCAGTGCGTTGCCGAGTCAGGGGGCGCGCGGGAGCGCGGGCGGAGCGGGATGGCGCATGCTGCGCACGTGGGCGTCTTCCGGCGACGCCGGCGACGACGGAGGCAGGGGGAGGGCCCGGAAGCGGCTGCGCCGGAAATAGAGCGCTGCCCCCGCCTGGGCGCTGTTCCCGCCCCCTCCCCCTCCCCGTCCCTGCCCCTCCGCCGGCCAGGGAGGAAGAGTGCGTTGTGCGCGCGTATGGGAGTTCTCTTCGTTTGAAGTGGTCAATCTCAGATCTTCCTCTTTTGTCTCAGGTCTGCCCCCGCCCTCCACGTCTCGTCCTTGAACTCCTCTTTCAAGAGCTCGGTGGCCTTTGACGGACGTCATCGTCTCGGGGCTATTCTGATTTGTTAAATTTGGTTTAGTGTGTTGTGGACGACAGCATTTGTTTCCTGTCCGAGGTATCCATGAGGAAGGAATATTCATTGAGTGTGAATTACGTCCGTACTCGATTATGGAGGTGGGGGAACTCATCCTAATGAGTTTCCTTTGGGATTGCCTGAAACAACGGGGAAACACCCCTTCTCCCGTATGAACGCAGACCGTACTATCGAACATTAACAGAATTTATTCAAAATATCTTCATAGAATAATGGAAATTTTTATGTTTTTTAGTAACATTAGTTAAGACGTTGTGACAACTATCCGTAACGTGAAAGAAAAAGTTTCACACTTATTAACAACTATTTTTTTTCCTGAATATTATGAAGTTTAAAAAAATTGAGTTCAAGTTTCATTTCCAATTCCTGTCGATGAAATCTGTTTATAAAGATCTTCACCAAATATGTGATCTTTTTTGCGCGATATTACTAACACTTTAAAAAACTATTTTTATTAGGTATTTCGGGCATATTGTAATTCTCTGAAGCATATTTAAGAAACGAAGACTACTTATTGATCATAGTTCCGCAGCCAGAATCTGAACGCGGTCGTAGTTGGATATTCTTGATAAGAAACGATAGATACGAAATCCCATTGAATCGTCCATTAAGAAAATTTGGAAAATAAAAATTTGGGCCCGCGCTGCAAACTTTGTCGAGGGCCTATAGTTGCGTCGGTTCCTAAAGAGGGCGCGGCACAACTTTCTTCCGCGTCGGTTGTAAATCTGCTACTTACAGAAATCTATACGGTGGCATTATAACGTGGTGAAAGAATGAGGCTTGCGACTTGCACTAACAGTGTGTGCTCGCCTTCACTTTAGAAACTCTAGTTCTCAATGTCGCGTATTCCTCAGGACCCGTACTCGACTTCTACAGAATTAGAATTATCAGATGATACACAAGATGGATCGAAAAGACAGGGGGTGGTTCGAGTCTTTTACACACTCGGCATTCGAAAATGCCTTATATTTTTTTAAATATTTTTAATGATGTTTCGTCAAAATAAATTTGACCTCTTCTATGAACTGATACAAAGCAGAGAAACGGATCAAGTTTTCTTGTGTGGGCAGTTGACAATATATTACAATGAAAAAATACATATTTGGGACATGATTTTGGGAAATATATATATTGGGTCGAATTTGTGACGAAACGCCAGGGGAAAAAAGACAAAAAAATATGACGTAGTTTCGAATACCTAGTGTTTCAATCGACTCGTGCAACTAGTGTCTTTCATCTTCCTTATGCATTCATTTTCGGATTAATCAGCAGTCACGTTCATTCGTAAGCAACGAAGTTGGAAGTGGAGGAATCCGGACGAAGAGCACCGCTGCTGTCCCAGACGCCACGCCGTACTTGGAACAGAAGTCCCTAGGGTTTGGGAGGTACGTGGGGGAGGGGGGGGAGGAGATCTACACGCAGCGCTCCCGGCGGGTGAGGCGAATGACGGCACCGTAACAAGCTGCTAATGCCGGGGAATGCGCGTGCGCCGGACTGAACGGGTCCGCGGGCCGCCGCCTACGACCAAACAAAACAAAAAAAGAAGAAAAAAGCCGCCGACCTCGGGAACGAGCGCGAGCATTATGTGGCGCTCTCGCGGAAAGTTGCGAGTTGATGAGAACAAACGGCTGCACGTGCGCGCAAGTGGCCCTAATGGACGCGGTCGGCGGTCGCTGGCCCGGCCCGGCCCGGTCGCGTCGCGTCATATCGCGTCGCGTCGCGTCGCGGACGCGTTGCGTCGGCGTCGCGTCCGCGTCGCCGTCGCCATCAGTTCGCGTCGCGTCGCGTCGCATGGTCGCGTTTCGCGTCCCCCCCCCGGCGTCCCGCATCGGTGGCGGTCGGGCGTCCGGTCGGCGTCGCGTCGCAGCGTCGCCATCGGCGTCACACGTATCGGCGTCGCAATCGCGTCGCGTCCCGCATGCGCAATCGCGTCGCCGGTAGCATCGCCTGTGACGGGCCGAGGCGCAAGCGGCGCGGCGCCCGCATAAAGCACTTCAAGCTGACCGTCGCGACGCTTCGCTCAGCGCGCTCTGCCACGTCTTCAATTAGTCTCTAGATACAGCCAGTAGCGCCACTGCCGCCCTTTAATATCCGTCAACCAATAGTTCGGCTAGGCACGCATCAGGAGCTGAAGGAAAATTGTGTAAACAGTTTGTCGACGTTATGGAGACTTTCAAGAATATTAACTTTGGTTTGGGATAGTTTTGTGGTTCTCAACGCAAGAATACCAAACATTTCTAATCGCGTCACATCGTATCGCGTCGCATCGCGTCGCGTCGCATGGCATCGCGTCGCGTCGCATCGGACTGTGACGGGCCGAGGCGCAGCGGCGCGGCGCCGCATAAAGCACTTCAAGCGACCGTCGCGACGCTTCGCTCAGCGCGCTCTGCACGTTTCAATTAGTCTCTAGATACAGCCAGTAGCGCCACTGCCGCCATTTAATATCCGCTCAACCAATAGTCCCGCTAGGCAGCATTCAGGAGCTGAAGGAAATGTGTAACAGTTTGTGACGTTATGGAGACTTTCAAGAATATTAACTTTGGTTTGGGATAGTTTCGTGGTTCTCAACGCAAGAATACCAAACATTTCTAATTTTCGTTACAACTGGATATAAAATGAGTTCCGTGGATCAATGGAATGTGCTACTCTCTATATCTTGTGATCTTGTGACTCTTAGCTTTAATGTTTTAATCCAGGGGTGTTGCTAGAAACGTTTCCCCTTCTTTCTCCCACCTGCCCAGACACGCACCAAATAAACAACTTCATCTAAGCCTTTAAATCTATAATAATAATAATAATAATAATAATAATAATAATAATAATAATATCCAATGCGCGTAGAAATGGGAAGAAAACTCTGCAGCCTTCGCCCATGTGAGAGGGAACTATGGTTTTGATATGTACCTAGAAATGGCGAGAAAAATTGAAAAAAACAAAGAAACAGTTTTGATTTTGGAAAATGTAAATATTTGATTGTGCTAATACGCCTATTCTCCTTCTGCGCGTATCGACTTAATTATCACACTCGGTATGTCACTGCTTGCGTCACAGCTGAGGTCAAGCGACATCATGTCAGGCTCCAAGGAAGAGGTCGCTCATCATTTGATATTTGCTGTTCACATGTTGCATTTACATGGTATCTTGTACAGAAACTTTTTTTAATGTGTAAAGAACTGAAGAAATACGTGTATACTATTCTGTGTTATTACAACACTCGTGAAGACTGTTTTAATTCCAATATTCAATTTATTGCATAGTTATTCCAAAGTATTTTTTGGCAGTGTGCATGCTACTTTCGTATTTTTTATGTGGCTTTGTTGAGCAGCAATTTGTCTGATGCGGTCTACTGTTATTTTATTAAAAAAGGAAATATGTTTGATAAGATGCTTTTGAAAACTGTGACATGAATGACTCAGTAGATTTTGTTGTAATTATGTCTACAATTAAAACAAGATTCAATTAAAGGAGAGACATTATTTACCTTGGATAGTTCAAATAGTGAAGAAAAATCGATAAATTATAAAATTATCTACAAATTAAATTTATAATTTTTAACTAAAACATTCAAATTATGAAAGTGTGTTGGGCAATTTACGGTAATATCTTTTCAATGATATCACTTGGGTGATTCACTCCTTTTTCTATCCATTGCAATAAGTCTGAATACTTTCCGTCCAGAGCTAAGGCATCCACGAAAGAGCATTGTTTCAATTTCGGACGTAGTTTTTACATTTTCCATGTTATTATTATTATTATTATTATTATTATTATTATTGTCTCTTTTATCCATAATATTCCTTGTAAAATAATGGACGAAAGTAAAGAAGCTCTTTGTAGACTTGGGACAAAAATGACTGCTGGTGTAAAAGGTAGGTTTGTCTAAACCGACACGAGTCAGGAGTGTGGGCGAAAACGTATACCACTCCCCACGCTTCGTCTGTTAGGCACATTGGTCTACAGTTCCAGTGTACCGAAAACTTCTTTACGGGGAAACAATCATAGTCTTGTAAGTACGTCTTGATTGATTAACAAGCTGCGTGGGAATTAAATCCCTGTGACTCCGAAATGAATATAGAGCAGCCACTCAGGATCCCGAGATTGATTGAATGGAGTTGATTTTCGTTAGGCTAGCCGTTCTCCGACGACAAATGTTGGGAGAGTAGTTTCATCGCCAAGCGAGAGGTGATTTCGAGTAGCCAGGGTGGGGTGGCTTAAGGCCCATTCACAGTGCAAACGTAAACATAAGCATAACGCATAGATGTAAACGTTAACATAAGTTATAGACTGAAGTATCCACAATGTCTTGCATAAACGTAAGCAAAATAAGACTTTCTAATGGCTGTGAGACATTCTAGTGTACTATTGTTCGGATGTGAGAATAGATTTCGAGGTACCGACTGTGTCCATGGCCCATATGGCGTTAGTTCGTCTATCGACGTCACTCCTCTTTCGATTCTCGATTGTCAATTACCGTACTGTGATTGGTTCATTTCTTATATCTTACTTAAGCATAAGAACAGAAACTTGCGAGCTTCTAAGTGAACCTCTTACGTGTTATGCTTATGCGAACGCATTGTGAATGAATCCACTCGTGGACATAGTCCTAACTTATATGTTACGTTTAAGTTTGCATTGTGAATGGGCCTTTACAGTGCGGAGGCGTTCACGCGCTCTCCCTCGCGCCGCGGAGATTGTGGGCGCAGTAAGGGGAGTTGCTCGACCAACGCACATTCAGGGATTTGTCAAGTACGAATACTTTAGACCAATTTATTTTCAATGCTGAATTTTTTAAAATGTTAATGACTCTTATCCACCCGTTTCTTGTGAATGGTTGATTGTATTGATCAGTAGAAGTAACTAGTTGGTATAACAACTCCACATTGCTACTGAATCTCCTTTCAAGCTCTAGGAGAGGGATGAAACGAATTGAGAATAAAACGAAGACCATATTCACGTACTCAGCACAGTATGAATCAATCGTAAGGATGTACTTGGAGATAGTATTGTTTCAATGAGCTTGTATATTTCAGAGTGGAAATCATTGACTAGACAGCTGAATATTGATTAATTGCGTCTGTCAGGGACATATTTCTACGCTTCCAGCAGGGGACATGATAATGGGGGGGGGGGTCCTCGGTATTATCCCGCCAATGCGCACTCTGGCGGGGGAATAAAGCGGCGATTAACGCGCTGTATTGTGTTTTATTGCCAAAGCCAGGGAAACAATGAAAAGTTTTAGGTAGCACAATACATCTATTCGAGCGTGAAAACCCGCTAAAAGCTCCATTATACCAACGTATATACTGTTGAGTCGCTGACACATTCGCAGACGAGATCGATAAAGAAAACGCGTGCACCTGAAGACAGCATTTCGATTATTCGAATTCCGGTTGAGAAGGGACCTCGTGTAGCGCGCGTGTGCGGGGTTGCGCGGTTCGGTACCAGAGCTGAGGCTGTTTAAATACTCGTGAGTTCATTACTTCCCGCTTCGTCCGTGTGCCCGAGTATCGGCGCTAGAAACTGCAAACCTGCAGTTCCAGTGGCCTCCCCTTCGCTTGCTCGCGAAGGCTCTTGGAGTGCGCTTGTGCTGGCCCGTTCCATTCCGTCCCGGCCCGTTCCGCTCGAGCGCCGGGCGCCGCTCGTTCGAAAACCTCTCACCCACGAGGTGCAGAGCAGTGATGCGACATCGATAGTAAAACATCGCTGTTAGCGAGCATCGGTGTTCAAAATTAAAACATCGATGTTGAAAATACATAGACTGAAAACCATATCGATGTTTTTTTTTAGACTGATTTAGTAACCTCTAACATTAAATTCATTTGCATTAAAATTAAATTCGACAGAGAACGTGTTTATCTATTTTCCGAGTAAAGATATGAGAAGGGGTAGACCATACGCCCAGAGCGTATTTGTTAACCACATCATCTCAATGTGCGAAATAAATAGGAAGATAGAAGAAATACAAGGGCATGGAGGTCATCTCAGGCGAGAGAGTTTGGTCGCTGAAAGTATCATACAAAGAGCGTTCGTTATTTTGTTTTAAGACAGTGTTACCATCGGTTGTGTTTCATATTATACTTTTACGGTATTGTGATCCTGGAAATTTTTCATTAAGAAACCACACATCGGAAAGGAAAAAAAACTCGATCTCCAAACATCAGTGTTAAAATAATATGGACGTCAATACATCGATGTTTAAAGCATTTGTACAAAATCTTCGACGTTTTCGAAATATGGACATCGATGCCGCATCCCTAGCTATGCAGAGTAGCTCACCGCCATCAGACTTGTGATCTCCAGTGCATCTACATGTTTATTGGTGTGTGTGTGGGGTAAGCCAGTTAAATAGCGCGTGTCCAACTTCGTCTTGGTCTCGAACCTTTAGGTGTGTCGGAGCAAAGTTTTACGTTCTTTAGATCACGTAGCGCGTGTAATTCAAGGCCTTAACATTTCTTGTGAGTTCAGCCACTGGTTACATTCTGCGGTGGTTTTCTCTTGCGTGTTTCTTTTTATATTCGCTTGAAGTTAGCACAAATTGATTTGCATAGATTCCGTCCGCGTGTCGTGTTAAATTCTAGTTAGCACTACTTCATACGTAGTATATACTTTATAGGGAATACTGCTCTTTTTTAAATTGTGCCTTTGTGTTTTAGATTTTTAGGTTGCTTATATAGCGTATTGTGCACAAATGTCCGATTTATCTTTTTGCATGTCGATTGATAATTTTGGGCCTTTCACACAAACTATTATATTCCCTTCAAACATATATAATCAACTTCATTGTCCATGCACGTTTCATTACGCACGGCAATTGTTTAGTTGCAAATCATCAGTAAATGTAAACACATTTGTAACGTATTTTGATCGTTCTGTTCTTATTTGATAGTGTTCAAGCCGGAGTGAATTCTGTGGATCACATATTCTTGTTTTAATGGTACAGCTGACGCTCAATTCATGAACCTAAAATAGTTTCTTACGTCAAACGCTTACTTACCGTAATAGCGCCGACGATACTTTCTTTATTTGTGAGTATGAGTTCGTGAATTTTATCTATTTTTCGAGAAAATCGATTCCCGATAAATGGTTTTCTTGCTATCCAAAAATGTTATCATGATTTAAATCGCTCATTTACATGAGTGCCCAGCAAAAGGCACGATCCCTGAATTGTGTTGAATGCAAAGTGTGCATAACTCAGTCGATTTATTCCATAATGTAGTGTGCTGTTTAGTTGACAGGTCGCTGTCTTGGGCGCACCCGTACATTTTTCACTACCGGAACGTAATTGTACTACACGCAGTAGTCGGATGCATCCCAAAAAGCGTTGCCATCCGACGATTACCACCACCTGGTACTCCGCCCCTCCCCCATCCTCGCAGGTTGCTTGCTTAGGCCCGCGTGAGGACGCCCCTTATGAATTCCAGTGTAGAGTCCACGCCGCGGAAGCCCTTGCCAAGTACGCGTACTCCTCCGGCGCGGAGGCTGCACGTCATGTAGGCGCCAATGAGTGTGCCCACTTGTTGGTCGGAGCGGAGCGCGGGCAAGCGAGCTGCTTGGCGGCGCGGGTCGCCGCCGCCGCCGCCGCGCCGCTCGGGAGGCGATGCGGAGGCGCGATATCGGCCTCCAGTCGACGCGTCCGCCCGCGCCCGCGCCCGCCGTCGCTCAGTCTGTGACCCCAGTGCGCGTGGCGGGAGCGGCGGCGGCGGCGACGGCGCCACAGCACAGTGGGCGAAAACGGCGCACTCCGATACGCCGATCCCTCAACGCGCGCAACGTTGTTGTTTTTTTTTTTTAAGCATTCCACGCACGCCTCTCCGGAGAAACGCGGTCTTTCGGTAAAGGATTTTTCGGGCGAAGAAAATGTCCGGTGCGGTTGCCTGTAAAGGGAAAGCGAAGGCGACGTGCCCCGAGTCGGGAGTTGCCAGCTTGCAAAAAACTGTGCATTGTCCGTCAGCGGAATTCATTAGCGTCAGCGGATTTCATTAGCGTTGAGCGCTTGCATTGGTGTGGAGACGGAAGTTTAGAACACAGGCCTTCAGGAACTTTTCGGAGCTTTGTTCATGTCAAAACAATCGTGTAATTGCATTCAATAGGTACTAGGAAAATGAGGGTTGGTGCATGTTCGAAATTTTTGTTGTTAACGTACGTTCTCGGGAACATTCAGAAATTTGAAAAATATAAAGAGTGTGAAAATGACTGGATGTTACAACGTAATAATTACAATTATGAGCTTTGCATTACGCCTGTACGCACGCGTCAGAGAATAACATTTTATGAAATACATTAATGAAGGAAATTAATCTGAAAAGGCTATTATATCATCTTCGGGCGGGTGTTCCGTGCACACAGTGAACGATTGTTAAATGAAACAAATTCTGGGATGACAAGCGCCGAGGCGTGACAAGTCGTATTCGTCGATTTAGGCGAAAAGAGTGGGGTGCTGGTGAGCGATTCTTTTCGCGGGCCGTTGAGTAGGCCGGTCGTGACGGCCGCCCGCGCGGGCAGGCGATTGGGCGCACTGCGGCGGCGCGTGGGGGAGCGGCCTCGGGAGGCGGCGGCCGCGCCC
>BOPP01000148.1:3104538-3125629 GCA_017312745.1 Gryllus bimaculatus | reverse complement strand
GCGCCGGCGCAGCTGGGAGCGGCGGTGGCGGCGGCGGTGGCCGTAGGCGGCGGGGGGCGCCCCAACGCCGCCCCGCCGCTGCCGCCGCCCGCCGCCCGACCATGCGCGTCCCGCCGCTGCGCGCGCCCGCGCTCGCGCCTGCCTTCGCGCTCAAGGTACGTCGTTCGCCTGCGCGGTGCGAGGCGCGCTGCACCGGCCGGGCCTCCAGGGCCTGGGGAGTTGTGGTTTCTGTGTGTGTGGGTGGACGTGACAGTCGGAAATGATTTTATTCCGGCGGCGGTGCTCTTCAAAGCACGAGACACGCAATCTAGAATGCGCTGAGTTGTCAGGTGTTTAAAGTTTAAACACTACGCAAGTTGTACGAAGCATCATTTATTGAAAGTCTTCCCGGGTTTGGGTGCCATGTTCATTCATCGCCCGTTTTTTTCGTGCAGTGAACCGGGTGTTTCCAGCTGAGAACGATGCAATGCAATATCGTGGATTTCGAAACTCGATTCTTTTATCAGCAATTTCATGAAATGGACTCTGTAAGATGGAAGATGAACAAAAAGTTATTGCAAGGAAGTCGTTTTGTATTTCCTATTCGTTTTACCAAAGTGCTTGATTAGCATCTAGTATTCAAACATGAGTGCCGGAAAGGAGAATGAAGGTTTCTGGTTACAATTTTACATTTTGACGTCGACAATTGATATATTCCTATTTTCAAAGCACAATTACTCCTTTCTTTGTAATCTTAAACCTATTGTTCTCTTTAGATAAGCGCTGATATGGGAATGGAGGACTTGGACCACATTAATCAACGTTCGTACTTCGTTTCCGATTTTTTCCCGTTCGTGTCATTCCAGTCACCTGGTACGATATATTTATAAATGGCGTGAACAGGCAGAATTCTCAGGTGACGAGGTCGGGTTGCGTTGCCAACTAACATGACTGCTAATGCATTTTCTTATGCCGGAAGAATAAGTGCTTTAAAAGTTTTCACTATATGAAATTGAATCTCGTCAAGAGTTTAAAAACGTTTTACTTGAATGTGTACGATGCTTTGATGTGTACCGAGTGAATCTCTATTATTTATATTAATATTATATTATAATATAATCCTTTATAACTACTATTATAATTATATTAGCGCGGCGGAGGTATAGAGCAATCATTTTTTGTTCATAAATGGGATATTTTAGCACATTTCCTAATTTTGTTATTGTTCCCAGTAGGTATTGAGAGCGTTTTTCGAAATATATTAATAAAGAAATAAAATTTATAGAAGCACCATATCCACTTACTTACATAGGAAAACAGCCCCTTTTAAAAATCTTCTGTAAAATTAGGAAAATGTGACAATGGCCTTTACCTTGAAGGTGCAGATTTGACTTTTTAGTTTCCATCGCCTACCTATAAATTGAAACCGCGAGTAGCAATAGAATGGAAATGGCGAAATTATGAATCTGATAATTATGCGATATGCCTTCGCAGCGCGCTGCGCGTGGGCGGAGGAGGCGGGGCGGCGCGGGGCGGGCGCAGCCTTGCGTCGCGCCGGTGCGGTGGGACGGATCCAGTTCGGGGCGCCCGTTGCCGTGTGCCAAGTGCGGGGGTCGTCGCCGAAGGATGTGGGAGCGCGGAGGCGTCGAGTTCCCGTTGCCGTCGCCGTCGCCTTTGCAATCCGTCAAATCCTTTTGCGAGCGGGTAGCCGGGGGCTTCCGAGAAGACGCAATCGCTAACAAAACTTGAGCTTCTACACGCACGACTTCGCTGGCGCTCTGTGGTTTCGTAGGGAACGTGAGCCACGGCCTGTGGGCAGCGGGTCGGGGTTAGCGGGGGGAGGGGGGCACCGGAAGCTGGTCAACGCATATCACCTGATTTCCCTTGCAGGTTTTATTCGGTCGTGTGCGCCCTGTCCGATGGAAATATTGGAATACTTCCAGGAGTGCCGTTTCCAGTCTGAAATAAGGGTGAAGGTGTCTCGTTTCTAAGACATTTGAGTGTCTTAGAAAGTGCTTGTGGTATTAAAATCTTCTCGGGAGTTGGCTGCAGTGCGCCTGTAGGACCCCGTAGTGCCTGTCGCGTGGGTTGGAGGTTGGGAGCTTTCTCCAGAGTAAAAGGCGCGCCCCCCGCGTGGGCTGCAACGCGAGGTGGTGCCTGGCTTGAGTGAAGGTGAAGGGGGAGGGGGAGGGGCGGGGGCTTGGTCTCCTGCACGGGGCTGTGGGCGGCGCGTGCTCCCCGCCTCCCTTGCTCCGCGTACTGCAGGCGAACGAGGCCACTGGCTCTCAATGTGCACCCTCCTCTCCCCATCCTCTTGCCCTCCACCCCCTCTCTCTCCCTTTCTTTCTTTCTTGCAAACCATGTCGCAGGAAATGTGGATAAGGAATGAGCGTCAATATGCCATTACACGTCTTTTCTTATAATATTTTGCATTTTTTCCCTACGTGATCATTGCTTGTTAGAGCTAATGTTTGTTGCTAATCCCACTTCATAATCTGAAGCATTTCACTAACAAAAGTTTAGCATAAAAACAGCAAGAGCGTGTCACCTACCATCATTATATCTAACAGTTTAAATAACTTTACATGTACCTTATTACAATTTCGTTTCATAGAAAAAAATGCATTGATCACATTAACTATGCGGAATTGGCTGCACATAACTTATGATTGAATTTTCAATGCCATTTTTCCCAACTTCAAAACTAACGTGATACAAAGAGGACTACATCTCGTTCATAAAAAAAGCGTCAGAAGTCTTAACTTACACGTCAGTGCCTCAATTGTGAACATATTGTAAAAGGGAAGCAAATTTTATATTCCAATTACTTAATGCATTTGTAACAATATCAGTATTTCATTATCTTACTGCGCTTCCTTAACTGGATCATTTTCGGGTTGCGGATTATTGTTAATTTCGTATTCTTTTTGATCTGAATTCGTATTACTGTTGATTTCTTGTATTGTTTTTTTGTCGATTGCTAATTGCAATGGACGCGTAATTTTTCTCCAGGAAGGTTTAGCCGTTAGTCCTATTTATGAAAAGTATTGTGTATATCCTAGTTTCCTTCAGTTAGATTTCTTACCCTTGTCGTGGGTTCTGCAGGATGTTTAAATTTTATTTGCAGTGGGTGTGCGCACTGCTGACGAGATATTAGTGAGAAAAGGGCAAGCTCAATGCACTTTCTCACGTTTGTGCACTCGTTTCTTCCCATGGCTTGCCTGTGGACATCGCCTAGCGACGAAGCGATAGAGTGAGCTTAAGATTCCCAGGATGAAGGATTATACACGCCTATTTACTAGATCCTTTGCGATTATTCGCATTTGCCGTATCTACAGTGACGATTCCATCACGTTAAAGTGAATCTTAAGCGATGATCGATGGAAGTTGGCCATTCTCGCGTCACGAAGAAAATGACAGGACCCCGTAAACTCCTTATTGATCGTTCAAATGATTTTCGTGTGGTTTCTATTTGTTCTGACCTTGACGCGCGCATCAGAAAAGGTGTATATGCGAATGGCTCACGATTATCATTCGAAGAATCGGATATTATTTATGTATTCAACTCCACCTACGAGAAGAAACTATAGTACACGGCTGCATTGACCTTTCAGAAAAATCTGACTTCTCGCATTGTCGCTACGGAATCAACAAAATGCCACGACATAGCCGTTTGTAATCACAGCAAACCGTTCACTCCGGAGCAGAAGTTGAATTCTATCGGATGCAAACGGTCAACGCAGACGTTCCTTCCTCTTGTTTGCAAGTGGTGTTGTAGAACTTGATTAACGAATGATTCCGTTTTATGACGAGTATTGGCTCACCTGACGTAAACATATGGACGACAGGTGAGTCAATGCCGAAGCTGTAAAAAAAGAGATGCGTGTGTGTTGCCTGGTGCGAGGCATCAGCCTTGCGTGACCGCGGAGACCATGGCCCAGGCCACCAGACTCACTGCTCCGTGGATACGCACGGTTCACACAGTAGTCAGTCGTGGTTACAGTTTATCACATTCTTCTATTCATTTTAGTAGTTCCATTTGCCTTGTAGTAAAAAAATATATTAACCGCATGATAATGAAAAATACATTTGTAGCCTTTTTTATTGCCATCCTTCGAAGATATTCGTATATAAGTGCTTAGCAATGTTTATTACTAATTTCTCGGCGCCCAGAATTTGAAAGAAACACTATGCAATTGCCGGCCTCACGTACTGTCTCAGTTCGCGTACTCAATGCATTACCTCTTGCGACACGGCTGACGCCATGCGGCAGCAAGACTGCAAGGAAGAGACCGTTCGCCATTATGCTAATTACGCCATATTTGCTAATTACGGGTTGCGTTATGATACATCAACTTTTTATATTCTTAGTTTGTAAAGAACTATTGTAACGTTTATCCGTACGTACTATACTAGGCTGTACCAGAATTCGTGAACCCCTTTTTGTAAAAATATTTAGATTATTACGGCGATATGGAGGAGCAAGTTTTTCTAAATGTTGTCCTGCCCCCAAAAACCCCTGAGTTTTAAAAATGCAGGTAACCCCCTCGAAAAACACTATAACTTACAGAAATGTTTTATTAATTTCTTAAATTATGAAAAAAGATACTTTTATGTATCGAAATATTCATTAAAACCTCAAAATAAATCACAATTAGTTACAAATAAACAAACATAACATATACAAACACATAAACAAACATATATGTAAATTTGACAATAAAATACAGAAAAAATTTTCTGCAATAAAAAACTCCAATTAGTCTCCACAAACACAACCAAAAACAGTTAGCTGAGAGCCTGCATTCGTCTCTGCAGCGACTATGACCGGCAAGACCTATAGGTTCGAGTTCCGACAGCGGATTTTCAATAGTACCTACAAAGCTAGGGCGAATTCAGCCGCTGGTTGGGGCACAATTCTAGCGACCGGCTGGACTGATCGATAGTAGTGCGTTGTTTCTCCACACATCAGGCGTATTCCGGGGAAGTACGCTTACAAACTGCGCAGGATCTTCCTTTCCTCGTCTTTCCCTTCTTCTCTTCCCCTACTTCCCCTTTCTTCTTACATACACACTTAAATGCACTATTCTGTCACTTATGACGGCCCAGTCGGGAGCATAGAGCTTGTCCTGGCTGGAGCGGTGCCCTCGCGTACCTGGAAGGAGAATTCTCCGCAAGCGGACCTATAGGTCGGTGCCTGATCTCTCCATCCAGCGGTGGAAGAACACAGCCTCCTCCGGATAGAAAACATTCACTGATGGAACCATCACCGTAGAAGTTGACTTTCCCGGAAACATCAATCGTATAATCAAATGCGAAGAAAACAAAAGTACAAAATGAACTTACAGGAAGATGCAAACTTATTTCGCAACTTCTACACTTGTTATACATTTGTTACTATATTGCACAAACAATAAAATGAAAGAAAAATTATGTTTGCGGTAATGATTGAGAATTTAAAATCTGACAATTGGGGGAGGGGGGAGTTATTCCTTCGATGCAATAAATATGTGCTTTAACTTTCGAATGATGAAAACCAGTATTTTGAAGGAACTATTTTTTCAAAAGTAGTATTCCCCCATAAACCCGGATAAATCTAAAAATACCCGATGGGTCCGTATTTGTTTAAAAATGCGAAGTAATTAAAGACTAAGACCGGTTTTTCCATATCCTTTTTATTTTTATTTATTTTTTTTTTTTTTTGCAGTTTTGCATGTTCTTTTTAGAAAAACATTTTGTGTTGTTTTGTTTAATAGGCCACTAGTATTTCATTATATTTTCTCAATTTCGGTGAAAATGCCAGAACACTTTTTCCAACCACTTGCACTAATCTCCAAGTTTCAGCTAAACCGTTGAGCGTCAGTGTATTCGGGTAAAATTAATCGGACAGTGTGTATAGCATTGTGACGATTTAAAGCCAAAAAGTGACGACGATTATGAGGGCGATAATTCAGGACCAAATGAATGTCCGTTCCATAGTGGAATGGTATTTGGTTGACCAATAGTTCGCGTGGCCAGTACCTGTTCGCCAACGTTCACACCGAAAAGAAAGGCCTCGCAAATTCCTTTGGTCTTAACAGTAAGTTGTAAAAGTCTGTATGCCGAGAAGTTGCACTTTCATCAGCACGTAGTCGACGTAATGTGCCCAGTATAAGACGACAGTCACCAGTCAATGGTTGATGAGCAAGGCTGTCATATTTCGCCGGTGACTCATTTCGTGGGATGCGAAAGGCAGGAGAAAATAGGTTTCCTGAAAGAAATGAAACCTAAAGGAAAGAACCTCCGAAACTAAAGGAGTTGCTTTCAAATTCTTAGATATCGGTCTTACACTTGAACTCGACAGAATTAATACACGAAAATAAAATGTAGATTTATGTAGTTGATGCGCCCATTTCACTTGCCAAGAACTGTTAATTTCAAAATTCACCATTTTGACATTTCGTTGGCTTCTCATAATTAACTTCAGACATTTGCTATCGACTTCTACATATTCAGACGAGTCCTTTTGTGCGTAAACTACCAGTTTCGCGATTCTCTTCTGGGAACACATTTTCATCCAAACCGTGCCTAGGGCAAGTTGAATTGCTACGAATGCCGATTGATGGGTATTGCCGAAGAGACAAATTACTTCAAAAACGAATGACGAAAAGCAGTAATTTCTGAGTGTATGGAATGACGACATCTCTGAATCTAATCGGAACGCGACGTATTGCCACGCTTACAACCGAAGTGCCGGAACTGTAACGCTTTATTTAAATGTGCAAATGACTGCATGAGACTCTCGGCGACTTTTAGTGCCAGCACAACATTCCGATGAGATACAACTTAGGATAAAATATGAAAATTACGCAAAACCTTCCTTACATTGAGTCGTGTCATATCTGAAAATGAATCATTTGTCAGTTAAGCGTTTGTGTACGTGAGCGCATGCAGATGCAGTTCTTACCTGCTGTGCGTAGGAACGAAATAGTATTGATTTTTTTTTACTCCTGAAATGTCTCCTACATGTATGTGTACCAATCAGAACTATTTAGAATAACCATGCGTTTAGAGCAATGTATTTCTGCGTGCGTAGGCTCTAAACGTAACAATTCACAATGAAAGTCCAGCTTGCAGGCCAGGCTACTGCGGGACTGTAAATCTGTCGCCGCTGCAATTGTTTCGCGATGAATCGAATTGCTAACGGGCTTGCTCCTGAAAGAGCTTTGTAAGATTCTCGTGGAATGAGTTCTGTCACGTGCTGTCCTGGAATACCGATTATGGGCACGTTCGCGAGAGGTCAGGAGGAGATGGGGGCTATCATCGATCACAGCAATTACTGCGATGTGTGACATTGGCGATTGCGAAGGCGTGCGCCGTGGATGGGAGCTGCGAACGCGCTTCCGTCCTTCCGCCCCCCCCTCCCTTCTCGCGCCCCGCCCCGCCACTCCACCCGCCCCACCCACTCGCGCTTTTTCTCTCTTGCCACGCGTAGTGGTCAGTATGGCTGATCGCTCACTTGGTTGTACTGGTAAAAAACGAAGTGACGGAATTCAAATTCACAGGATTTACGCCAGAACACGATGATTGGAGAAGATATGTCGTTAACCCAAAGAAAGAGTGATACTTCAAGAGGGGCTAAATTAGTTGTATGAAGTTGTTTTTGTATTGCATGCTTTCTCTATCGTAGCGTTGCTGTACATCCGATGAAGTTGAAAAAACCGGTTCGATCTTAAGTGAACTCCAGTAACCCTCTAAGAATTTTAGCTTACATCAGTTCTTACGTAGATCTTCGCAATGTTTATACATCAGAATAGAACTTTTTTTAACGTCGCAAATCGACACTTTTTCGGTCATTACGGACCACTATTGCCTTTAACGGTATGGTAACTGGGAAGATAGCATGATATGGTGATGATAGATGGTGGAATACAACCATGCCCCAGGCGGGACTCGAATCCGCGATCCATCGGTCCGAAATCTCTAAGGCACTACTGCCTTAACGATCTAGACCGTCCGACCGGCAGAATATAACTTTTGTTTGACTTTATTGTGCAGGAATATTGTGGAAGTTTCCTACAAAAGTCACGTAATTATTAGTTTGCCTACGTATCTGTATGCCTTGGTTCAATCTCCTTCGAAGTTGATCTCCCGCCTCGTTTTCGCTTCATCCCGTCCTTTTGCTGTTGCCTTTGTGCCCCCTGCCATTTCTTAGACTGGAAGCCGCACATGGGCCTTCGAGGACCTGCTTATTTCGTAAATTGTATATCACCAGCCTTTCTGTGAGGAATTACCGAGCGATCAGAGAAATTGCTACTCGCTCGTAAGTGCTTTCAGGTTAAAAAGTGTTATTCTGGCACGTTCTGTTGCTGTATTCGTATCTATTTTCTTCGCTCGTTACAAAGAAATGACCTCAATTCGGAGAGTTGCAATTTATCTGCTTGGCAAAAGGATTTTCTAAGGACGCGTCGTGGAAGCCCCTTTCGTATGCGAGAGAGGGGCTCCTCTTCGTGAAAGGGCGAATGGGCGCGCTTTTGCTCCTAGCCTTGTGTGACCGGCTCTGTGAGATGTAAATTTCCTCAGAGGGACTCGAATTTAATCGTTTCTGAGATCATTTCGAGACCACTTGGATGCAAATGCCGCGACCCTTCAAATACCAACGAAGTTGCAGCTTCTTGTTTAAAACATGCGCTTTCAAGGATTCATGTTCCACTGACAAATGTATAAGTAGTTTTTAAAGTTGGTATGCCTGAGTACAGTTTTCTGTAAAGCCGTGGATTCCTCTGTGAACCGCATGGAGTTCATAACAAATTTCTGTGAAAGGATGGAACGTACAGGTTTGTTTTTGTTTTTTTTGTCGACAAAATGTATAGTTCATGTATCTGCAATTTTGCGTTGATTTTTAAGGCATTGCTTGGAGAATCAGCAAAACTATTCGAATAAATGGTATTGTCATCAGCAATATTTTTATTTAATAATTCATTTGATAATGCAACAAAATAAAATTGTAATAATGACGTCATTTTACTCAACTATTTTGAATGCCAACAGTACATCACAAGTAACTCACTATTAGCAAAATCCTAAATGCCCAAAATTTCCGAATGCTGTGTGGACTTCCGTTCACGGGCGAGCGCGGCGTTGCCGGGGTTGCGGTCTGCAAGTGCTGGAGCAGCTTTTTGCGCGCCGCCTTGAACGCTCTGTAGGCGCCGCGGCGCTCCATCTGCGCCGAGCTGTCGCTGCGTGCGACGCCGCCGCTCGTGGGCTCCCACAACGTCTCTACGCCTTCCTAGTCCCTAAGCGTTGTCCGGGCGCCTTTGGCACTGGCTCCGCGATTGCCCATTAGCATTTATATTATTCTATCGTGCTGTTTTACTCGCGTCCGAGAGGCGCGTTTTCGTGTGGTCGCTTGCGTTAGAGCAGGACTGCCTTCCGCCTCGTTTATATGCAAAACTATCCACTCTGCTGTCGTGCGTATGGTAAATGTATTTCCTGGTATGGTAAGAATCCACTAAGGGCACCGAGGCTGTTGAGAGTAGGCCTAAGAGAAATTCTAATATTTTTATGACAAAAAATAGGAACATTCTGCCCACCTTGAGAATTGATTAGAGGATGTCAATCCATGTAGAACTTGATTCAGTTTTCGAAGATCAACTGCAATCCGTCTAGTTTCACAAACTAGCAACAATGAATTTGGTGGAAAGGTCTCTCGTACGTCCTCCTTGACGCCGCTCCCGTCTCGGTTTGGTTATTTTACTGCGCATTTGTTGATGTTGCCAAGTTGATTGCTGACGCGAGCGCGGGGAGGGGCAGCTAAGCGCTGACACAGCCGCGGCCGCACCCTCACGCGCCGCCCGCGCCCGCGCCCGCGCCCGCTCCGGGACAGCACGCGAGGGGCCCTCCCGCGCTTCCGAGTGGAGCCGAGTAAATGAGAAAGCGCTTTTGTACTTCTCGCGAGCCATTTTGTAGCTCTTATTCATTGTTTTAGCTGCACTTACAGAGCGTTTCCACGAGGAAGATATGCAGATCTCGACTGCGTTGAATGTAGAGCAATTAAAATTCTGTTGATTTGTTATGGCCGGTAAAAGTCTTCATCTCGAAAATGTGTGAAGAGTGGTGATTTGTATCTCATACGTAGTTCTAGTGGTTTTAAGTAACCTTACGATTACAATAGTTTGTTTTCTTAGTTTTCTGTGGTAGCTGTGCTTTTCTTTAGAAGTATTTCTTATCGACAGTAATGTTTGAAATTGTCTGTTTACTTCTTTCTGAAATCTGTCTGTTACCAGTATATCACTTTCGCACGAAACGTGGCCGTTCAGATGAAGCGGGATGTTTTGAGGGAAAATTCCTGAAAGAAAACGCAAAAGCAGCTCCAATTTTTCTTTCCAGAAATTGTTGAAGTGAGGCTCATTTACCTCGGGGGGGGGGGGGGAGGCAAAGGTTGGCGCTCCAGAACTTAAAGCAAGACCACCGGCTCGGCTCCGAAGGCGGCGCGGCGAGGCCGCGCAACTGCGGCGTGGCTGGCGAAGGCGAGAGGCTGACACTGTTGGACCCCGCCGCCCGCTCGCTGCCTTCTCCGCCCCCCTCCCCGGCTTCCGCCGCCTTTCACCGCCCCGCCCCCCCGCCCGCCACCGCCGCACCCGCTACTGCCGCCACCCCGCCCCTGCCCCCGCACACTTTTTGCGGGCGGCAGCAGCGGCGCGGCAGGCCAGGCTGCGAGGGCGCCGCGCCGGCCGTCCTTCGCGGGAGGCGCAGCGGGGGCGCTCCGGAGCACTCGCCTCCACGCGGAGAGCAGTCAGATTTATATTAATCGCGCCGCTTCGCTTTCCACTCTAGTACGCGCGCACTATTTTCTCGCTCGCACTCGTTAGTACGATTGAATGCGAATGGATAATCTTCAAGTTTAGATTGATTGGTGTTTCCTGGCGCGTCAACTGCTACTGTCATTAGTTGCTGTCTCCGTGAAGGTCATCTTCCGTTTTGAGAAGTGGCTGTGATCTTACCCTCTGGATGACGAAATCCTACAGGGGCTAGTGCGGTTTCCCTAAACCAGGTATCTCCCACCAGTTGGGTACCACCTGATACGGGACAAGCTCTAAGATTTCGAATGGTCTCACGCAATGCGTGCTAGTGTAGTGCATGTAAGTGTAAGAGTATCTAAGTAAGGGGGAATAGGGTAAGGAATGGTAAGGAAAGATTGCGAGGGATCCGTGGCCCATTTGTTAGGGTACGTAGTGCTTTTGCCTGGTCAGAGAAACCACGAAAAACTACAGATCAGAGAAGCCGGCTTCTAGATTGTTCCTCCAGACATCAGACGAATTCGACCTAGCTATCTAGGTGTCGGAAATCCTGCCAACGTCGAGATTCGAACCCTAGGACCTCCGGGTCATACGCACAGCTGTAACATCAGTTGATGCCCTGAGCCATCTGAGCCAGTAAATTTTAGAAATTTGAACTGTTGCTCGATTCGAATGTTTACAGTAGTCTGCTTCACTACTAGGAATGGTATGTTTTAGTTTTCGGGACTCTGCAGTTGTACTACAGTTTCGCTAGTGATAGCGTTCCTGACATTTGTAAATATCTTCGAAGGTATACCAGCAACTGAACTTTTCCTAATTGAAATTCATTTATAGATTGTTGACTTAGTTTTGTGTGGTGCGTTTGTTTGTACGCAAATATTCGTATTGCGGCTGGAGTTCCATGTTTTGGTAATTGTCGCTCGTACAGCAGTTTTCCGAACATTGCATTAGTAAATATTGGGCTGTAAGCCGCATTCATCGATTACCATACATTCTATACATTTCGCAAGTACATTCAAATACATACATTCTGTACATTTCACAAAAAATTGAAGTATATTGTTTATTATGGTACGAATCACTCCAAATTCATCTCGACACCAACATTAAAACCTTTTGCTGGTCAGTTCGGATTCCTCGAAGGATTATTATTTGTTGTTTTATTATGAAGTAGGACATCTAATTTTATACTTTATTGCTTCTATTTTGGGTGGGATCCTGAATGTGAAAACGATAAAAGTGCAGATGGCGTGACTGCGGGATTCCATCGGGAATAGTTATTTATATGGAGTTTCTATCGAGGAATATACAACGTAGTTCCAAGAATTCCCATATATTCTGTCTGTAGCTACAAAACCAGATGGCAGTGTTCAAGTAAGATTCATTGGCAAAATCCAAATTAACCAGTATTTCATTATTTTCAGAAAACAAACTATTTAACTCTTTGCGTGCAAAAGAATAGCTCTACAACATTACTGAAAAGCGTCTTAAGATTACGAACATTCGGATGAATTATCTAGTGTAGTTATTACGGATCGTTATTAAATCATATTGCAGGGCACATCACCTGCTGGACTTCTTTCTTTTGCCGAATTAACATGAGATCATGTATCAATGTTGTATCTTCTCTCCGCCATGCAGAAAACTCCAGACACCCGATCCTTTGATGAAGTTTTTTTCCTCCCTGTGACGCGCGACCCGCGGAGCTCGGGCGGGGGCGGGCTCATCGGGTACCGAAATCTGAGCAGAAGCTTCCGGCGGGTCCTCCTCAGCGAGTCCGCTGTGATCTAGAGCCGAACGGCTCGTGCGGAGACGAAAGTGTAGGTCGGGCAGCGCTGAGGAGCGATGGCTTTCTGCCGTGTGCCCTCTCCCTCTCCCTCGCCTTTACCCTCGCCCTCTGCCTAACCCGCTCCCCTCGCGCTGTCCCTCACCCTCTCTTTTACCCACCATCCTCTCCCTTACCCTCGCTTCACCTTCTCTCTCGCCCTCGCCCTCGCCCTCGCCCTCACCCTCACCCTCACCCTCGCCCTCGCCCTCGCCCTCGCCCTCTCCCTCTCCCTCTCCCTCTCCCTCTCCCTCTCCCTCTCCCTCTCCCTCTCGCCCTCGCCCTTACCCTTACCCTTACCCTTACCCTTACCCTCACTCTCTCCCTCGCCCTCACTATCTCCCATCGCCCTCACTCTCTCCCATCGCTCTCTGTCCTCGACCTCGCTCTCTGCCCTCCCCCACGTCGGCTGACCTCTAACCTCGTCGTGGGCCCTCACCGTCATAGACACTGCCACCGAAACCGCCCTCGCGCTTGCTTCGCCACCGTTCCGTTGTCGCCCGCCGCCGCGGGGCTCGCGCGTTCCCAGGCGCCGCCGCCACTTCCTCATTAGCCGCGGGGGCGGAAGCGAGGGGCAGGGCGCGCGGGCCGCCCGCGCCGGGTTGGGAGCGGAAAGCAGTGTTTGGCGGCCGGGAGGCTGTGCCACGCCACGCCACGCCACGCCACGCCACGCCATGCGGACGCCCCGGCGGCGAAATTCGGACAGATGCAAGCGGCGCGGGGTTATTGCCCTAATACGTACGCTTCTCTATAACCTTGATTAATGCAACTCGAGTTCTCCTCGCGGTGTAGTGGAAAGAGTCTTCGCAGCGTCTCTTATCTAATAATGACACGTGTTTATGCGATATCGGAAATGAGTATGTACGTATTGCGAGTTAGATTGCATGTCGAGCTGTCAAGATATTTTTTTATTTTAGAAAGTACAAACCATTGTAATATAGAAACCAAAATATGATTCACTGTGCCAATCCTTTTATTGTGAGTTCACATTCTTAGCTCATTTTCTCGTCTTCAAGCGAGTTGTCTAAAAATATCCATTCGTCAGTGCTTTGCTTTGAGTTCTGAAACCCTTTCTGTTTAATTATTTAGGTGATGTTATCTTCGTAAACTATAAATTCCTGGCGTAACTATATGTCATTTTGTTTATCTCTTACATGTTTTTTTCGATATCGCATCGCAGTGTTTGTTTTTTCTAGAATCGTTGCAATCGGGAAGAATTCTGAATACACAGCGTATAAGGCCATTACATTCTTCGATTTCTTTTAGGCCAGTTTTCTTCGTATTAGTCGCGCATGATAAGAAATTCGAAAAATGACATTTTTTATCACTAGTTTTTCAAGAACACAGGGAAGGAGAGAAGAGCATTTTTGTGGTATTTCTGTCAAATTCAGGTTTTTTGCACCACTTGTTCACCATGGCATATTATCTGAGAGGCAAACGGACTC
This sequence comes from Gryllus bimaculatus, assembly GCA_017312745.1. NCBI lineage: Eukaryota > Metazoa > Arthropoda > Insecta > Orthoptera > Gryllidae > Gryllus > Gryllus bimaculatus. The sequence goes on along the minus strand of BOPP01000148.1, from coordinate 3,111,602 downwards.
GCATTCTCCCTTGCGTTTGAGTCAGATGGTAGATGTACGATTTTCTCGTATTGCCATTTACTCGTCAAAATCCTCTGATGTAATTCTAGATGACGACATAATTGCAGTGTCAGTTAGATTTAATTTCATCGCATTAAAACAGCATTTGAATGGGCGATATGTAATCGTACCGTTGTTTTCCCCTCGATACTTTTCCCTTTACCGCGTTTTCTGCTAGTTGTTCAAGTTCCTACGAGTGCATTTTATGTAGAGTATGCTGAAGATTCGCTTCTGTAACAGATGCCGTCAACATCTTATTGTATCAAATAGTCTGAAATGTTCTGCAAAGCTTGGAAATTCTGTCTTATTTCGCGAAGAATGTGGTAGTGAGGGAAGAGCTTGTGCGCTGAGGGCGTGTGTCGTGTTGTTGCAGGGCTCGATGGACGCCTATGAGGATTCGTCGTACCACTCGACGAGCGAGGCCGAGCCCGAGTCGGACGCCGACGCCGACGCGGACGGCGACGGCGACGCCGACGGGGAAGCCGACGCGGACGCCGACGCCGACCCCGACGACCCCGAGCGTCTGCTCAACGAGTGGCTGGGCGAGCTCGACAGCCTCACTGTGGTGAGTTCCTCGCATCTCTGCCGCGATCGCACTGCATGCTGCATGCACGGGCACGCGCCGGTCGCAGTTCGCGCATGCGACTGCAGGCTGCGGGTCATGGAAGAGGTTTCGTTGAGACGAAAAGATAGTAGACTCTCGTTATTTCGCTTGTTAGATTTTGAAGAAAATTGTTTTCCTTGACATTTATATTAAAAATTGTGCTGAAGAATCGTTTAATAGATTTTAAAGATAAAGTAAATTACGGCAACAAAGCTATACATGTTTAATTCGAAAGTGAAATAGTTTAAATGATTTAAAAGAAAACTAATTAGTTTTTTTTTCTACAATCAGTATTTACTTCTACAATTATCAGCTCGGATTTTTTTGTTTTTATTTATAAATCGCAATAAATACGAGGTCAATAGCGACCTCTTTTTATTAACGTTACGGGTATTGTATATTAAATGAAGTGGAGTTGAGTGGTGAAAGGACGAACACAACCATGCCAGAGGCGGGATCCGAGCCCGCGGTCATTCGGCCCTTGATCACCACTGCACTGTTGCCTTAGCGATGTCGGTCACCCGGATCGGCAGCTCAGATATTATGATGAAGAGAAAGGTTGAGATAGAAGATAGAAGGCATTTTGTCCACGTGAAGATGACCTCTTCACTCAAGATGTCAACGACTACTTCCAAGAGTTCATTTCGATTTTGCAACTTTACGAGAGGATAACTTTACGAGAAGACACTATATTTTAGTAACGTGGATTTTTATAGGTAAAGAAAGGAAAAAATCGAGGATCGTTCCACTGTTTATGAACTGACTGATTTGAATTGTAATCTTTTTTCACAAACTGACTATTGGGTGTTTTAGGCATACGTACTTTTAACACATTTACTGACATCGCCATTTTAAAACTCCATTAAACTTCAATTTTTAACAATGATAAGAACAAGATATAGCCTGACTTTGAGACTATTTTGGTGACGACAGTAGAAGGCCTGTTGTCACGAACAGGAAGATATGACATCTGTGAACTGTATCAAAGTGGTTCTGAGAAGGACGGTGTTCTCAAACATTGATATGACGCTCTATCAATGGAAGAACAGCTCAGTCTTGTGAGCGATCCACCGCGCGTGCCGCGGGGTTAAGAACTCTTTGACGTTTGTGCGATCTCGAAGAGCCGAGTGTAAGGAGAGAAAATAAAGGATTCAGTTAGAGTATATTCAGAAATTTGATAGACTTATTATTGACACATTTAATGAAATGTAATTGTTAATTCGGACAATACAAAAGACACAAACTGTTCAAATTGTTAGTTTCTCGGTAGTTCGGTTAGAGCAACTAGACGTTAACTAGGAAAGCCAGGTTTTAAGGGCCCGACATGTTAGTTGCGATATTATGTGATTGTCAAATGAAACTGGGTATCCTGACATCCACAGTATTGCGAAATAATTTAAACAATACGTGTTAACAAGCAATACTTATTATAAAATAGTTTATCAAGTGGTTCATAAATGACAGTAACGGCTGGAGAGTTTCAATAATAAAAAAAAATGGGAATTCAATATCCAATGATATTTTGTAGAAAATGTATTTGTTCAGTCGGATAAATCGGGTTTCCCTGGAGAATCCTTATTTTATTCATTACGTATCCATTAGGTCTATAATTAATCTTCTGCTTTTCGTTGGCGCTGAGGTGAATCGTTGAAGGCAACTGTCAGATCGGGCGCTGTTGGATCCCATTGACCTGTAAGATTTGGGGACGGGCGCAGCGCTTCCGCTCCTCGCTTGCCGCCTGCCTCGCGGCGCGCTGTAGTTCACACTTGGGGAAGCGATCTGTGAGGCATTGCGAAATCGGAGGATTTTAAATACGGGATGCATCGAAGTAAAGTTGATATGCCATAAAAATAATCTTCGACCTGTATTTGCGAAGTGGCTGACTGACCTTGTCGCTCAAACGAGCCAGTAAGGTGTCCGAGGCGTCGAGTCTTTATTCACCTAAGGTGTATTTAAATTACATTGTTCGATTAACATGCTTGTGATAGAATTAAGATCTCGTTGAACAGTTGAAGATCTTCAGATTAGGTACATACGATTGAAAATGAGATTCAGGTGAAAAGATTAAATATTTTTATGAAATACGACATTGATTTACTCAACCATATGTAATGACAGTAATAAGAAGTAATGCATATTCTACTATTACTATTAATAATATTAATGTTTATTAATAGTGATATATAATACATACATTACAATCCCAAAAAATAATTCTACCATATTGCAATGATTAACGTAAAATCGAAACCACATTAGTGCAAACCCCATGTCTGTATGTCAGTGGCAGTAAATATATTTGGATACATAATTATACAGAAACGAAGGTATGATAGTGTGTTCATCAGTACTTTAATCCATGGACAATTAAATTGTGGCAGAATTTGACGTTAGGCTGATTCTAAAGAGCGGAATAACAACTTGCAAATTTTTTTCAAACTTAATCTTCTTATACACCAAATATATTTTGGTAGAATAATATAATCACTTGAAGATTAATGGAGCGGAACAATTTGTCTACTGATGTTGGTGCTTTAATCGAAATATTTCGGCCGCCTGGAATTCACAGTTCGTAGTGTAGTTTGCAGGTGTAATTGCACTACGACTTGTAGTGTTTGTAGTGTGCCCGGCCGGCCGGTGACGGCAGAGTAGTAGCGCGCGGGGAGGGGTTGTTAGCGCAGTCGGCTCTCGCGTTGCGAGAAGGCGTCTACGATGCGCTTTTTCCCGCGCACACAGCGCGTCAGATTTTATCAAGGAGTCTGATAAGTAATCGCTTCTGGGAAGCTACGTGCCCCTGCGCTCGTAGTGGTTTTATTCTACAAATAATTTCTATAGCATTGTCCGCCTGCCACAAGAGCTTAGATTGTTAGTTATTTCACTGTATAGCTAGTGTTCTATCTACTTCTTGAGGTTTCTTGTTTATTTGTGCATTTGGAATTCACTGTTGCATTAGCTTTTGCCTTTTTTCCATAAGCCAGGAAATTCCAGCAGTGTGAAGCACCAGAATCGAAGAACGTATCAAAATTATGAAAATGCTTATCAGACACAAGGACGTTTGATATTGAGATATCTTAATGCTCTCCTTGCCTCTCTTCATATTTATTTCCTGCGGAGTAGAAAAGAGAATCGCGTTTGTAGATAACTTTGCAATTGGAAAAGACGAGGTGATTCGACATGGCTGTACCAAAAGAAATGTTTATGCAGAAATGTATAAAATATGTATAAACACGTGGGTTCCTCATCCACTTTTGGCCTAAATTGACAAGTATAGTAATCTTGGACAAGTATAGTAATTCATTGAAGAGAAATTAAATCATCAAAGTCAGTTGGACAATTAATCGCTGTATTTTATAAAGAGGTCTGTGAGAACTGTGGTATAGCGAAATTGATGTAAGGCGTAAACAATTTATTCGTATATCGCTGCTGCTGGTGCAGTATTAATGCAGGATAACCTTTACAAGACCATCAATCCAGTTATCTTCTCACTTTAATAGTGCCGATATGTGATACAATCTTATCTGGACAGGACCGCGTGTCACGAGATGAGCACCTGCTGCAGTTTCGAAAGCAGGCGTTGACTCCCTTGCGTATATTGAATACCATGGGGCTGGTGGTGTTGGGATTTTCCGCGTGAGCCGCCTGTTGGCTGCTTCTGCCCCGGTGCTCAGGTCATTGCGAATCAATTGAAGCAAATAAGGCAGCATTCTGAATTCGGAGGCATCGAGTGTAACGTAAGATATCGTAATATAGGGCATAGAAGGAGTAATGAGGGATTCTTGCTGCCTGGCATTCCGGGAAAATAATTCACTCTTGAGCGAGAATAAGTGCACATTTCCTTTTAACGAATAGCGTGACCCAACGGCAGTCGTTATTAGATTTTTCTCAAGGATTGTGTTGGCAGTTGGAATCGCATGAATTTGATAAATGAATGCAATTAAAGGCTACGGACTGAGAATAATTTGCAAGGAGGATATGATATAATATTTCATTTGAGTGTGTCTTTAATGAGCTCACGAAATTGTAAATTTTAAATAGCTCTTTCAACATTGACTTTAACTCACGTTGCAGACGAAGATAGTTTCTTGAATCCGGGAGGATTTATCCATATTGATCTAAATAACTCTTTAAAATGTTTCTTGTGTTACGTCAATAAGCAATTCGCATAATTGCTTATTGCATCGCTTTAACATTTTTAAGAAATAGAAAAGTAACGTGTCCTGTGTGTGTTTATCCGTAATCTTTCAATTTCACCTCGGATCATGTACTGGATAGCGATGTATTAGAGAGGTTAATCTCACTTGCTTTCTTGCTGTTTCGTAATTTATCAACTCCTAAAGATACCTTCAGATGTGGGTTTGCTGTTACGTCGCCAGCATTCCGTACCGCCGGAATTTTTCGGAAGCCGCTTTTAATTACAGGTGCGCACTGTCACTGTTCTCACGCCTTTGCAGCCAGGGTACCAATTCATCTTCTCCCTACTCAACGTCGCTCCTCCCCATGCCCACGCGAACTCCTAAGTCCTCTGGTCTGCTCACGATCTCCCAGTAAGCGCTCGAACGCTTTCTATAGCACTACATGTGAAGAAGAGAAATGGTGCATATTGTTAAATGAATCCATTTGTTTCTCAGGAGATTTGCGCGTTCTATAACACGTGTGCGTGTCTTCGTGCAATTTCAAGCCGTGCGCCCGGGAAAAACGCTTTGTCCTTGTACGCACACATATCGTTCCCCAAGGCCGAGGATGGAGCACCTGGTGTGGCACCTGGCTCACACGGGAGGACATCGCGCGCTGCCATGTGTGGCGGGTGGGGTGGGAAAGGAAGTTCTAGTCGACATTACCCGCCACGATAGCAACAGGTTATCTAAGACGGCGATGTTGTCTAAGGCTTGGAGACGCCTACACAATGACGTGAGCACAATCTGTACTCCTAACCGGCTGGTATCAGAGCTGTAATAGAGAAAGGGAGAAGTGTCGTTGTCTCCTCCCCCCTCCTTCTTACGCAATGTACTTTGTGTCCGGTGTAAAGCTCACACAGGTCGTGGGCGCTACTCTAAGGGACCCGGCGTCATGAGCTGTGCGTGTAAGGAGCGCACGAACACGCTCACGCACTTCCGCGTACTTCGGACTTCCAAGCGTGGAATATGCTTTAGTAGCATGCAAACTTGTTAACCACTTCCGAACGCCTTGAGTTTTCGCAGCACATGTAGGTAGATAGATTTCACTCGCTCTCTCGCCCTTGTGTCTAGGTGCAGTCTGCCTTCCCCCTCTCTCTTTCTCACTCACTCTTGCTCTATAATTTCTCTGTCCTTCCACTGCCTCGTCTGTCCTTCCACTCCCTAACTCTTTTCTTAACTCTTGTCTCTCTATTTCTTGTTAAGTGAAGGACTTAGGATATACTGTGAACATCGAGTAGATTATTCAAATTCCACATGTGACCAAGGGCCTTTATCCTTTTTGGGGCCACTCTGGCAGCAAATGGGACGTCGCCACGTCGCGTCGTGCATTCCGAGTGCGCCCTGAGCGAGCCGCTGAGATCCTTCACTTCTTTTCTCCCTGCAAACACAGAAGAAATTTTATCTGAACATGGGCACTTAAGGTTTAGTTTCTGTCGAGGGAACCTAATCTATTTTTCCGGAGTCTTGTCTTATCGAAAAGATAACTATGCAAGGAAATTCTCTGTGCGAAGGCTGCCTGGGCGCAAAATAAGAGATGTAAACAGGTCGACTCCGTTTCTGAGAAGAAAACTAATTGCGAAAACACTGTCTTTATTAACATTTCTCTTATATAATTACTTTGCTATTAATAGTGATTAAATTATTTATATAACTTGTCAGAAAAAGTGGATGTCATTGACTTGTATGTAATTCAGTTGAATTGTATGCAAATTGCAATTGCATTTTGCAATTACATTGCTCCAAACACTATTGTTGTATTGGAATAATCATGTTTCGAAAGTAGTTTGAAAGAATCCCTAGATCGATAATTGAATTCAAGCTCAGGGTTACAGATTTTGTTATAAGCGTAATTGCTTATTGCATCGGTGTAACATTTTAAGAAATAGAAACGTAATGTGTCCTGTATGTGTTCATCCGTAATCTTTCAATTTTACCTCGGATCATGTACTGGATAGCAATGTATTAGAGAGGTTAATCTCACTTGCTTTCTTGCTGTTTCGTAATTTATCAACTCCTAAAGATGCCTTCAGATGTGGGTTTGGTGTTACGTCGCTAGCATTACGTACCGCCGGATTCTTCTCCATTTGGCTGCGAGCTTTTTGGAGCTGCTCGAATGGCCCGAAGACGCGTTTCCGTGGGGTGGCGCAAGGGCGAGATTCGCCCCTTGGCGTGCGGGCTGGGAGGGTGAGACGGGGGCGGGGGCGCGGAGGCGCGGAGCATCTGGAAAGAGGTCGCGACCGCATCCT
>BOPP01000148.1:3080583-3104513 GCA_017312745.1 Gryllus bimaculatus | reverse complement strand
GTTTCCGCCGGCGGCGCGGCGGCGGGGTGCGCGTCGCGCCCATGTGCAGGCCGCCGTGCCGCGGGGCGGAGGGATGGGCCTAGCCAGCCGAGAACTGACCCCGGCCGAGCGGGGCGGGACGGACACGGCACCAGGCCAGGCGAGCACTGCCTCCCCACGACCAGCTGCCGCGCGGCCACCGCGCACCACCTGCGCCGTCCGCGCGCTCCACGCGCTCCTCGCAGTCCGCGAAAGCCCGCCGCCCCTGCCGCTCTCACCGCGCGCCGGGCGCCCACCGACGCTCGCAGCCGCCCAGGATTTGCGCCCGCAGCGACGCACACAACAACACAGCAACGCTACATGCCGCCGCGCCGCCGGCAGCTCACATAGCAGCGCCTTTCCCTATTCTTCTCCAGCGGTAGCACTCGCCGAGAGTGTTGTTCGATAAGCGTCTCAGCAGATTGAATTTGCTCGCGTGGTTGAAGTATTGTTGCGTAACAACATGGGGCTGGTTGTTCTCATAGCGAAGCTACTGGTATCGACATGGTACGCAGCTTTTGGGCGACGAGTTCACGGGCGTAGACCGACGAAGCCCTCCTGGCGACTTGACCTCGATGCGAAAAACCGAGATCCTAGTCATCAGAAGAACTACCAGGCCCATGTGGCGAGGTCAGTTGACGCTCTCGCCCGCCGTCTCGCTACTTCTTATGCTTTTTTTAACACCCCTAACGCCAACGGTTACCAAATGGACGACAGCAGCATTGTTTTCCACAGAGAGAAGAGTTACGCTTCGATGGGACGGGATTCATTTAGACCTCTGGAATGTAAAAAGTCAAGGAACGTCTCACACAAACCCGACTGAAATTCAGCTGTTGCAGTTGTAGTGGCGAGCTTTACAAGTACTACGTCTCTCACCATTACGTACCTAACACGCGCAACCCATCATTACTCCTCGCAATTTTCGCCAGCAAGCTGCTACTACCATATCTTATTATCTCCTATCTCAACCTGCGCATCTCTGACAGCCAACGCCTAATATGACCTACAGTAATTGCAATGCACTCGCGACTACCTTTCTTGCTAAAAATGCAAAGACCCGCACCTTTCACTCTGCAAATGTGAAGCTCTCTGATGATTCGCTGCTTGCTTTAAATTACGCACTGGCCGCACCCACAACTATCGCTCCATCCATTTTATTCGTGTGTTGCGCGTATTGTTCGCCGGTAGTTTTTTGTGTGCGTGAAATTGCCGAGGTGCTGGTGTAATATGGTGACTCCTGTGCCGTTGAAGCGGGGAGGGCGCTGCAGCGCGCCAGGGCTTTCCTCGCATCCCCGTGGCGGCGCACGTGCCCGGAGAAGCGACCTAGGGCCCCCAAGCGTCCATGTGGGTGGGGAGGGAAGGGCGAGGGGACCCAGCTTCTGTTCAGCTTTCGCGCACTCGTTACACGTCCGCCCAAAAAGGCGATCGAGCAGTATTTACACAAGCCAATATAAATCTCAATCCAGTACTCTCAGGGCAAGTAGACCGCGCAAAGGACTCTGGCTTTTCAAAACGATATGAGCGTCCACCGCCTTACTGGCCGTGACACTCCAATCTGCAACATGGCATGCACGAGGAATACGACGTTCTTACGAATTTGCCCGTTCGTTCAGTTTAAAAATAATTATAATCTGAAACTATTGTTATGAACTAAATATTTGCAAGTCTTGCTTCCTGCTTGTTGATAACATGGTGCCGTCGTGCTCGAGGTGAACGTCGCAGGTAATGGCAAAATGCTGCGCCGAGCGGTGATTCTTGTAAATATTCACGACGCTGTTTTCCATAAGATTACTTGTCTGGTGTGAACGTCTTGGATCACATAATCTCACCCGTATCGTATTAAAAAGTGATGATTTGCACTTGGCGCCAGATTCTGTAGAAACCAGACTTGAAATTGCATGAATTGGCCAGAAAATGTCCTTGCCGTAGGTGGGCCTGATACCATCTTCATATTTATTCTTTACTGCTCATTTTACGCTTCACCGATTTGTTTTCACTAACTAATCTTTAAAGTTAATGGTTAAATCTTCTTAATATAATTTTTTTCAATGTATAATTTGTTGTTTGTACTTTAGATAGCCGTGTTTAATCTCCGAACTCGTAGAAAGACTAAAGAATCGAGCAAACTAAATTCATGACCCAATCATAGACTTCTCCTTTAACTGCCGTCGAATTTATTAAAGCATTGCACCCGGTTAAAACCAATTATATTAAAATGTGATATTATGACAAAATATGTATGCGTTGCACATCCGTTGTAAATTGTTCCGCTTCTCTATAAAAAATCAATGCAGGATGCCATACCTGAAAAATGGAGATATCCAAGTGTGGCAAAACCGGTTCCAACTGGTAGCCCTGAACCTGTATGCTTGCACCAGTTCCCACTTCACAACATGACTGTTTGCCAAGAGCGATGCCTTCATAAAATAGAATTCTTGACGAATATTCGACGCGGAATTAAAATGACAAAAGTATTTACTCCTTTGTAAAATTGCTCTATACTGAATTAAAAGAAGGAATATATGTTTAGTAAATGATTATCTCGTGAATATGATTGAGAAATCAGACCCGTAATAAAGACCGCTGAGCAGGCATTAGTTTTAACGTCAGGTACAAATTCTGAAGTGACTTTCATCTGTACGAACAGAGGATGGGGTAGAAATGAGAGGTTCAACAGCTAATCTTAGATGAAAAACAGACACTCTAACTCGTAAATAAAATTCTGAATTGCTTGCTTCTCTTTTAGATAGGTTTGGGATTTACAAACTATTATTCTATGAATCACGTCTCTGTTCTAACTATAACATCAACACTGAATTTCACCGGTCCCGCAGTACGATATTAATTATTCCATTTATGTTTTCGAATCGGTCTGGAAAATTGACAATTAATAATAGACTCATGTTTAATAATAGGGAAATATCTGTGACTCTAGAAATTTCATAATTTTAAAATTATTGTAATAGTATAGAAATAATTCTAATAGTATTACCTGGTTTGTTTCTTCCTACTATATACCCCTTATGGACCCCTATTCCTAATAGACTCTCATTATATATGAGACGTGTGTAAGTAGAGTTGTAAATAATGCCTTAAACCTTCGTCCTAGCACATAGTATCAAGTTACTTAATTCTTATATGAAAATATACATCATTAATTTAAAATAGCCTGCTGAACCGCACGCCATCGTCACGGGATGGTAAAGCGGCGCGGCGCGCGGTTCCGCGCGGCGTCCGAGGCCACCGCACAGCACGTGCAGCAGCTCGCCGCCCAAAAGCGGGATGTCAGCCGTTCCCCCCCGTCGCCCCTCGCCCTTGTTTCGGATTTCAGCTGAGTCCTCCCTCGTGGGAGATTCTGCGGAACGAGGACGACATTGACCGAAGGCATTGCTATGTTCGCGGCGGTGCGCGTCCACCGCGCGACGTCCAGCGCCTGCACTGGCGCTACTGTGGGACCACGTCCCTTTTGCAGGCGCTCTCACCACTTTTTGATTATTCGTGTCCTGTAGCATATTTCTTATTAATTATATGCGTAAGACACTGATAAGGACGCGAACCTATTTTTATCGGCTTGCTCGAAGAGCTTTTGTAAGAAAGTGCATCGCTTGTGAAAATGAACATGTAGGAGGAACAGCATAAGAGCTTCCGAGAGGGTGACTAAAGGATCAACTGATTCACGCAGTGCCTCTGTACCGCTATGTCCCGTAATCGAGTTCCGATGTGACGCGAAGTTATCTCACAGATAGCAAGAGGGGGGGTCGATTCTGTCCTTCTGAGGAGAATTCTAGCGACGAGCAGTATGTCGTATAACACGCCACAGGACTGTGCGCTTTCTATTCCTTCCCATTCCTTCTCGATAGCCTACCATACACACTCACACATCCACACACTACCATACCATTACATCCCGAAAGACCGCGAGAGCTTAGACCTTGCCCTCGCTCTCGTTAGAGCGCTACCTCGGTTGAGGACACCAATCCGCTACCGACTAAGTCGCCAGCATCTACCACCTCCATCGAGAGAAGATCACAGTACCCCCTAAGCAAAAACATGCCTACAGGGGCATTTAATGAACTTATTAACGGACGGGCCCGAAATTACTGTAATCAATAAATCCTGCGAATGGTTGTTGCAACACTAATACCCTCTGCAATCAAGACGGGAGCTCTTGTCTTGCAGAGCGTAAAAATGCTGATAAGTCTGGATTGCCGGCCTTGCCTATGCGCCTTGCCGAGGAGGAGCAGATTTAAAAGGCGGCCACTGGCTCCGCGAGCGTGCGTGCGCGCGCCTCGTGGCTGTCAGCCTGCGCTCGGATCCTACCGCGTGCGCCGGGCAAGAAGCGCGGGGCGCGCGGGCGACTATTGCCATGTCGGGCGTGCGAGACTTGTCTGGCGCTCCGCGCGTGTGCGCCCATGAGAGCGCCCGGCGGTCGGGCCGCAGTGTCGGTCACGGCAGGTGCCCTGGCGTCGCGGCCGAGGCGGCGCAGCCGCCTCGGAAGGCAGGCAGAGCAAGCGGTCGCCAGTCGGCAAACAGCGACGACGCGCAGCTCCGCTGCTCCGGCCATCGACCCGTGGTCGTGCCCCTACCGTGTCGTTGACGGCGGCTGTTGTGTGCTTGTGCGCGAGGCGCGTCAATGCTGTGCGTGTCGTGCGTGCTCTGCCGCCTCGCGCGCTGGCTCGCGCCGCCGCCCCTACGACGCCGAAGCGCCGCCTACATACTGGAGGCCTTCGACCGCCTCTTACACTGGCCTGAGCCTATCGTTCACGTTTGTATACTGAACGGGACCGCCGCCCGCTTCGAACGAAGCTAACCCAAGGACTCGCACCAACTCGGTCTGTGTACTAATCCCTTTCGACAGATCACTATTCTTTTAGATTTCAGTCCAGACCTTGCTTACAACCTTAAACTCTGCTGAGAGTTTCTCCTTACCATCGTCATAGAAACGTGATGCTTTGTTGGCAGGCATAAAAACGACCATCGCATGGGCAATCAGACAAGAGTGGTTAGCAATAAGCCCAATCACAGCTCGAAACAAATTTATCTTCTGAAAAACTTGTTTCTTCGTGGGGCGTGTGTGACTTTTCCATCCAATATTGTTCCAAGTAGAATTTGCTATATTTCGAGAAATGTTATGAAAGTTTAAATGTTTAGGTCTACATTGCTAGATGGATAGAAAACATTAGAAGCAGAAAATATCCTTTTCCTCCGCGTTTGCAATTTTCCTGAACTTTCATTGGGACATAAGGTGGAGCTTTCCTCTGGAGGTACGTATCGTTGTTTTCGCGTCCATGTCGGTGGGAGCTATGGACACATGAGATCGCAATTTGCCAAGGACAGATTCATGGGCCTCATAGATGGAAGGTCGTGCCTCTAAGGCACTCTCGTTCCGACCGTGCTAGTATGCATTCCCTGACCAGAGACCGCAGAAATAGCTACGTTCCTTTATTTTGCAGTTTGGCCTCGATTAGAAGCCCACGAGTTTTCTTGCTAGCCCTCCGCCCTTGGCGAATCCTCATGGTTTGTCTAGACTTACTATCCTTAGTTGAAACTTTTAACTACTTGTCAATTTTCTGTTCTCAGGTTTTTTTCTGTAAATAATTCTACAGTATAGCGTTGAGATACCAAGCCCCTATGTAGCCACAGCAAACTTGCGTGTCCAGAAAACCAATTACAGATTTGATCTACGCTCCTCTGGATTGTAGCTTTGCATACCAAACCCGTCCATACATTTTCATACGCTCAATTAATGGCTAAGAATTCCAGCTACGAGTTACATACGCAAGTCGAAAGACCCAAGTTCCCGTTTTGTAGTGCGCCTCGGTGACACTCCTGACACTTTATACGGTATACAGCAATGTTACAACAATCCAACCATCTTTCGTTGTATCTCATCACGTTGGGTGTTGGAAAGTTTCTCACATTCTCGTTTTAGAATTATGTCTTTCAGGCATGTACTCAGGGACATGATGCCAAGTTGATATCCCGAATGTAAAATTGAAAAAAAGTTTGGAATCATATTTTGAACATAATCACTGGTTGAACAAACGGCATCCGAACATATTTGCCATTATGAAAACGTTAGTGCCCTGTTGGGCGTCTTCGTAACATTAATCACGATCATCGAATTAAACTCACCAAAATATCTTTAAGCTCCCTCTTCAGTTAATCTTTTGAAATCATCCTCCCGACCAAGAACAAAGAGAAGGCTCATATGGTTCAACTGAATTCTTGAACAACTTGAGGCTAGTCTCTGAGAGCTAGAACTTATAGTATCGCACTGTAGTTTTCTCCGATTACTTCTTAAGTTCTATTGCATTGCTTATCATAAATCATGGTTTAATATCTACCTCCTAGCGCAATTGGTCGTTGCCTGCATGCAGTTTTTGATATTGAAAACCGAGAGCGATAAGGATCAGAAAACCCCTCTTTTCAGAGCTAATTGTGTCTCTTTCTCAGACCATTACTATACTCGAACCACAGGCTGCAGGCAGAAGATAAATTGGCGAAATGGGGTGTTACCCCCATCTTGGGTTTCTCAGTGCAGGAATTTTCAACGCTAGCTAGCCAATTCGTCACTATTCTGGAGGAGAATTCTACTGCCGTTTGCTGCTGATTCGGATGTTTTCGTTATTTCTCCGATCACGTCAGGCGATATGCAAAGTCATATCCTAACAAACATGCACCGACAGCGCTGTGCAGTCTTTCCTTCCCTTTTCGTACTGCCCACTCACTTATCTTACCCTTCCACTCACAGCACCGTCCAACTACGCCTACGCGAGACCCAGTGATCTTCCCGCTGGAGTCGTTCACCGCTGGGGGATGTAACCTGTCGAGGAAAACGCGGGTATTAGACGTTCGGTCTGGCCCGATCTTTCGGGAAGATCACCTTCAGAGGAAAAACACCCCACTACACCTTACGGAAATACTGCACTTTGGGACGCGTCCAGAATTTGCATCATCAGTTTTCGCGGAAGATGAAGCCAGGGCAAACGTGGGCTTGCCCCGGCCCCTGGCTAAAGAGCTTCGAGCGCCGGCTTCGCGCCGCACAACGGACGTAAGCCCACAGAGCCTCCGCGCTCTGCGCCTCCTTCGGGGCCGCGCCACCGCCAGCGACACGCGCCCCCCCCCCTCTCTTCGTTAACGCTCTTCCTGTCCCTCCCTCGCCCGCTGACGCCGGGCGCGGCGGCCTCTTGTCTGCCGCGCAGGCGCCGGCCCCGGCCAGTATTCGCGTTACACGGCCTTCTTGCTTTGCAAGACGCGCCTCCGCCGTGATATCGACCGCGACCCCCCCCCTCCCCTTTCACGTTCCGGGCACCCGGCCTTGCATCGTATATTGATTCCGGATTATTTCCACTAGGACAAACATTGTTCAAAGTCTGACATTGACACATGCGTAATTATCCGTCTGGTATATGGAACGCAATTATCCTCAAAAAATAAGCAGAGACCCAAAATACATTTTCATTACGAACCCTAATGCTGGCGAAACTCAGGGTTCAACCCGTGAAGATGCGAATATTGAAACAAGACAAATAATTATCGACTACTCTTTGGAGGAATATGTGCGAGCTGCTAAATGTTGATGGGAGTAAAGAAGCCCGTCTTCTCCACTCTGATCCAATACCCAGGGGACAACAAATGGAGCAGTAGAGTTTCTGCGGAGCAGGCGACCACGGAAGCGTTGGCCCTCGAAGATCTCTGAAAGCCTTGCGCCCGTTCTTTTGTCATTTGTTCTATTTTCGCTGTAAGAGCCGCTTTACTGAGATCTGAGCTGAATCGTTTCTCGCGTAATAGTCTCTTTTAATTGCGAAGGAGCTAAAAACCGCGAACCGAATCGCGTCTTGTACAACCACAAAGTCGGTGGTCTGCCCCAGATATTTCATCGTGCACGTGCAAACGCTGGGAAGTGAGCGTAACGATCAAGGGGGGTGACACAGGGATAGAGTGACAGTCAATCGTTCCAGGTGCCGGACTCGAGGTACCGGCTGGTTATCTCAAGCCAAGCAATTGCCGCTTCTCTGCAAGCCCTCTAAACGGAGGTCCAAGAAACGGCCATTCCAAAATGGTGAATTTCGATTCTAATGATCTTAGCTAGATTAATTCAACCGCCTGTCATGGAGAATTCATAGCTGCCGACGTGTTCTGATCTCAATGGCCTTGTCGTAGGTATTCGCTACTTTCCTCCGTGAACATGGAGGCAATGCCGAGCAGAACCTTAACAACGGCCCAGAAGATCGCGCGGATAATCTTCCACTTCTTGCTTATCCCTTATCTTCCTACTACAAACACAAACTAAGGGACGTGCTGGCTTTTTCAAAACGAGATGAAGCGCCCACCGCCTTTATGGCCGTGACACCTCCAATCTGCAACGATGCATGCACGAGGAATACGACGTCCGTTACGAATTGCCGGTTTTCAGTTTAAAAATAATTATGAACTATTGTTATGAACTAAATATTTGGCAAGTCTTGCTTCAACTTGGCATTTGTTGATAACATGTGCCGTTTGCTCGAGGTGAACGATCTGCAGGTAATGTGCAAAATGTGTCGCCGAGGGCGGTGTTCTTCGTTTAAATAATGTCAGACGCTGCTTTTTTCCATAAGATTACGTTGTCTGTGTGAACTGTCTTGGAATGCACATACATCACCCGTATCGTATTAAAAATGTATGACTTGCACTTGGCGCAGGAATTTCTGTAGAAAACCAGACTTGAATTGCAGAATTGCAGAAAGAATGGTCCTTGCCGGAGGGGTGGGTATACCATCTTCATTATTTATTCTTTTACTGCGTTTTACTGCTTCACGATGTTGTTTTTCACACTAATCTTAAAGTTAAATGGTTAAATCATAATATAATTTTTGTTCAGATGTATATTTGTTGTTTGTTACTTTAGTGTATAGCCGTGGTAATCTCTCGAACTCGTAAAAGACTAAAGAGAAATCAGCAAACTATAATTTCATGACCGCAAGTCAGATACGACTTCTGCTTTGAAACTTGCCGTTGAGATTATTAAAGCTGCACCGTAAAACAATTTATATTAAAAATGTGATATTATGACAAATATGTATGTTGCAAACAGTCCTGTTGTAAATTTGTTCTCCGCCTTGCCTCTATAAAAATCAATGCAGGATGCCATTAGCCTGAAAAAATTGGAGGGCAGGTGATCCGAAGGTGCAAAACCGGTTCCGAACTGGTAGCCCTGGTAACCTGTATGCTTGGCACAGTCCCACTGTCACAGACATGTACTTGTTGGCAATGCGATGCCTTCATAAAATAGAATTCCTTGGGCGAATATTCCGAGATCGAATAAAATGGACAAAAGTATTTTACTTCTTTGTAAGAATTGTATACCGAATTAAAAGATGGAATATATGTTTAGTAAATGATTATCTCGTGAAATGATTGAGAAATCAGACCCGTATATTGAAAGACGCTGATCGCAGGGATTAGTTTGTACGTCAGTGCAAATTGACTGAAGGTGACATTCATCTGGTACTGGAAGAGAGGATGGGGTAGAATTTGCAGGTTCAACAGCAATGTTAGATGAAAAAAGGACATTATGCGTGCTAACTCGTAAATAAAATTCTGCATTGGCTTGCGTTCTCCTTGTTACGATAGGTTGGGATTCGAAACTAGTATTCTATGAATCACGTCTTCTGCTCTATGACTATAAACATCAACACTGAATTTACGGACCGCATCTCGCAGTACGAATATAATTAGTCTCCTATTTATGTTTTTCGACATCGGTCAGTAAAATGACAATAATAATAGACTATTTAAAATTAGTGGAAATATCCTGTTGACATCATAGAGAAGTGATAATTTTAAAGATTTAATTTTCAGTGATTGAAATTTAATAGTATTACCTTGTTGTTTCTTCCTACTATACCCCGTTATGGACGCCTAGTTCCTACGTAGGTGCGCATATATTGACGCTGTGGAATGTAGATTTTGTAATAATGGCTTAAAGACCTTCGGCCTAGCCACATAGTATCAAGTTATTTAATTTATATATGTAAAAAGTACATATTAAATTTAAAAAATATACCTGCGTTGAACGCGTTGCCATCGTTCCGGGAGTGAAGCGGCGGCGGGCGGGTGGGCGCCGCGGCGTCCTAGCCGGCCTAGACACATAGTATCAAGTTATTTAATTTAAATATGTAATACGTAAATATTAAATAAAAAAATATAGGTGCGTTTTACCTGCGTTGAACGCGCCGCCATCGTGCCGGGAGTGGAGCGGCGGCGGGCGGGCGGGTGCCGCGGCGTCCGGGAGCCGACGCGCACGCGCGTGCAGCAGCTCGCCGCCCAAAGCGCGGGGCAGGTGCACGCGTTGCGATCCGCCCGCTGCGCCCTGTGTGTGTGTGGATCAGGTGAGGTCGTCCGTCGTGGAGATTGCTGGCGGGAGAGAGGAGCGAGCAGATTGGACCGAGAGCGTTGGCTGATGGTGTCGCCGCGTGCGCGTCCACCTGCGCGACCGGCCCAGCGGCGACGGCAGCTGCGCACTGTGGGGAGCCTACGTCCGCTTTTTGCAGGCGCCTCTCACGACTTGTTTTGATATTCGTGTTGTAGCAGATTTTCTTATTGAATATATGTGTAAGAGACACTGTAATGACGCTAACTATTTTATCGGCTGCTTCAGAAGAGGCTTTTTGTAAGAAAGTGCATGCTTGGTAACAGTGTACACATTGTAGAGGAAGCAGTATAAGGAATGGATCGGGAGAAGTGACTGAGGGCATCAACTGATGTCACTGCAGTGCCTCTGACCGCGTGGTACTGGTGATCGAGTTTCGATGGTGACAGGATTTTTAACATCACCAGATAGCAAGATCGAGTTCTGTCGCTATCTGGAGGAGAATTCTAGAGAGCGGAGCAGTACCGTATAACAAACGAGCCAAGGACTGCCCGCGTTCTTTCCTTCCCATTGCCTACCACACACTCACACTTACATCCACTACGCTACCACACATGCCGGAAGACCGGTCGGGAGCTTAGAGCTGTGCCCCGCTGGTGGGAGGTACCTGGTTGAGGAAAATCCCGCTAGCCGACCGTAGGTCGGCGCAGGATCTCGCCATCCATCGAGAGAGATCACAGTTACCTCCTAAGCAAAAACATGCACTTACGGGATTAATGAACTTAGATACGGACGGGCCCGAAATTACTAGTAATCAATGAATCCATGCGAATGGTGTTGCAATACTTGATACCCTCTGCAATCAAGACGGGAGCTCTGTCGTGCAGAGCGGAAAATGCTGATAGCTGTGCGCGCTTTGCTATGGCCCTTGGAGGAGGATGCAGGAGTTAAAGGGCGGCGCACTGGCTGCGCCGAGCGTGCGTGCGCGCGCGTCGGTGGCTGTCACCTGCGCTCGGCTCCGCGTGCGCCGGGGGCAAGAGCGCGGGCGCTCGGATTGCCTGTCGGGCGTGCGAGAGCTGTGGCTGGCGCGGCGCGCGTGTGCGCCGTGGAGCGCCCGGCGGTGCGGGGGCCGCAGGTGCGGGTCACGGCAGGGTGGCCGGCGGCGCGGCGCGAGGGCGGCGAGCCGCCTCGGAGAGGCAGGCAGAGGCAAGCGGGTGCGGGAAGTCGGCTGCAAGCAGCGAGCCGAGCCGCAGCCAGCGTTGCTCCGACGCAGTGCGGACCCGGGTGTCGTGCCGTGCCGTGTCGTGACGTGCGGTGTGGTGTGTGTGCGCGAGCGCGTGCGATGCTGTGCGTGTCGTGCGTGTCTGCGCCGCGCGGCGTGGTCCGCGCGCCGCCCCTCGGCCGAAGGCGCCGCTACAGGAGGCTTCGACCGCTGTCCCTGGCCGTGAGTATCGTTCCACGTTTGTCTGAAGGGACCGCGCGGCTTCGAATCGGGCTAACAAGGACTGCAAACTCGGCGTGTATATGTTCTTCGGACAATATTCTTTAGATTTCCGTCAGGACTTGTTAACTTCAAACTTGCTGAGAGTTTCTTACCATCGTTAGAACGCGAGTTTGTTGGGTGCATAAGAAACGACAGTCGCATGGGTGAATCAGATCAGAGATGTGTAGAATGAAGGGCCCAAACAGGCTCCGGAAACAATTTATCTTCTTGAAAACTTGTTTCTTCGCGTGTGACTTGTTCCATGCCAGGATTGTGGTTCCCAGTAGGAATGTTGCTAGATTTCGAGAAATGTATGAAGTTTAAAATGTGTTTAGGGTCCGTACATTGCTGAAGGGGATGGATAGAAAACATTAGAAGGCAGATAAATATCCTTTTCCTCGCGTTCTGGCAATGTTCCTTGAAGCTTTCATTGGGACCAGTAGAGGTTGGGAGCTTTCCTCTTGAGTTGATCTGTTCGTGTTTTCGCGTCCATGTCGGTTGAGTATTGGACAGCATGTAGATCGCGATTTGTGCCAAGGACAGATCCATGGGGCTCAGTGAGATGTGGAAGGTCGTTGCCTCTAAAGGCACTCGTTCGTGTCCCGAAGCCGGTGCTGAGGTATGCATTCCCTGACCAGAGGGACCGCAGAAATAGGCGTTACGTTCCTTTTATTTTGCAGTGCCTCGGATAGAAGCCACGAGTTTTCTTTGCTAGGCTCCTGTTCTTGGCGAATCCATCATGGTTTGTTCTAGGAACTTATATCCTGTAGTTGTAAACTTTTAACTACTTGTCAATTTTTGTAGTTTGCAGTGTTTTTTTTCTGTAAAATAATCTACAGTGCTCGAGGCGTTGGAGATTCCAACCCCATCTGTAGCCACAGCAAGCTTGCAAGTTCCAGAAAACCGTTAAGATTTGATCTTCTGTCTCTGTGATTGTAGCATTGAGTACCAAACCGTCATGTATTTCATACGCCATTTAATGGAAGAATTGCCAGTTCGAGTACAACGAAGATGTCGGAAAGACCAATTTCCCGTTGTAAATGCCGTCAGTGTGACACTCCTGAATGTATACGTATACAGCAATGTGCAACAAATGCAACCGAACTTTAGTTGTATCTCATACGTTGTGTGTTAGAGAAAATTCTCAACATTCTCGTTTTAGATAGTGTGCTTCAGCATGTTACGTCAGATGACACGATGCAAGATACAGATCTGATGTAAAATTGAAAGCAAGTTTGGAATCATATTTGGAACCATCAGATCCATGAACAAATCCATTCCGAAATCATTTGGCGGTGTAAGGAAACGTGAGTGAGCATGTTGACTTCGTTGTACAATTAATCAGGGATTATCGAATAAAATAAAATATCCTTAATTCCTTTAGTAATTCGATGTATTCTTCTCAAGGAACGTACGGAGACGCTCATGTGTTCAACCGGATACTTTGTAGAAACTCCGAGGCTGGAGCTCTGAGATGTATATGTAGTATCGTCACTTTGGAGTTCTCCAATACATCTTCGTTCTTTGGGCTATGCTTATCAAAATCTAGCACGATTGTTTAATATCTGCTCCTATCGCAGACTGCGTCGTGCCTGCAGTTAGTTTTTAGATCTAAAACAGAGAGGCGATTAAGGATCAGAAAACCCCTCTCGCGGATTGTTGTCGTTCTCAGAATTGACATGACTGAACCAGAGGGACGTGCAGTAGAAGATAATTGAAGATGTATGCCCCAATCTGTTTCGCGCGGTGGCAGAATTTTCAACGCTAGCTAGGCCAAGTTTTGTCACATTCTGGAGGAGAATTCTAGCGGCGTCTGCTCTGATCGGTGGTTTTTCGTGATTTCTCCGATCAGTCAGGCGAATGCTGGAGCAGTACCCAAACAAATGGGCCACGGACAGCGCGTGATCTTTTCTTCCTTTTCCTTGCCGTCCCTCTCCTTACTTCCACTTCCACTCACATGCACTATACTACACCTGTCTGGAGAACAGTGATTGTCCCGGCTGGGGCGGTTCCCCGCTGGAGGGAGATACCTGGTTGAGGGGAAAACGCGGTATTAGACGGTACCGGTCTGCGCCGGATCTTTCGGGGGGAGATCACCTTCAGAGTAAGAAACACGCACTACACTTACGGGAATAATGGCAGCTGTGGACGCGTCCAGAATCACCAATCAGTTTCGCGGAAGAGAAGGTCCAGGGCGAGAGCGTGGGCGTGCCCCGTTCCCCCTGCGAAAGGGCTCGAGCGCCGGCTTCGCGCCGCACTACGGGACGTAAGCCCACGAGCCTCCGGCGCTCTGCGCCTCCTTCGGCGCGGCGCCAGCGCCAGCGCACCTGCCCCCCCCCCTCTCTTCGTTCGCTCTTCCTGGTTCCCTCCGCTCGCCCGCTGCGCCGCGCCGCGCGGCCTTTGTCTGCGCGAGGCGCCGCCGGCCAGCTGGTCGCGTTACACGGCCTTCTTGCTTTGCAGCCGCGCCTCCGCCGTGATATCGACGCGACCCCCCCCCTCCCCCTTGTCACGGTTCTGCGGGCACCCGCGTTGCTTCGTATATTGATTCCGGATATTCACTAGGACAAACATTGTTCAAGCTTCTGAATTGACACATGCGTATATTATCCGTCTGTATATGGAACGCAATTATTCCTCAAAAATAATGCAGAGCCCAAATACTATTTTGCGGTTACGAACTCCAGATGCTGGAAAACTCAGGTTAACGTGAAAGCGGAAATATGAAAACAAGACAAATTACATATCGACTACTCTTTGGAGAATAGTGGACTGCTAATGTTCATGGGAGGTAAAGAAGCGGTCTTCTCCACTTATCCTAATTACCCGGACGACAGAAATGAGCAGTTAGAGCTTCTGCGAGCAGCAGACCCACGAGCGTTTGGCCTCGAGATCTCTGAAGCCTTGCGCGGTTCTTTTGTCATTTGTTCTTTTTCTGCTGTGGTAATGATGCCCGCTTTCTGGAGATTCTGAGCTGAAGGCTCGTTCTCGCGTAATAGGTCTCTTTAAGTGCGAGGAGCTGAAAAACGCTGTACGAATCGCGTCTTGTACAACCACAAAGTGTGTTGCAGAATTCATCGTGCAGGTGCAAACGCGGGGAAGTGGCGACGGATGATAGGGTGACAGGGATAGAGTGGCGTCAATCGTTTGCCAGGTGCCGGCTCGGGACCGGCTGAGTTTATCTCAGAGCCAGCATTGCCGCTGTCTCTGCAGCGCCTCTGAACGGGAGGTCCAAGGAAACGCATTCCAACAATGGTGGATTTTCGATTCTAGATTGATAGCTAGATTGAATTCAACCGCTGTCTGGAGAAGAATTCTAGCGGCCGGCTGTTCTGATCTTCAAAGGCCTTGTCGTAGTATCGCGTACTTTCCTCAGTGAACATGAGGCGAATGCCGGAGCAGACCCTTAACAAACAGGCCAGAGATCGCGCGTGATAGATCTTCCTTCTTTGCTCTATCCTCATCTCGTACTTACAAACACAAACTTACATGCAGTACACCACCACACATGACGGGAGATCAGTCGGGAGCTTAGCATCACGGGAGATCAGTCGGGATCAGTCGGTCCAAGCGGGGCCGGTGCCTCGCTGGGGGGCGATACCTGGGGGAGGAATTCCGGCGCAAATCTACACGTGAGCTTGGAGAGGATCACACCATCTGCGGGAGAGGAACACCGCAAACCCAAGGAACAAAACTTTAACTACACTAACGTGAATAATGACCATAACTGTTGACGTGCTCAGAAACAGCAATTATTTTATCCAGGGTCGGTGGAAGCGAAACCACCTCTGTCCCATCCTGAGGAAGGAGGGCTCATAAGGCTTCAGCCCCTCCCCATCCTCAAGGCTGATGACACACATTCACAAATATAGTTTTTTACTAATTTTGTGTAGAAAGGAGAGAAGTATGTGTCTCAATTTAAAACCTTTTAAATTAACTGTAAATACAAAAAATCTATTGAGAACAATTGTTTTTAAGAAAACGAAGTTTGCGGATAAGTTATACCTACAGTTTCTCCCCACAAAAAAATCCGGTTGCTGCACAATAGTCTTCTCGTACAAATTACCGCTGAGCGAAGCTGCTTTTACCTTCGAGGCCGGTAGAGTCAATCATCTTAGAAGATGGTTTTGATGGCATATTGCACTGCAACAGCAGCTGCACGAAGGAAATAGCTCTGCCTCGCGGCGCCGGCAGATGATGCTGTCGGCGGAGCGTTCCCTTCCCACTTTGTTGACTGTGTTACGTAATATGTAATTCTCGAGGCATGTGCAGTTAACATGATTCACTTACAAGATGTGCTCTTAGTAAACAAGAAATTGCTTCGTAATGAGTTTCTTACTCCCCTTGAACTGTTAGGAACAAAAGCTGAGATCTTTCAAGAAGTCTATCACAGGCGTCATTGGTATGTGTATAAAGGTTGTTACTCGCATGATATTTGATGTACATAAAGTGTTATCATGAGGAAGTACCTAGGTAGTTTCTTAAAATAGAAGAAGTTTTCAAGGATTGTGGAAGTATTTTGTATATCAGATTGTAAACTACTGAGACAGTTACAATGTTATTCTTATTCTTAGCCTGGCGCAAACTCTTTAACACGCGTCTGATTACATTTCTTGATCTACGGGCAAAAAGAACCCTGCGCTCATGAAGTGTCCAAGTCCTACGTGCTGCTCGCCCCCTTCCTGCCTCTCTCCCCTCCGCTTTCTACGCGAGAGCGCAGGGCATGGGGAAGGAGCAGAAGATTCTCCAGGCGAGGATCTCCAGAGCGGCTGGAAAACCAAGATGTGCGCCGCCGTCTGGCAGAGCGAAGGACGCTTCAATTCACCCGAGTAACCTTATGCTGCAAATAACGTCTGTGGACTGTCGCGTAGAGTACTGCGCGAGGAATGCGTCTAAAAGCACGGAGTACGCGCTGATGATTTCTTGTCCTTGTCGAAACCCACACCGGCTGCCTAGAGTCACCACTGCCGCTGCTTTGCAGCGATTCCGACATGGCGGGGTCCTATGGTTCGAGTTCGGACGGTAACGGATTTTCGATTCTATGTTGCCTAATCAGTACCCTAAAAAACGGGCATGGGCAGCGGGCGACCTTTCCTTCCTCTTTTTTGTCCTATCCTCGTCCCTCACCCCCACTTACATATACTATATTACCACATATCAGCTGACTTGTCGGGTGCTTAAAGCTCGTCCTGGCTGGGGCGGTGCCCCGCTCGAGAAGATATCTTGAGATGGACCCCCCCCCCTGCAAGCCCACGTGGAGGTCGACGCAGGATCTCATTGTCATCGAAGAAAAAATCACCACATCGTTCATTGCACGTTCACGTAAAAATCTTCACATAAAATCGTTCATTACACTATTAAGACTAATGACCATAGCAGTTGACGTACCGGGAAACCTCTATTCGTCCATCGAAACAAGAGATAAGATGTTGCCTCGTACGGAGACCTCCATGCCTTCGCTTTTTGTTCACCCAGGAGGGTCCACTCAACATCGCTGTTACGTCATGCTAAGAGGACCTGATGAATTTAAGTTATGGGGTATTAATGGACGAGATGCAGTCTTTCTAGGTAAAATCCAGATACCCAGGAAGGATACTCGTGAAAGAACATGTTTCGAAAGGATTGTAAACATTTAAAGAAATTCACCTTCACGATTTTCTGGGCAGTCTTGTCAAACTGCGCCCGCACGAGCTACTTGCCCGCCTGGTGATCCTGACGTTCCTGCAAGCATGGGCAACTCCGTCTCCGCTCTCGTTTCTCTCCCCCCCCCCCACCTCCACATGCCCGTTCTAGACACAGATTCTTAGTATTATCAACAGCTATTTTATCATCTAAACTTCATGGAAATTGAGGACCCAGTTTTATCAACGAGTGAAGGTTTCCATCGTACATCTGTTATAAAATCGCAACAATGTAAATCGTAAATGTTGGAGAAATCGCTTTTGTGGTAATTGAGACTGGAGTAAGTGTACAAGGCGGCATCCGAGATGAACATGTAAGTTCGCACGGTGGCTTTTAAGTGCCCTATTCCGACTCTGGTTGCGTGAATGGAGGCATGGCTAATTTTTGTGTGTGGACTACCGTTGCGTCAGTGGCTAAATTTAACCTCGGGAAATCGTTCGCGAAGCCTAGCAAATTGGCGAAGGAAACATGACGTACTGGCGTCGGATTAGCTCGATGGTGGCCTAAGTGCTCCATGGGAAACAGTTATACTTATCCATGTGAGACGTAATTACGTGGATTACGTTCGGTACTCCGGTGAGCTTTTGCTTCAGGATCTTTTCCTCTCTGATTCGATTGTGGTGCCGGAGTGCGGCTCCGCTGCACTTCGGGCCAAGCCTTGGCCATTCAAATCTGCACTTTCGGACATGCAGGAAATACGGGCACGTATTGATCGCCGGTGGCAATCGTAATTGGCATCTCCCTCGCAAGAAGACCCTCAGTTTTCGAAAGAACCACCCGCATCTGCTATAGCACCTCTCCCAGTAGATACCCTTCTTCTTTAATACGGTTTTCGCGTGGAACTAGTTTCCTGGCGCCGCGCCAAGCGAGGGTTACAAATACGCGGAGGTTTTCCGGGACGTCGCCTGCTTAAAGCGCTGCGTGTTTCGCGTTCTGTTGCTTCAGGGCAGTGGAGAATTCGGTGAAGAATACTCATTTCGTTAGCTTGGAACGCGGCGCTTCTATTTATACCTCAAAACCGGAAAGTTCTGGGAAGCGCACGAACCTTCCGGCTTGAATTCTCCGCGGCGACGGTCATGCTCCCCAGCCCGGGGCTACCTGGAGGGTTGCGACTCACCAATTGTCTGAGGAATTCGGCAGCCATTGAGTATATGGTTGTTTTGGGAAGGAATTTTGAAAAACGTGAATTAACAATGGTCATTCATTAGGCGAAGATGTTCTTTCCTTGAGGCTCCTCACGTGAAACGGGTGGTATGTTTTAAAACGATTTTCCTCGTGAACGGCGTTATCGGGATGCGCATCTCCATTTGCGATGTGGTAATTTCGGGAACTTGGATTCGTGCCGAAGGGGCGTGGGCGGGGGAGGGGGAGGGCCGGGTAGTGCGGGAGGGAATCTCGGCCCCATGAATCGTTCCCATTTGGAGGACGGCGGTAATATAAGGGCGGCGGCGGTGCCGGCCAAGGCCGCTGGGCCGAGCGTGGCGGCCTCTGCACAGAGCACCGGTGGGGCGTGCGGGGCGCGCGGGCGCAGCGCCGGAGGCGGGGCAGGCGACTGAGGGGAGTGTATGGGTCGGTGGGTGGGCGACGGTCGGTGGGCAGGGGGCAGGCTGCGAGGTGGCCGGATCGAAATCGAGCGAGCGCACCGCCCGTGGACGCGTCAGCGCGCCCGCGTGGAGTCCAGGCCCCGCGCGTGGCCACTCACTCAAAGAGGGGGTGGGGGGTTGGGGGGCTGAAATCTGCCCGGACACGTCATTGACGGATGCTCAGCGCACAGTGTCTGTTCGCGGGACGGCAGTGATGCTTCTCAGGAGCTGCTCTGATAATTTTTCGCGCTTGTAATACCCAGCTGGTACGAAAGGGGGGAGACGTCAAGTGAAATTGCGTTACAGCGTACAAGGCGATGAATATAGGACACCTCATTGGTAAATGGATCCATTGTGCCGTAATGTTGTTAGACATGATGTTGACTCTCAACGGTGTGTGTGACCGCCCTAGAAACGAAGCTATGTTGCAATAGAAATTTTTCGGCGTTGCAAAGTGTTCGGAGAGCGAGAGGAGGCGACGAATTTCCGTTTACAAATTTCGCCTGGTGCGTACGAGTGCGATTTCCGGCGTGGCCGCTTGAAGCGCGCGGGGAGCGCCCCACCCGCGCCGGCGCGGCCCACCCCCAATGCGCGGCGCCGCCCGCCCCCGCTCGCCACCCCGGCGCGGCTGCGGAGCGTTGACCCGAGCGGCGCCGGGCCGCCCGCCCCGGCCGCGGCCCTGCCCCGGCGCAGCCCGGCCCGCGCTGCGGCAGCGCCGCGCTGGGTTGCGGTCTTGCGAGGCCGCGGGGGCGCGTGGCCGCCCGGGCAGTCGCGTGCCGCGCACGGGCCCCGCGTGGCGCCGCCGCCGCCGCTCAGGACGAGCGAGAGCGGCGCGTGGGCCGCGGAGGCCGGCTGTGGGCGAGCGCGCGCGCGTGAGAGAGAGCACGTGGGCCGAGCTCCTCGCAGGAGGTAAGCGCCCACGGGGAGCTGCGTGCACGGAGGCCGCGGATGCGTCATTTCGACGGGCGTCCTCCTGGCTTCGTTCTTTATTAGGGCGGTTTGTTTGGGGAAGTGTAATTGTATCTGGAAACGTAATATTTGCGTTCTTTAAATCTGAGCCATCCCATTACGATTTGCAAAGGACAGAGATACTGACGCGAGATACCGTCTTTTTTTTTTTAACAAAGTGGAACTTTGAAAGTGGTTATGAACGACAAATTATGTTATTGCTATTTACCTGGACGCTCGTCCATTTGCTTTACCTAAAGTTAAAAATCAAATCGTTACTCAATTTAAAGGCGTTTCTGATCATGCTGTCTATTTCGGAATAACGAGACCCGTTGTCAGTGTTGACGTGACGTGAGGTGTGACGTGACTCGACCAGTGAGGTGACGTGGTGAGGCAACGCAAGGCCGCGTAGTGCCCTTCCTGCAGTGGCGTCCATTAGCGAGCGGCCAAACCGAGCGGAAGGAGCGCTGCCGGGCGCGCGGTGCGGGCGGCGTGGGCGGCGTGGGCGCGGGGTCGATGCCCGGCGCCGCACAACACTGCGCTGCGGGTCAGCAGGCCACGCCGCTCGATGCCCTGCGCTCGCTGCTCCAGCGGTCAAGAGCCGCGCCTGCCTGCCTGCCACATCGCTCGCAGCGAAACTCCGGAGCGCGGCTATTGATTGACGCGCCAGGTGCTATTCATACCTGACGATAATTCTGCTATTCAATCTTCGCTCGTTAAGGGTGAAACGTGAAAGCCCGCGTTGGCGAACGAATATTTTGCTGATTTAGATGTGCGGCTTGTTTGGTAGGACTGAAATTCGTAATAAAGTACGGAGTACATATTTACTATCGTAATTGCAGAAATCTCTGAGGGATGATAATTTCCTCATTCGAGGTAAATACCAATTTGTGCAACGTGTTTGTTAAAATTTCGTCGCAATTTTTCGCCCTTATTTTTATATTTTCTTTGCATTGAATTTTTTTTAAATTTATTCGTTGAAACGTGATGCGAGTGTGGATTTGTCATTTACCTCAGTTAATGACTAATGAATGATGCCAAAGAGAACATGTGCTCTGTGCTTCCGCCAGTCTCCGATGTATCCCTTGAATGGACTCATTGATTCCTAAGCTTGGAACTAACAACCGTGACATTCATTCTTATAACATTATTTCAATTTGCATCCCTTTGAATTCTGAAACTGGAAGTGATAGTGTTTAGGTATGTAGCTGTGCCTTTAAAACTGCTAATTACGTCCTTTTACGACTCGTAGTTCTGTAGTTAGAAGGATGTTTTCCTTTCGACTTGAATTAATGTATGCAGAATTTTTGGAGGTTTGTTTGATTGAAAGACAAATGTGGCGGTGCCATCTGTCTCGCTATGCTTTAATCTGCGTCTGCCACAGCTACATCTGAGCCTAATCCTCCGCCGACAGGCTGCATCCAACTGCCTTATTTTTCTCTGGGTCTAAAGGGATCCAAAAGATACGCCTCGCCGAAAATATATATTGGTCTTTATTGCTCTTTTAATTACGCGCAGGATTGCATGTCACAATTATTTTCTTTGTCCTATAATGCTAAACTCCAATTTGCAAGGTTCTAAATTAAATGACCTCTGCCAATAGTTGCCTTAAATAAACTTATTTTGTGTGTCATTCACGAAACTCGCCAATAATTTGAATTGCACGTGTTTTGTTTCTTATTAAGAAGACATCCCGGTTGATTCAACACAGGTCTACGTCAAAATTCAACAGTAATCTATGCTGTGTTATGTGTTCATTTTCTTCATATGGCGAAAATAATAAAAATTAACCACCTTAACATTATCCGCGCGACCTGTTGGGAGGAGGGGGACGGCGACATCTTAGTGGTGTCGAAGCTCTTAAACGCCACTTTGTGTGCAGGCACCAGATCACGTTACAGTGGTAATTTTAGCCTTGGTTACAGAACTCTTAGTAACACAACACACCCGACCAAGAGTAGCGTAATCTTATAAACCCATGGTGGAGTCTCTTCGCTCCCGAGAGGGTTCCGATTTTTTTTATCCAGGCGGGGTTTTGTATGTACGTGCTAGATAAATTGTCATACAAGTCCGATACGTCTGCGACAGACAAACAGAGCAAAATGCTGTCATCGAAAATTTTAAAAATTAATAGTTGGAGGGCGTTCACTGTAAGCCTTTTTAAAATAAAATTGAACACTTCTAATTCGAAATTTCGAGAACAGCCTCTAATGCCATAACTTTAAATCACATTTCTCAGAGTTACAAGGCTCACAGAAACTAGCAGTGACATCCAAAACCTTCTTTACCTTGCTTATGTTATTAGACACATTTAATTAGGACAAACTTATAACACGTTTATTGTAAATGATCTAAAAGTCCTTCCGTGATTTCCTTAATAACGCCAGTATTTTTCTTAAATGGCGGGGAGTAATAGGTAGTGCTGCCCGTCGCCGTAGCGTGGAGTAGCGCGCGTGCTTGCGCCGCTGCCAACGAGCCTCCCCCCCCCCCGCCCCCCAATTCTCTTCTCTCTTTCCCCTTCCCCTTCCCCTCATCA
This sequence comes from Gryllus bimaculatus, assembly GCA_017312745.1. Lineage (NCBI taxonomy): Eukaryota > Metazoa > Arthropoda > Insecta > Orthoptera > Gryllidae > Gryllus > Gryllus bimaculatus. Next base: position 3,081,909 of record BOPP01000148.1, on the reverse strand, counting down.
CGCATGAGCGTCCAAAGCGGTGGGCGGCGGGTGCGATGTAGTAATGGGCTTCCCCCCGTTCAACAGAATCGGAGTTTCGGAAATTGGGGTTCGATGAATTCGATCAGGTTAAGTGGTTTTGTAATGACAATCAGATTCATGAAGGAGGGGACCTTGCGTGCGGGATTTTTTCGTTACGTCCAACTGGTATAACATTAGTATCTTGGATAAATACGAAAGAAAAATAATTATTTTATCTAAACTTCCATTGTGTAAGAAAATATTTTTAAATTACGAGTTCAATCATTTTTATTAAGGACTTTTTTCTGACGGGTAGCAACTATTAACATATGTCTCTCTTTCAGAACTAACATTTCGTTTAATTGTGCTGACTAAATAGTAAACGACTAGAAATAAATATGGTAGTAAGTTGCTAAATAATATGAAAGGCGACCACGCCCTAAAATGAGTTCCACGTCTCACTATTATTAAAACAAAGGATTTTGAGAGGTGTGAAGTATGTATTGTATTAATGTTTGTGCAAACACGAAGGATTTTCACGTGCATTTGTACATGAAACATGGTTTCTCGCGTTGGTTTTCCTTGGCTGAGAGAACCGTTTAAATGTTTTTTTAAATTCTTGTAGTGTGCGAAATATTAGAAAACGTGCGCAAAGTGTGTATGAAACTTCTATCGCACACGGCGTGTTAAAGATATAACACGTGCGCGAGGTGATTCGCGCGGTCGTCTGTTGCCGTCCTCGCATACGCTCGGGTAACGAATTCGACTCGTGCGTAAATCACCTGTTTCGCGCACTTACGTAAATTACTATATATGGCAATCTTAAGAAAGATATTTGGGACCTGTTTATTTGCCTAATAAGAAATTACAACAATGTTTGTGGATTCGTGTTTCTTGTTTATCAAGTCAAGTGTATTTGCATCCATGTAAATATGTCAGTGAGGTTTTGATTGTCCTCGATTTCTAAAATTAATTCAAGGAAGGAACTGTGGAGGGAGAAGCGGATTAATGGTTGCGAAAGAGTATACCGCTTCCTACACGGATCCAGGACTTCAATATCGAGAACCTCGAGAAAATAGTGCTTTAAAGTGTCTTTATTCACAGAACAATGTTTCTGGCATAAGTAGAGAATTACAATTAGCCTTGAGGTGTGGGAGCATCGTGAAGTAAAACGGGTCAGCCGCATGTGTCGCCTGCGAGATTTGCATTCGGCGCCTGCGATAGCGGTTCGGGCGGACGGGGCGGGCCGAGGGGGCGCGTAAGTAGGTCGCCCTCGCGACCGAAAGGCCGGAAGGAAGCGCGACCGCCCGCTCACCCCGCCCAGCC
>BOPP01000148.1:3020098-3080575 GCA_017312745.1 Gryllus bimaculatus | reverse complement strand
CCGTCCCGTTACCCAGGGCGCGGCGCGGCGGGACGCGGCTGGCGCGAGATGCGGCAGCGTCGCCGGAGCACCAGCAACGGTGCATATCCGCCGCCGCTGTGTGTTGCGCGGCCCTGCTCCACCTCTCGCCCGGCGCTCCGTCTGTCAGCCAGGCCTTGGCCCCGCACGCCACCGAAGCGAAATGCCGACTCGCCTCTCGCAGAACGGAACGGTAGAGGATGTTTAGTATCGCGTCGCCAAGGGAACGAGCTTTGCGATCTGGATTATTGTGTACCTTGCTGAGAAACCTGTTACACTTCCTGGTCGTTTAACATACTACATGTAAGGTTTTCAGCGTAAGTACATCCTGAGACCGAGGAGGTGGAGCGCTTCCGTTTCCGGTGGCGGACACCCCGGGGGCGCGCGAAGCGTGAATATCGGAGCTACAAGGAACAGATGACGTTAAATGAACCTGCTATACGGACTTCTTGCTGGAATGCTCTGCTGTCCAATTATATGGCATGGAAGTTGTCAAGCGCTACGTGCACGTGCGGCTTCGGCCATTCGTCGGATCCTCGCTGCATTCCCGACCGTCGTATCACGCCGATCGTCGCGTAACGGCGGCTCCACACATTCGGCATTCGCCGAGCAGCGAGCTTCTGCTCGCCAAATCCCGAACAGCTGATGTGTTCGGCGAATGTTCGCTCCCTTTGATGTGTCCTAAAGACCGACACGCGGTGGGTAGGGCGAATACCGAACGTTCGTAACTTTGCGAATCGCAAGCAATCCGTCCCCTAGGGATTCGGCGATCGGTTGCTCGGGATTAACCGACTGCCGCAAGTGTAAAGCAGCCTTAACCTGCAGTCGCGAGCTGTTTGCGCCGTCTCGAGGTGTTCCCTGGGCGCAGTGCGCGGGAGGACGGTCGCGGGGGCGGGGGGTGGCGGCGGCGGCGGCGGCCTCTGCTCGCCGCTTATCGCGCGTGATAAGACGCCGGAGGCCGCGCGGAGATGAGGGCGGCGTTGCCGCCTCCGCGCCGCTGCCGCGCTGTGCGTGAGGGCACCCCGCCGCGCAGAAGGGGGCGCGAGTCGCTGCTGACCGGAAACCGAGGCGAGTAAGTTGCGCGTCTTTGTTGTTCTTATCGGAGAGTTATTTTTTATCAATAAGTGTTTTGGTGTACAATTATTGGAATGACATTGATATTCGTGGAAACACTCGGATGAAAAAAAGTAAAGGTAATCACCAATGTTCTTAATGTTAGTACGTATTCAGCATAATACATCGCTGCTGACCGTTTTTGCAGACTAGGTTATTGAGTTGGTGGGTAAGAACTTGGATCTTGGGGTCGTTAGAAGAGCGAGTTCGTAATTGTAATTTAACGCCTCGGTGCAGTCGTTTTCTAACTGTGCCTTGTAAATTGAATGAGTAGTTAGGGAGCTGTTCCGTTTCAGATGTGAGATCTCTGCAAGATATTCATTACAGACGATCGAGCGGTTTTCTTGATCTTTGGAGGCGTCATCATGGGCAATTAGCATCTGAAAGAGTCGTGCCGCCGCCTGGCTGACGCAGCTCGCGTCGGCGCTGCCTGCTGCTCCATTTGCCCTGAATGCGGCTGTTGACACGCGGGAGTAATTGTGTATGGTGTGGCACTTCGCGTGGAAAATTAATTATAGAATATTCAAGTTCTATTCTCTTAAATCAATTTGAGGCAATACAAATATTTGAAGTCATTGGAACGTTGTTTTCAGTTTGCTCGCGTCGGTTGGTCTGGACTACGCTCCAGACTTATCACACCAGCTGTTGTTTCTAAGTTCAAAGGTTGTAGTAGTAGTTTGTTTCTAAAACAAAAGTGAATGCAGAGAATAAAAACTTTCGAGATGATCTACTACTTGTCGAGTATCGATTCCGAAGGGTTTCGCCCAGAGGACGGAAGACTGCCATCGAGCAGAAATTACAAGAGTGGTGCGAGTGCGCGTGCGTGTATTTGGGAAACGGGGCCAGAGGGGAGCCCAGCTTGGCGTAGGCGTTGACGCCTGTCCGGCCGCAGGGCACCGCCCGCGACTCATGCGCCTGCCTCCCACGCCCTCTAATTAGCCATGGCGTTCGACGCGCCCGCCGCTCTCACGCCCGCTCGCAGCCGCGGAAATGACTGGCGAACGGTAACCACACCATATTGTTTTTGCGCGTTTGCTTGCGCAGTGTGCCGAAGTTCGCGTTCTGTTAGGAGGCCGTTTCTCGTCTGTGGTGTGTGGTGCCGTGATGCAACTTTCAGTTACGATGTTGTCACCGTAAGTCGCGTGGGGACGGTTGCTGAAATTCCCTCCTACGTGGAATTACGTCGTTTGAGCAATGGATGGTATCTCGGAACGGGCCTCAAAGAACCAGTTCATCTTTGCTTCAATTGTAACTCGCTTTAACGCCGCAGCCGAGCCGTGAATCGTCTTGGAAGTAGGTCGTCGTCAAAATGAGCAACATGAAGGGGGTGGGTAGGGAGGGGGGAGTGCGCCGATGATGGCAGAGACGCAGCGGATCGGAGGCGCCGGGCGCGCCCCGCCTGCCGGAAGGCGCCATGCCGGTCCCTCGATCGGCGATGCAGGCGGCCGTGGCTTCGGCGGCGGGGCGGGGAGCGGAGGAGGAGGAGGAGGAGGAGGTTATTTTGGTGGGGCGCCGCGGCGCTATCTCCCGCGGCGGATGCGCGCTTCCGCGAGCGCCGCGCCGCACCCGCACCCGCAACCATTGAGCTTCCCCCGGGGCCGCTCTCCTATGACGTCTATTTCGCTGAACGAAACGCGTCTAGCCGCGGGGACGTTGGCGCAAATAATGGGCAATAAAACGCGACTCTTGACACCGAACGATGCCAGTGCTACAGCTCTAAATCAGAGGTTCTTGACCTTTATTGTCCCTCGTCCCTCGGAAATAAACTGAATATTCACGCATTCGTATGATTTAGGAAACAATGAAGAATAGTAGGTATCAGACGAGGGGAAATGCTATCTTGACATCTTTGCTTACGTAGTTCGGAATAATCAAGAAACTTTTTTCCCCTCCTTAGGGCAGCCTTTTGTCTTTAAGAATAATGTTGATACAAACGTTATTCAGTTTCGTAACGTAGAAAGTTTCACCCTCTCATGTAAGCGCTTCCCACTTCCCAAATGGAAGGGCACTCGGCGGGTTAAGAGCCGCACCCCCCCCCCTCGTCCGCACATGCAGCGGTGTTCGTGCCGGGAACCTAAGGAGCAGCTCTCTCGATGGAAAGGAAGCGATGAACCCTGTCCCCCCCCCCACCCGCCCATCCGTCGCTTCCGGTGAAGTTCCGCTCGCGGGCGTCGCGCGTCATAGTACGTCGCGGTCGTGTACGACTGCAGGTAGGGAAGGGGTCGTACAGAAAGAGCTAGCGGTTTACGCCCCCCCCCCCCCTCCCCGCCTCGTACGCCGCCTTTGGATTTGCCGTTGAACAACGATGGTCTAATAGTACGTTATAGTATATGCATTGCGCGTTATGACGTGGGTTTTTTTAATGACAGGATCTGCGCCTTGATTCATACGGCGCGAGGGCTGGTCGAACTTCAAAAGGGGAGAGGAGTCCTGAGAGAGGGTTCCTTTTAGAGCCTCCCGATGTTGCTTTACCCTTGCCTTCTTTGGTGATATAATCTGGATTGGTGCGAGGCTGTGCTGATAAAAACGCGAGCGAGGTGCATTTAATAACTGTTTATTACTTCCTTGCGTCAGTTGTCCGTTGCCTAATCGTGCTTTGTCCGCAATCGTTTCGTGTGGAAGATACGAAGTTGGAGTTCACTGAATTGGAATGTTCTTGATATTTGAGTCTTCATTAGTATATTCAACAAGGGCTGCAGTAATTGCCGTACGACCTTCGCAGTACCCAGCGTCAGTACGACACTGCTGGTTTACGCTATTAGATTTTCTTACAATACAGGTAGTCGCTAGAGCGACTTTTGCTGCAACAGACACAGATTCTCGAGCAATACACCGACCCCTAGCGCGTCTCCTGCTTAACTTATTGCTACATTGCAATGTGCAATTTCATCCTTGATACCATAGTGCTTGCCCATAGGTCACGTACATGCGTTCATTGATTTCCAAAGCTTACAAGACTAGCCATCAATCAGCTAGAACTGGTCCCCCGGCGACAGCCCCTTTACCAACTCCTTGGGTCGTTTAACAGTTGCTAATTGAACGAACTCATGCATTAAAATTCACAAAAGAAAATGCTGCCCATAGGACAGCCACACGGGCGTGAGAAAGAGGTCTGAACTGGGGAAGTCGCCAGCGAGGGCGGCAACCGCAGCAGCAACATCAACGCCGCGCCGTGCCCCTCCCCTCGCTTCTCGCGGCGCGGCGGCTGCTGCTGCTGCTGCTTGCAGCGGCGCGGGCGCGCGCACCGGAAGCGGCGTCCGACGGCGTCGCGTCGCCAGGGCGATGCGCGGCTCCCATGCGGCGGCACGCGCGGCGCCGCGTTGGCGGCCCGCCGCCGCCGCCGCCGCCCGCCCCGCCCGCCGCCGCCCGCCGCCGCCGCCGCCCGCCGCCGCCCGCGCCGCCCGCCGCCCCTAATCCGCTGCCCCCTCCCGCCGCCGGGTCCCGCGCCCCGCCCCGATAGCCACCCCGGCCGGCCGACGTCCGGGGGACGGGAAGCGCCGCCGCGGATGTCCATGGCGACGCGCCCGCCCCCACCTCACCGCGCCCCCGCCCCGTGCGGATTATGCTTGAAAACGCCGCACCCTGTCCCGCGGCGGGCGGCGCCCTGCCTCCCGTTGGCACTTCCTTTTCACCCGCTAAACTCGCTGCTTTTTTTTGGAGCACTGCCAATGGCGGCGCGCTCATCGTTTCTTTTTGCGACGTGCGCTGTCTCGTCGGTGAAATGCGGGACGTCAAAGGCTCGTTGACGTTGCGTTATGATGGGAGATACCTGCCTCCCACGCGTGACACTAGAAAAGATGGAATGCGAAGGTGTGGTGGCAGTTCATGTGAAGGACTTAACTCGCTTGAAATAGAGGAAATTGAAAGTGACCAGAAGTACTGGTCGGTGTGTAAAATATCTCTGAACAACAGTATAAAATGGGATTTTGAGAGTCAAGCCACCAGGACTGCAGTTGGGCTAGCTCTTTACAACCAGTTCTATGTCCTGCCCTTTCCTAGAGAATTACGCAAACACTCGTAGTGAATATTAAGGGTTGCATTCAGAGCGTCGGGTATTGTAAGTCCTGGCCGAAAGTTGTTTGATGTAGACCCGCTGCGGCCAAGGTGGAAGCTTGCCCGCGGTGCTGACGCTTGGCTGACGGCGCTCGCTCGTGTGTTGCAGGGACTGGAGAGCGGGTGCGGCGGAGGTGTGGGCGTGGGCGGAGCCACGCTGCGGCCGCTGGCCCCCGCGCCGGCGCATCTCAACACCCCGCGCATCGACAGCTACCGCTTCTCCATGGCGAACCTCGAAGGTAAGCAGCAACTCTAAGCTTATTCTTCCTGATGTGCTACAGCGTTAATAAATATGGTAGTACGTAAATATTGACTATGGTACTTTTGTATGTGCCTTATAAAATGTTATAACTTAATATTATGGTCAGATTTTAAAACCTAGACAGTCTCATTTACGTGAAGAACTATATTTTAAGTCGCTAAACAAGTGCCTATCATGTTAAATAAATATATTGTCAGGTATCAATATTTTAATTCAATTTATGATCATTTCGATCGCGTAGCGATCATCCTCAGAGCTAAAACGCGATTGAAATGATCATAAGTTGAATTAAAATATTGATACCTGACAATATCTTTATTTATTTATTATAATAAAAAGGTATCTACTTCACCAACAATCCAATTAATGCCTATCATGTGTTAAAAGCTCGCAAGATTATTCGAGCAGGGCGTAAACAATAGAAAGAAAGAAAACATTAGGAAGAAATAGAATTTCTACGAAGTAGTTATTATGAGCGCCTGTAAAATAACTTAAAACATTTATGCTGTTTTAAAATCTGATCATCGAATTCTCATTGAATTATTCGCCAGACCTTTCTCTTTCCTTTCGATTTCCCGCAAGATGCCCCTTCATGAAGATCAGTTACGCAGAAAGGGACTAAAAATATATGAGAACATCATTTCCTCATACGTTTCTCTGCACTTGCAGTTTCCCGTAGCCAAGCAAACAATAAAACGGTAGTCACCGGAGTAAATTCTGTGCTGTTTTGGGGGTTGCATCGTGGACGGGCAATTGCGACAAACATTGCGTGGCAGCGCTGTGGTAGACTGTGAGCGGCCCTTGTCCGGAGGCGGGGAGTGGGAGGTTTCTATTCAAATTCCTAGAAATTGTAATATCTTTTTCCCACGAAAGATCATACGTTTGGCAGTTTAAAGTGCCTGTACTAATACTCTATACGCGTACCTTTTTAATGTTAGAATATATTCTTAAATTAATGTTCAATATCCAGTTTCGACTGGTGGCTCTGTATTTTTGTTTCATGGTTGCGGTTACGAACTTTTTATACGCACCATATTTGGCTTATTCGGACCGACATAAATCTTCCAATCCTGCCCCAGGCTTCGTGACGCGCGAAGGGGACAATTCATTTTCCGTGAACTTGTGTGGCGGTCGAGCGAAGAGCAGGAGCGAGGAGAGGCCGACCTGCGATGAGCTCACCCGCCCCCGCGCGCGCGTGAGGCGAGGTCGCGTGCCCGATTCGGCCGCCGCCGGGTGACGGAGCGCCGGCCGCGGGCGCGGCGCCTTGGGTTCTCCCTGGATGAGCGGGGCGCGCGGAAGGGCCGTGAGTCAGCAGGGCGGCGGGTGTGACGTCATTCGGTTTCCCTTCGCCGGCTTTTCGGAAACGGCTGGCGCGCCGAGGGGAAGATGGGCGGGGCGAAGCGGAGCTCCTTCGTCACCGCCCCTCGAGCCTGCGACCTTGCTGGCTACCTCTGCCGAGGTTGGTTTCTTCCACGTTTTGTTGGTTAACTTCTTTCCGTTTGGTTGTAATTGGGTCAGTGACGGGTTGAGCTGACGATACTAGTCTTCTGTGGAAAACATTGATTAGGAAACGTGGCTTCTTGTGACATTTTGATTACACACGGCATGTATGCTTCTTGATTCTGAAAGAACCGGTATGGAACCATCATTTTTATTTAAAGGTTTGTAATAAAATTAATCCGTATATGTATCGTTGACATAAATTTGATGTCGTCCCTAAGTACCGGGTTGGTCCTTCCCTTCATCGCTCGACTGAGCTTCAAAAGAAATGCCCTCCCTTGTAGCCGCATAATGCGGAGACGGCACCCCTGGGCCGCGATGCGTGAGAGCAGGTGGGGCGGGGCCTGCCCGCGCGGCTTAGCCTGCAGAACAGCCAACTTAGCGCTCGTCGACAGTCGTTTCGTGAGGCAAACGGAGTCGTCACAGACTTCTCAGGGGCTGTGGTGTCTCCGGGCACGCACAACAGGCACGGTGTATTTTTATTTTTATGTATTTTTTAATGCACTTGCACTCTCACTCTTCCATTTGTACCTATTTACAATTACACGAGCATTAATAATTTCATACATCCTACATTTACGTCGACACGAGAGATGCGATATCGATAACAAAACATCGATGTTGGCAAACATCCATGTCCAGAATTAAAATGTCGATATTTTTGATGCATTGAACAAAAATATATCGATGTTCTAAAGCCGGTCTAATAATCTCTTAACATTAAAATTGTACGTAACAAAAAAATAATTTTACGGAGACATAGTATATTAATTTATAATTACAATTTAACTTAAAACGATTAAAGCCGCATTGCCGTGTACGAAATTCAAGGAAAGGCGAATGTTACCAGTGTATCAGGATCATTTCGGGCGAGGAACAGTCTGCCCAATGAAGGCAGTGCAAACAGCGTTCGTGTGGTTCGAACACGTAAATTGAGGTGCCACAGTTATTATTTCATATTTTAACTTTTACAAAATTTTTATTATGAAATTGTTTTTATCCAGGAACAAAACATCGTAAACGTAAATACATCGAGCAAAAAATATCGATGTTCAAAAATCGACTTGAATACATCGATGTTCAAAATATCGATATTTTATATAGAATGTCAATGTTTTGAAAACATCGACATCGATGTCGCATCCCTAGTCGGCACCTGATTCACGCCACAGCGCCGTCAGGTCTGTTGTCAGCGAACTTCCGCGTACTCCAGGCGTTTACTTTCGAAATCTCGTTGCGTTCCCTTCACCCTTCGGCGTGGGCCGTGTCTCGCTCTCTTCACTGGCTGCGTGTCTTTACCTGTTCTGCAGTCGCCGTAATGGCCAAATGGTCGTTTTCATTGCCGCAATTTCCCTGTCGTTTGGAGACGGGCGTCGGCGCTCACGTCCCCTGCCCCACGCTATGCCGCATATTGATGTACCTGTTAATGTGGCCACGCGTACTCTCGGTACGCGAGGAGAATTCGGAGTATGGCTATGGCTAATTGTTGTTCACGTGTCTGCGACTAAAAAAATTACTAGTGAGTTTCAAACCGGTATCAACTACTTGTGCAGGACCCATTTTTAATGTATATTAATGTTATGATACTTTCTATCGGTAAGTTTTGTACAGCGGTTAGTGTTGAAACTAGAGGAAAAAAGAATGCGTGGTTGTTAAGATCTTAATCCTAAAGATTTGGAGACAGTTTTGCGAATGGTTGGGAAACGACTTTCGGGTTTCGTTGACCTGCCACAACCGTTAAAAAGGGGGAAGAAGGTCCTGAAATAGAAGCGCCCGCAGCCAATAAAGAAACTTGGCCCTTCTGCGACGAGGACCCGGTGCCCGGGCGCACCGCCCTTGAATGCCAGCCCGACTTTCTCCTGGCGACTGCCACAAAAACCCCTCGGCGCATTGTGAATGCACCGTCTCGCCCCGCCCCCCGCCCTCGTCCCTTGCCGGCAAGGAGCGGGCCGCGGCAGCTGCGGGTGCGGCGCGGAGCGGCCGGACTCGCGCCACGAGGGTTCCGTGAGCTTTGCGGAGCGGCCGCTGGCAGTCGCTGGGCTGCGGGGCCTGGAGGAGGTCCATGTGTTTCGGGAACGGGCGTCTTCCTTCTCCGCCTCCGCTTCCTCTTCCTGTTCCCCTCCCCGGAGCCCGCTCGCGGCGGGGGCGTTGGGCCGCATGCTGAGTGGCGTGGGTGTTGCAGAGTCGCAGGACGTGGACCTGGACGCCATCTTGGGGGAGCTGTGCGCGCTGGACGCCCACGCGCATGCGCATGCGCACGCGCTCAAGGGCGAGGACCCCAAGGGGGGCCCGGCCGCCCCCGGCGCCAAGCGCCCCGCGGCCGTGCCATCCGGCCCCCCCGGGCCCCCGGGCCCGCCCGGCGCCCCCTCACGTGAGTGCACCGAATTTTCTGCCATACAATAATTCTGGTGAAAGAGTAATCTCGCAATTTTGGCATCAAATTTTATCGAAGTAATGTCCCAATCAGAAACAGTTTTCATGGATTTAACTGATTTTCACAATTTTTTGACACCAAACGTTTTGTGGTAAACATTGAATATAATTTTATTTGGAATACAAAAGATATTTGAAACGAAAGGACAACATGGGCTGTAATAACATTAACCACATCAGTCACTGCAGGCTCACCACTATTCATAAACGTTAATCTCTATTTTGGTGAAAGGGTAACCTTTTCTATTTTACCTTGTTCCTATTTATGAAAGACTTGGTTTCTAACTAGATGAGACACGCATTGACCAAAATCAAGATATTACATTTATGAATTGGGGGAGGTTTGTTGTGGCAGGTAATCTGTTTTCTGTCCTAAGTCCTTGAAATGAAAACTTTGACCAATGATAATTAGAACGAACATATATTATTGTAAATTAACTTTAGAAATCTTGATTATTGTTAAGCCTACTAGAAATATTGAATTTGTATGTCCCAATCAATAAATAATGAATTAATAAATGAAGCTAGTTTTTTAATGAATAAAGTTATTTGATACCCACACCAACTCCTATTTCAAATTGGCACGTCCTTTGTTCCAGCAGCGCGCACTGATAGTCCTGACAATGATTCGGCCTTCTCTGACAATGTGTCCATGCTCTCAAGTGAGAGCTCTGCCTCCAGTGGGGGCAGCGGTGGGCGCACAGAGCCCAACAAAACGGGGCTTGTCCTGGAAACCTCTCAGGTATGATCTATTATTTCATCTCTTTTATTGTGGGAAAATTGAATACTTATGAATTATATGCAAATTAGTTCCCAAGTTGTTTACAATCTTTTTACTGAAGCTTTCAATAACATTGAATTTTTAGAATCTATATTTATCACCTAGTTGCGTGCACATATTTTTTGTGTTAAAAACTTAACCAACTTAGCATAACAGCAGTAAATAAATTTGTTGCAGATGGACCAGGCAAGCCGCGTTAAGGCAGAAAAGATTCGCATTGCGTTGGAGAAGATGAAGGAGGCGAGTGTGAAGAAGTTGTTCATTAAGGCTTTTTCTGCAGATGGAAGCACAAAGTCCCTGCTGGTGGATGAGAAAATGACATGTGCCTATGTAACCAGGTTACTAGCTGACAAAAATCACGTCCCCCTGGACCCCAAGTGGGCTGTAGTGGAACACCTTCCTGACCTCTTCATGGGTATGTTTTTGATATATTTTTTTTTCTTTTCATTTTTGCATGTTTGTCATTAAAATGTTAAAATAGTTGTGTTGTATAGATTGTTGTAAAATAGTTGTTTAGATTTGCTTTCTCATTTGTTCTTCAAGGACCATTTTAAGGATAAACAATTTAAATAATTGTTATTAGTTACATAGTTGTGCCTGAAAATCACATACTATCTGTTTGTAAGAATAGAGAAAGTTTTCTGTGTCCAGTCTTTTTAATTATGACAAACGTATATGTGGATATATGCATTTCGTCATTTATGGGGAGACATTGTATTTATTTATGTATTTTATAATGCAGAATACAAAATTATGTGAAGAATATTGTCTGAAATGTTTCTCTTTTGTGTTTCAGAACGTGTCTATGAAGATCACGAGTTGCTGGTAGAAAACCTGATGATGTGGACCCGCGACTCGAAAAACAGACTTCTGTTCCTTGAACGGCCTGATAAAGTTCAGCTCTTCACAGCCCCTGAGCGCTTCTTGCTCTCTCCTTCGGCCTCTGATAGGGGTGCTGATTTTGACGATCATGCACGTTCACTTCTCTTAGAGGTAAGCAAATATTATTGATGTGGTCGTTGACCTCCATTTCTTGACTTCTGTCATTTTAATTGTAATATTTTGAATCTTTAATCCTTATTACAGCATAGTTGTTGCTATTTGTACTCATTTTATTCGTTTCCAGAGGTTGTTAGTTTCTTCAACTGTGCTTACATGTCTGTCAGAAAACTTTCTCTTCTAATTCCATTGTATTTCCATATTATAATCTGTTTAGACTTGTTTACCGTTATATTTTGATAACTGTAAATACCAAGAAATTATTGAAATGGTATTTGGGGACGATCGTGCATGTTTACTTCATAGTATTTATCATGTAGATATCATGTTTATGAAATGAGTCATGTGTATTTTGCTTTGTAGTATTGTATGTATTTTAGTTTTGTAGCTTTGGTATCTTGAGTTTCAGTGAAGTGAAATGTAGTTTGAGATGGTATTTTGTGTTTGGAAATCAACTTTGCTACAAACTGTTTTAATCATTTGCACAGATAAAAGTAGTTTCTTCATTGTCCCTTTTAGAATATGTAAAATAATTGTATAAATGTTTGATTAATTTTATCTACCCACTTACATATTCCAAAAAAAATTCAATTTCACCCTCTGGTGGGAACATAATTTTTCCACTTCCCCTTTTCAAGTAATTGACAAAAAAATCCATAAATTGCGTGCCAGAAAATTATTTCAATAGTATGTACAAAGCAATTGAATAAATACATCTCCTTGAGAAGCAGGTTTTATATAATGCGTCTATAGGAACATTTGCATGTAAAGCAAGTATCAAAACCTTAAACTGTGAGAACAACTGCCTCTTGAGGCATCACTAGTTTCAAAAAATTAGTTAGTGTGAAAAAAACACATTTACCTAGCAATGGAAGTTGCAATTACCCTCTGTCCTTGAAGAGTATATGCGTACTGGAACACATGAGGAGGGTGAAGCCTCTTGGCGAACTTGTACTGCTCCCAGTGATAACAATAGAAACTATGTCTGCCTGTTCGGAAGATGTTTCCACCAGATGGTTAACTTCATGAGATAAGAAACTATATAGATTTTTTTCCTAAAGGAGTGATTCCAAATTGTGTTGGTGTGGTTTATATATTATTCTTACAAAAAATTCAGATGTGGAAATAATGTATGTAGAGTATATTGATGTATTCTCTTTTTTTTCTTCACAATTCACATACTTTAAGTATGATCAACAAATCCTTATTTTGTTCAAATTTTCTGAATGTTTTTCTAGATAATCCCATATAAATTTTACACTCGTACTATTTATCTTCACTTCATTACCATGTTAATATCTTTATTTTTGGATGTGCTTGAATTGTGACCTCATTAATAGCAAGAAACTTTCCTGAGTTTGTCAACTGAAGAACAGTGATTTAAACTGCCAGTGTTTTGGCTTTTATTCAGTCTTTATCTTTATCATCTTTGAATTTACATCTTGTATGCCTGTCCGCACTCTACCAACACTTTCACATATTGTGGCATCAGGCTTCAGGTACTTCATGGCCATCACATCGTTTAACATGTGGGAAGAAAGTATTGGTAGAATGTGCAGTTTATATCACTGTTCTTGTGTTGACCTAAACTCAAAATTCCTTGCAATATTATTTTTGGTTGTCTACATCAGAGTGATGATCTGGTCCATCCTTTAAGAATTGTTTAAAATACATCTTAAAATTATATTATAAAACCCTTCTACAAAATTCGAAATTAAATTATCAAATTATATTAATAAATTTTTGTTGTATGTAATACCATTCGTATTATTACATAAGGTTATTTGCTTGTGTCTTAATGTAAATTATAATCTTCCTTTTTGACAGTCTTCCTCTATCTCTCATAGATTCACTCAGGATTCCTTGCAATCATATTTAAAATTCAAAATGTACAGGAATTATCATTGTTTGTGATCTGTTCCAGGAATATTTCTCCAGCACTGGTGTAGGCATTCCTGATGTGGAGGGTCCTTTATATTTGAAATCAGAATCAAAGAAGGGCTGGAAGAAGTATCACTTCGTCTTAAGAGCATCTGGTCTCTACTACTGGCCTAAAGAGAAAGCAAAATCGTCAAGGGATCTGGTGTGCTTAGCCACATTGGATGTTAACCAAGTAAGTTCCACTTCTTAGCATGTTTGCAATAAATAGATTTCATTTTTGAGATAAATCAGAAATATTTAGAACATTCCATAACCCTTGGACTCTGTTTGGGGTCTTTTCTGATCCCAGGCGCAAATAATGTTTTGCAACTTCGAAAATTATTCCTATGAACATCTCCTTTTAGGTATTATATTTATGTCCAGTTTCACATGTGTTGTAAACTTTTCAGATTTTTATGTTTTCTTGGTTTGAAGTAATTTTATTTTTATGCAATTGGGATCAGAAATGCTCCCAAATAGATTCCAAGGTACATGTGTAAATTATAATAAAAATTTTAAAAACATGTCCATTTCTGCTTTAATTATGTTGTTATTTCTGAATGACAATCTGACTTGTTTATCTTGTTACAAGCTAGTAGCCATGTATCAGACATACTTATGCTGGTATGGTAGACACCTATGTTATGAGTAAATGCTAGAATGTTTTTATGGAAAATTATCCTTTTTTTTTGTGTGTGTGTGATATGGTAAATAAAACAAATAGCATCTTTTTCTTAATTAATAATTCCGAGTAGCATCTGTGCATGAAATACAACTCAACTATTCGGTGAAGCATGTGAGGTCAAATCTGACCCAAAACAGAGTCCAGGTAAGTGATGGAGATATAGTCCAAAGGTTAATGTGTTTGCCAAATGGTTAAGATATGTCAGTAGTTAGATTTGAAACAGTTGGTTGTGTAAATTTCTGCAGGAGACATTCTAGAATTTATTTCAATAAGCCCCATATTGAATGTGAAAAGTGATGGAATATTTGTACGATACACTTGAAAATAGATTTGAAGTCCTGAAATTAATGTTAATGCTATTGCCATAATAGAAAAAATTATAATGAATATGAGATTATATTGAAATAAGTATTACAAAATAGTATTATGTTTAATGATTTTGTCAGAATTTTCCAATTGATTGCAACTAGAAATGTTGTACATCAAAATTTGATGATGAAAATCTCATTCGCCACAAAAAGAACACAAAAAAGCTAAGTTTCTTCTTAAAAACTTAAGTTTCCTAAATTCAGTTAATTTTTGTCCGTAGGTTTATTATGGATTGGGTTGGCGTAAGAAGTATAAGGCTCCCACAGACCATTGCTTTGCTATAAAACATCCTCGCCTTCAGCAGCCAAAATCTACTAAATTCATCAAATTCTTGTGTGCTGAGGACGCAGCGACTTTGGAACGCTGGGTTATGGGTGTTAGATTGGCAAAGGTAAGTCAAATTGTTTTAATCATCAGAAAATTAGAAATATTTAATGTATTACTTCTGTTGTAACTAAATACATTGATTGTTCATTTATTGCTAATTTGTTGATTTGTATTTTAATAAAATTAAATATAAAAAAAATTAATTATATTGACAGTTCATGTGGACTAAATATTCAAATTTCACTAGTGATGATTACCAAATACTGTAATCCTGGTTTGTTACCCGTTTTAATTTATTAAATTGGTGATGATGGATAATGATAAGGACAAGATAGGAAATAAATGTTCTATTAAATGAATATACTTTAAATCTCGTTATAAAGACAAATTAAGGGATATAGTTCTGGACTGTTCTTAGTTTATGTAAAAAGTACATCAATGTATATAGTATCTCAAATTATTTCCCTTTACTATCCTATCCTTTTTGTTGTCGGTAACTGAAATCTCATAATATCCAATAATTCAATTTTTGAAATGTCTATTTCTTTTTAGTTTGAAATATCAAGTCCTTGAAAAATTAAAAGTAAATATAGTAACATAAAATAAAAAGTATCTGTTTATAATAAAGTAAAAGTAGTCACTATAAGTTACCATACAAATGTCACTTGTATTTTTGATGGAAATTCATTTTCAGCTATGTTGCTCTGATCAGGTTTTCTCTACTACCTCTTGTCCCCATGCCCTTGAGGATATTCTGAAGGGGTGAATATGTACTTTTTATGTTGCAGCATGGACAACAACTGATGGAGAATTATCGCACATTGGTTGATGATTTGGCACAAGACGATATTGATTTATTGGCCAATGCACGCTCTTATTCTGTCTCATCAATTGCTGGGGTAACACAAGCACGCACACCTTGTTCTGATGATGGGGATTTGACACCTTCTGGGGGAGGACTACCGTTGAACACCGCTCCTTCTGGTGGAGCACCTCGTCTACGTCGACAGGACTCTGGAAGAAGTCGGGCTTCATCTTCATCGTCTAGTGGATGTTTGAGTGATGGTGCTCCCTCTTCAGTAGAAGTTGGCTTTGAGTGCGAGTTCCCAACTGGTAGGTCCAGCTTACCCTATATTCTTTTTAAATTCTTCATTCCTGCAAATGTAATAGTCCTCTGGCATTAACTAATTTAGAGGACCTAAATGTATAAAAATAACAAAACTAATTTACATACTGAACATAATTAACAAAAATACTTGTTTGAAATGGATTGGGGAGAATCCCATGAAGGGATGGATTATTTTTATCATAAGTTTAATGAATCAATGTTAATAATTAAGATTCTCCTTTTAGAACCAGCATCTAGAATTTTAATTTTGTATTGAAAGTGATGATCATTACTTGAATAACTTTGGAGAAATTGTAAATTTGGAACAAGATGTTTTTATTATTTTAATTATTTCAGTGTGCCATTTGATAATTTGGTAATCTTGATTTTCTGTACTGACGAGTCTTTGTGCATTTTGAAAATGAACAAACTCAGCTTTTTGATAATGAAAATTTTTTTAAAATGCAAGACTATAAAATGACAGTCAGTAGTTTGAGGACAATAAAGATGGGATTCTTTTCAGTTTTGACAGATGGACCATCCTGTGTATGAGGAGCGACAATCACGTTTTTGAGGGTTAAATATTTTTATATACTTGGAAAAGTGTAGTTTGAATGAATGTGAATTCACTTTTGTCAGAATCAAGGGTGCCCAGAAAGAGGGAAGGGTAGCTGGAGCAGCTTGAAGTCCTGACTTAATTGAAGCTCTAATGTTTTTAATTTTAGGACATAAAAAAATGTATTTACTTCTAATTTAAATTCACCTCTCTAAATCAGTTCTGTTGCAAGAAATGATGAATTCTGTGTATGTATTGAGTGGGGAACAGAACTTTCATTTGAAACAAGGAGAGTCCTAGTTTCTTCTACCCCAGTCCTTTTGTTTTTCGGGGGGCACCTGGTGTGAATTAAGGAAGAAAAATGTTCAATTGGTAGAGCCCAAAAATAAATTCAACAAAGTTCTATAATTTTGTTAATTTTAGAACAGTTACAAGACTGTACTCTACGCTTTTTATACATGTGTTATTTTTCTGTAGATAGTGAACTCTAAAATTAGTGGATTGTATGGGACCAACATTTGGGAAGTTTGTTAATTATAGTTCTTTATAAAGTTTTATGAAAATGATAATAAAGGACATTTCTCATAAGATATAATGAGCGTATATCAAATGTATGTATAAGATATAATGAGCGTATGTATTAAATTTATTTTACAAATAATATTATTTTCTTTTTGGGAATGAATGGAATATTGAATTTTGAATTTGGGAATATTGAATTTTTTGAGCTCTGTTTGTTTACTTCTGCACACCCAAGATTATGGAAAATTTTTCTTATTTCTTCTGTATTGTCAGACATAATAACATATTGAGCATGGTTATTTACTTATTGAGCTCACTTACATTCGGGCATTTTTTGGTGCTAGTACCAAACATGCTGTCTTGCAAATTAAACACTGAAGAGCTTATCTGGGATAAATGAAAACCCAAGTTCATTCATTAAAAGGCTAATGTTTGTTACATAGAGAAATAACACATTCTATTTAGTAGGTAATGGCAGGACCACACCATTTCATTGATTATTTACAAAGTGTTTCAATAAATGAGTTCATTAGGTAATAGAGAATTGACTATGCTATGTATTAATACTTCAGTTTTATGCCCTAAACAACCTTGTTCTTGTGAATTTCTTCCAGGCACTATCAAACGTAAGCCATCAATGAATCCGAAGCTGCCATTGACTTCAATTACTCGGCAGCTGAAGGAAGTAGGGGAGACTGTCTTGGATGGAGAAGTGGGCTCTGATCGATGTGCTAGCCCAGGCTCTGGCTCAAGTAAAAGCGGAGGTAGTGGTGGCACCCTCACTCGCAACGGCCTTGTCCGTCAGAGCAGGCGACGCTCTTGTGGTTCTGCTCTTTCTTCCAGCACAGAAGACTCAAACACCGATACATTAAAGCGCTATACTTACCAAAGAAGCTCTCTGGATTCGTCAGCATGTGGGGGTAGCATATCAAATTCATCCTCGAACACGTCTACTCCAATCCGTGAGCAGATTGCTGAGCTTCCATTAGAATCACCCACTTCTTTATATGGCAGAAGTGAAGGGTTTCCTGAGACAAAAACCGTAATGTCTCCCCCTCCTCAGTCCATGACTGATTCTATCATGTCGCTTCCATCACCAGTAGAACCAGAAGGAAATAGTCTCTGTGACACAGATAACCTTCCCTTTCCCCCTCCACCGCCAGAAATGTTTCAGAGTACGTTGAGTTTGGATTCATTACCCCCACCTCCTCTGCCATCTGAACTTCCTGTTTATTCTGACCTGGGAGGAAGTTCACTATCCCTGCTCTCATTACCTCCACCTCCAAGCCCATGTGTGGATGCAGGTCTTGTGCGGAGGCAACCCCCTAAACCTTCCACGCCTGACACTTCCGGTACAGTCACGCCTACCAATACCCTGTCACCTGTGTCCACCCCAGTTTCCACACCTGTACGTCCAGTTTGCATGCCTTCCCCTCTGGCTCCTCCAAAGCCAATGCCACTCATGGTTCGACAAGGCTCCTGGCAGCATCATGAACCTGCAGAAGGTAGCCCGGCCCCTGTCACACATTACGCCACACTCCCATACTTAGCAGAGCTTAAAGCAGGCTCACCCATGTTGGCACGTAAGGCATCAGTAGAGAGCAAAGTGATTTCTAGTCCAATGCACCCGAATCTTTCATCTCCTCCTGGCCCTGATGTCACACCAAAGAGCCCCATACTTGTCACCAAACAACGGACAAGGACAATCACCAAAAAGATCTCCTTTGTAACCCCAGATGAAACAGTGATCTCATCACCAAAACCCTCTTCACCCACGTATGCTAGCAGGTCATTGCCAGCCAAGAAGCCCTTTCCACCAAAGCGTAGTGAAAGCACAAGGCTGTCAACAGCTAGCCCCAAAAAGCTATCAGACTCTGACTCTGCTGTGACTCCCCCTCCAAAGGACTTTCTGAAGGATCTGCAGAGGATAATGAAGAAGAAGTGGCAGGTGGCCCAGAAGTGTAAGCTGGACCATTCCACTACACCCCATGAAGTGCTAGGCTTCCGAGATCCCCCACCCCCTGTTGCTGACTATCGTGAAACAAATGTGAGCAATTGGGTGCAAGAACACTATGGGCACTGGGACAATGTGTATGAGAATGTCTACCTTGTGGACCGTGCTCCACCAGGTCCTGATGCATTACCTGCCAGTCCTGCCACCGTGAAACCGCGGCTGGCCGCGCCTTCCGGGATTGCAGGGCAGGAGTGTTATGCTCGGCCTCAATCAACAAATGTCACAATGGTAGTGGCTGCTGCGAAAAAAAGGCCACCACCGCCCCCACCCAAGCGAAGTGAGACAACCCATCTCACCACTACACGACTGCACTGACAGAATTAGCAACTTTAGATATGTTGTATAGGATAAAAATTGAACAATAATGTGAGAAGGTGAGAAGAACCTTCTCAGGACCTTATCTGCCATGTGGCATACAAGGAATGTAACTATTAACTTACTTAGATACAGACTTGGATATTTGTTCTGTTGTATTGTATTCTTGATATACTGCATATTTACAATGCATTATTGAGATTTTCATTGTGCAATGTAGTATACTAGGAATATAAAAAGGACTGAAATTCTGAAAAGCATACTGTGGTTCGAACTGATTAGGAATATTAGTTTTCTTTGAGAAAATGGCTCAAAAATTACTGACATTATGTTCAGTTTTAATGTGTTCAAAATATTATTCTGCAAATCATTGTTCAATTATACAGTGAATGCTCTTGTATTAGGATAGATGAATTTGTATCTACTATGTTCATTTATAGGAAATTCTAAATCCATGCTAATTGTAGAATACAATGTTTTGTATATACTTGGCCTTAGATTCTTTCTTCATTCCTTTTTGTATTACTAATTATGAAGAGGCTCGGCAGGCTTAATGAAGTTACCAGAGATGTTTATATTATGAAATTTTAATTCTCATTAATTTTTGCCTTTGTAAATTCTTCTCTTCCCTTGGTAGCTTATATATTGTAAATAGGATGTGAGCTGAAGCATTTATTTCTATAGTTTACAATATCATTTCAGGACAAGCAGTACAAATTCAGGCCTTTTGATTTTGTATATTCTTGATTAAGTGCTTTCATATTAGAAAAAGCACACATTTTTTATGAAACATTTTTTAAAGAAAAAGGATTGTATTTATGTCAAATGGTAATTCTTTTCCTTTCTTTTCTTTTTCCTTTAAATTTCCTATAGTTCATCTTGTAGTCGTGCTTCTAAAGTGGAATTTTACTTTTTTTGTTTGTGAGTAATCATACATTGCACGAGAATATGCATATGCATGTTTTCCTGAAACTAAACATGAGCACAATAAACAAATAATTTGAGGTCTACGGTTAGCCTTAAAAAAGGTGTAGTCAGAACTTGAGCGTACTTTATCATTCCAAACATTAAAATTCAGAGGCTTTTCATGAAATACAAGTATTATGAATATAAGCAAATTAATTTTGCTACTTCCAGTTCTGTTAAACAGTCCACCACTTATCTTATTTCATCTGTTTGTATTCATTTACAAAAAATTTTCAATGGGAAAATAATTATTTAATGAATTATGTGAATTTTACATTAATTTTTGTTTTCTGAAATGTCTTGAACCAGATTTATCCACATTTTGTACTTGATAATTTATTTGCTGTCATGGGACTATTTTGTTAATAGTGACTTTTGTGTGTGTGATTTGGTCATGAGTGAATGAAGTGTAACTTCATGTTACGCTTGACTGTAAGTATAGTGTATCATTTGTACATAAGACTTATATGGTTGCAGTAGAGGCAACTTCGCGGCAGCAGTGATTGAGTCCCTCCCTAAAGTCAAGCCGCAAATGCTATATGTGTTCGACTCGTATTCTACGTGTAGTGCCACTTCTGTTGTAAAAACTCAAGTAATTGCCTCGTGAACCTTCACAAAATTTTGTCATCTACGGCTACTAATGAAGGAATGTTTTTATGACCCTCATAACATGATGGTATTAAAATTAATGGACTGAAGGACAGAAGTGTTTCATATTATGCTTCATTAATGACAATGGTAGAGAAAATAACAATGACAGAAGAAATTTCCAAGAAATACATTGCATTGGTTTCTCTCTCGTAACTTGATAAGATGATATTTTGTGGGGAAAAGAGGCAATTAGCAGCTGCAGATGATTAAGATGATCTGCAGCTTATATTGCAGGAGGGTTAAGCTTCATAGATGTTGCCTGCTGTATCACATGATGCCCTGTGAAGAGGGTTGGCATTGGTTACCATTCGTAGAAATGGAACGAACTGCTTGCCATTGAGAATAGGTGGTGACTGCAAGATGCTTCCAGAAACTTGTTTCTCTTGGCTATTTTAAAGTCCTCTGATGGGCAGTGACACATATCGCAGCAGCTTGTTAGCAAATGCCTGCAGTATTTTGAACATTACTCCTGCCTTTGCCCTGTAATAGTTGCTAAATAGTGTGTTTATTACTTCAGAGTTCTTTTCTGTGTAGAACTGCATTTTGGAATGTTACAAAATATTGCATAGAATTATAAGGGGTGGGCTGGTACCCAATGTATAATATTGTATGCAAAGTAGTGCTGTTATTTCCATTGAAAATTTAACAAGATAATCAATAAAATGTGACTAGTCATTTTGAATGTATTTGGATACATATTGAAAATTTTAACTAAAAAGGTTGACGTACTTGTGTAGTTTGTTATTAATATGTGGTGCATCCCTATACATTTGAGGTGGTTGCATAATGTAAACATATTATTTCATTTGCAAAGTGTGTCTTGTCTGTAACATTGTAACAGTTAACTAAATTATTATTGTTATGCCATCATCTTGAACTGCTTTCTCATGAGTATCTACAGGGCACTAACCAAGATGATTAGGGTGTAACAAATGACAATTGAAAAATAAAGACTCAGAAGACTGTTTGTATAAGTATTTCAGCTATATTAATTCTTTTTCATATAATTTTGTTTCTGAAGTACTAGTTTTCATGAATTTGAAATTGTACAAACTGTTCTTTTTTTTATTTCCAGTACAACTGAATTTTATTTTCTTATAAAATTACTTCTTCACCACTCTTCTGGAGCATGTCTGCATACTATGAAAGTAGTACCATTTATGAATAAGAGTTTTTGAAAAATTAGTGCACATCTCTTAAAATGGAATCTATTTGTGAATTATTTTATCAGCACTTCTTTGGGTACATTAATCATTGCTGGGTCCTGTTATTTGGGGAATGAAGAGGGTGGCAGTGCTACCTGAATGGGCTGTGTGCAGGGGACTGACAGGGTGGGCGTGTGGCAGAGGGTGTCATTGTGCCATGAAACTGCTGCCTGCCACATACGTTGTTGCCGGCTGGCCAGCCAGTACTTTGCCAAAAAGAGTTGAGATGAATTGATGATGTGTCTTTGTATTATATTGTCAGCATTTTATATTTGTTTGTTATAAAACTTGATTGTATACCTTTTTTTAAACATTTAAGTGTGTTTTTTTCTGCTGACATTTTTTACAGTCTTTTATAGAAACATTATATACATTTACTGAAAGTTCGTATTTATTATATTCGTAGAGTATTGAAATGAGATTGTCCCATTACCGATGCTCTAATTCAGAAATCCATTTTCTGTATTTTTATATGATTAAAATGCTAAAGTCTAACACTTTTGTAATTATTTAAACAATATGTTGTCTGATTAAACACATGATTTGTTAATAAAACGAGTCTCTCAATGTCATACTTTGAAAATTGATTGTGTAATAGTTGAACTGTCTCATTTAAATCAAAAATGGATAATAATAAATTAAAATTACATTAAATATGTGTGTTTATATTTCAATTTCCATTATTCCTTTCCTCTCCTATCTCTCTTTAAAAATAGGTGTTATCGTACATAAAGTATTGATTGTCATCATAATGATAACAAATTTTGGGTGCGGCATCTTTCCATTGCTGAAGTACATCCTTATTTGATCTTTTAGATCAGGAGTGTCAAACTTGCAGGGTCTGATGGGCCACAACTAGGACCTTCAATATGATTGCAGACCATATTTGCATTACTGGAAAGATCTTCATCTGACTTCGCTGTATGGGAAGGGGAATGGAAAAATATGATAACAGGCCATACCATGCATAGCGCAGTGAAGCTCACTGGGATGATTTTGAATTTCTGAATTTATTAGAAAAAAAATCTCTTTAATCTAAATTTAACCTATTTTTATACTAAAGGGGGTGTTGACCTCACCAGGGCACATGAGCTAGGTGCACAATCGACCCGCCTGAGGTGAATGAAAGGGATTTTATTGACTAACAACCTTCCGCGGGCCACAACAAATGGCTGCAGGCTGCCACCCTCTTCTAGATATATTACTTGCTTGACTCAACTTTCGGTAAACCGGGAAAGATTTTGGAGACTAAATTGTTGTAAATTTTGCCTCAGAAACATGGATTATAAAAGATAAGGATGCACAATGTCTTACGGTTTTTGAAAGACAGATTAAGAGAAGGATATTTAGACCAGTAAAAATAGAGATTGGTGGATTAGAACTGGACAGTATACAAAAACATATTAAATTTTATCCAAGTCATGAGATAAAGTTGGCTTGGTCATCTTAATAGGATGTTGCAAGACAGAACAGTAAACAAGATTTTTAGCTGGAATCCAATGAGCATCAGGGGAAGAGGACGGCCTAAAAGTGATGGAAAGATGATGTCAATGACATGAAGAACATGAAGATTCGAAATTGGATCAAACACTCGAAGAATAGGAGAAAAATGGAAAAGGATAGTTAAGTAGACCAAGACGTTCATTTGAAGGCCCTAGAGCCTTAGAAAAAGAAGAAGAAGAAGTAGAATGAACATTGATATTCAATTGTATCTTAATGATATTAATCTATTTTCTGAAGCCTCTAAGAAAGCCTTCATTCAGCAATTCAAATATAAAATATCTCAAAGAACTGAAGGATATGGATGGTTTGTCAAATTTTTCTCACATTCTGTAATATGTAAATATAAATATTTTGGTTGCTGAAAATTACACCCCTTTGTATGCAACCTAACAAATGCAGATTCCACAAGTAATATTACAATGAATTTAAAAAAATGACAACATGTTTGCTTTGAAATATTTAATTTTCTGCATGAATGAATGTAAAACTTTTCTACAATAGGAAACTTGTGGTGCTGCAGACACTGTCCACCTGCCTGTCCATATGCCTGCCCGCCTGAGTGTGAACGCTAGTATGTAAAAGTATGTTCTTTGCCCAAATTGATATTTCCCCATCAATCTTGTTGATGTCATGACCCTTTTTGAAAGGATATTTTGATTTTTGGGGATACTTTACATGAAGCTTTTATATTTTCAATTTTTTCCAAAAATGGCTTCAAATCTTTTGTTTAATGTTAATGAAAAAAAGAAACTTATAAAAATGGCACTTATCATTTTCGCTGCATTTACTAACTTTTTTGGAAATTGCAAAACTTTGAAATTGTTTCTGCGTCTTCCTACAACCACAATGTTAGAGATAAATTTTTCTTTATGAAATCTGGTCTACAAATTTAGGTCTTTAAATAAGGCTGTCTGCAATTTTTCAAAAATCTGAATGGATTTCTTGAAATTTGGCTTGAAATATAGGCAATTCTTTAATAAAGATTTTTTCAAAAAACACTATATTTTTTTCATTATTTTTTTATGTGATTGAGCAAACTACGTTTATAAAAATGGTGAACGTCCTATTTTTCGTGAAAACAGTACTTTCGAATGCAGAATATTGACATGGCAAAATTTTAATACTGATAATAGAGGTTTTTAATTTATTTAATTAAAAATGTTCTTCAAAATTACATCTTTAATTTAGGCCATGTACATTTGTTTGAATATGAGTAATTTCGCCCAATTTTCGCAATTCGAATTTCCCCTCACTTATTTTATTAGAACCTTTCAGGAGTTATAAGATCGCAATAAATGGCAACTCCGGGACATGGCACTGAAATTTTCAGAATAACATATTATTGAGCACTGTTTCTGTGGGTATTGAACGCAATTTCGGATTGCAGATTTTTTTTGCTTAAATGAAGGTTTTCATGCCTAATGTGATACGATTGGTAATAAGTTTTACAATAGATGGATGAGATTGTTGATATGGAGAGAAATTGCGGTGCTATAAGTTTACAAACTCTTACCAATGCCAGAAAGTTCGTGTTGTTGTAGCACTACTAGTTCGGTATCTGTTCGTTCGATTATCTGTGAACAACTACAGAGGATAAACCGTAGAAAGGATATTCTTCAAAATTGATAATCTCAAGGATCAGACGTAACTGTAGTATAGCAGACGTGAACGTGCCATGGGCGCCTCTCACAAGGGGCGGTATTTAGAGTATACTGGCAAAAGCAAATAACAACAACCATAACTTGAAGTAACCTGACGGACGCAAAGTCCGGGACTTGCCAAAAGGACGCCTAGATGCGCCTCTTTCAAGGATCTAGCTGATTTCACGGCCACTTCAATTTGACACGGATTTTGATTTGGGGGTACTTTACATAAAACCTTGACATTTCAAAATTTTGCTATGAATGGCTCCAAATTTTTTAATGACCTATTTTTCTCCAATACATCAAAAGACGTTTAAAAATGGCGCTGGTCGAATTTTCGTCAAACTTTCAAAATTTTCGAAAATTACTTAAGTTAATTTTTTGTAATTGTTAATTGTTTACTTAACTTGCTACAACTAAAATATTGAAGATAAAGATCGTTTCCTTAATGAAATCTGTCCTTCAAAGATTTCTTTAGATCATGTTGGTTTTTTTTTTCAAAAATGTGAGGTGTTTTCTCGTAATTTGGCTTGAAATATAGGCAATTATTAAACAATTATTTTATAAATGGACCTC
This sequence comes from Gryllus bimaculatus, assembly GCA_017312745.1. Taxonomy (NCBI): domain Eukaryota; kingdom Metazoa; phylum Arthropoda; class Insecta; order Orthoptera; family Gryllidae; genus Gryllus; species Gryllus bimaculatus. Next base: position 3,055,056 of record BOPP01000148.1, on the reverse strand, counting down.
AATTTTTTATTACTTACACGGCAGGATTAATGTGTGTTAGTACTGTCCCAAAGATGGTGATTATTTGTGCAGATGAAGAGGAGGTACAAGCAATTTTGGATCACTTATATATAATAAAACGTAAGCAATCCATGGAAATATAGAAAAATCAATTGAATGCAAAACGTCTGCCTGTGGTCAAACGTCCGTCTGCCTGTGGTCAAACACAAGCGCCTAACCCGTTCAGCCGATTTTCTCCAAAATTGATATTCCCCTTTCGATCTGAACGAACTTGAGGCTTTGAAAGTTTCAAGGGGATATATTGATATTTGAGGGTACTTTACTTGAAGCCTCAGCATTCTCAAAATTTTCTCAAAAGTAGCAACACATTTTTAGATTAAACTTTGTCCTCAGATACCGTAAAGAATGCTTAAAAGTATGACGCAGGTTTCATTTTCATTCAAATACCTACTTTTTCGAAAATTGCAAAAGTTCATTTTTTTAGGCGTCTTCCTACAATGCTGAAGATATATTTCCTGAAAATATCTGTTGTTTAAAGACACAATGTGTGCTGTGAAGACATTGTGAATATTATTATTCTAACCACTAATATAATACAGATAAACGAAATAAAGACAATATAGAAATAAAATCTGATACAAACAACATGCCACCATCAGGCACATCTAAGATTTTTACTGCAAAAAACATGGCATGAATCTTGAAATTGTGTGCTTGAATAGAAGAAAGTGCGTTTATAAGTATGATATAGTTCTGGAAATAGTCATTAAAGCATTTAACACTAAAAAATTACAAAAATCTCCATATTTAAAACACAATTGGTTTGAGCTGTCCATTGAGCCAAATTTAAGCGAATTTGGCTTTAAATGAAAGGCAGGAGAACTCAGATGTTTTATCTGTTGCTATTATTAACCGGTTTTATAGTATGAACAATGAATTTTAATAAAATTAAATCAATAGAATGATCGCTTAACCCCCGTCATTTTTCATTATTTAAATGTTTGAGTTATAATATATCTAGTAAAGCCGTAATTTTCTCGATTAGAAAAGACTTGTTTAAGGGGAGGTGATTGTTACCAAAATAACGTATTTTCGTAAGTTCGAGGTGTGACTTCTTATTTAAAAATAAAAATAATTTATATAAAAATTCTTGCCAAAATCTCAGAGCTTAAGTGAGTTGTACTGTGATTTTTCTGTTTGTCTCAGTGGTACCTCATACATATTTCGAATGAGAAATAACAGATAAACTATTTGTAAAAATTGATTTAATTGTAACACAAACAATTAGATTACATGCGTCGGTGGGATAACAGAGAAAGATCTATTGGTTCGCTTTGTTCGTTTTCACAGGCTTCCGCCAGTCAACGTTGAGAGATTACAGCGTGCGCTAGCTGCTCAGAGAGGAGAGCTGATGAAGTTGCTCAAGAGGGGAGGAGAACCTCCCTTGAGCTGCACAGTTTTATTAAAAAAAGTTTTCTCTATTGACCGCAGAAGTTCTGTGATACATGCAGGATTAACACAAGTGAGGAGAAAAGGCGCAGAGTTCCTACCTCAGATAAATTTAGATCGTTTTCACGCCGATTATAAGCGTGTTCTTCAATCAACTAAAATTTTCTCATAGCCATCTATTATACAGTTTCCCAACCACAAATATTTGCTATTGAGTAATTGCATTAAGGAGAAGAATCATCTGAGAATTTCCCTCCCCACCCTTAACAAAAGATCACTAGTAGTGTAACTGTTTCTTTATTGTTCATACTGTATTACTGTACTTATTTGTTTCTTTTTGTTATATACTGTATCATGGTGTCTCTGAAGTGTAAAATAAATCATAAACGGTTAAGTGTGAACTATATTGGTTTACGTATGGGGAATATGTAATGGTGAATGAGCGACAGAAGTTACAAGCTTGTGGATTTGGTTAGCGTTTAGACAAACATTACACAGTTGTGAATTTAGTTAATTTTATTAAAAATTTATCGTATTTTAAAATTATTTAAAAAATAAAGAGAAAAGTAGGGTCCCTGAATTCCTTGAACGCTCATTCAGCGCAAATTTTATCCTAAAACTGATGCTGCAACATTACATAATTTCTCGTATTATTCTCGTATTTGGAAAAGGTTACGTCAGTATAATATTGCGCTTTCTAATCTACTTGCATTTCTGGCCCCTCTTGAAAAAATAAAACGAGCCAACAAAACATTTTGCTATATTTTAAGTAAAAAACATGAAACGATTTAAAGAATTAATATTAAGAGAAAAATGGCATTAAGAAAAAAACTTCTGGATTTAATTCTGAAGATGTAGGACTGGTTTTTAAAAGAAATAGTTTAAAATTTTTAGACACTTTGTTACAATTACATTATTGAAAGTATATTTTTTCTTAATAAAGTATGTGCTTCAAAATTAGATCTATAAATAGTGTTAAGCACAGAGTTTGAAAAATGTGTATTTTTCGTGTTATTTTGAGTGAAAACAGGCCGCTTAAAATATATGTAAACAATTTTCTAAACAATGTCCCACATTTTTCTCAAAATTGTACCTTCGAAGAGAACAAAATGTATTTAATAATATTACACGCGTTCGACTTTCGTTGAAACCTCTGGAATTTCTAAATATGTATAAGATGAGTTTCGTTTATTGAAACACTTTTAGTTCGGAAGGATATCTATCATTGTTTGCATAGGTTGGTGCTTTCCCTCAGATGCATGGTCCTTTTTCTCAGATATTAATAACGTACATGTCATAATATATGTAGCAATCTCCAGAGATAACATAACACTCTTTCCTGTTTTGTACAATAAACGGCAGGAACAGTCTATTCTTACAATGAAAGAAACATTTACCCATTGTTTTCGAATGCGTAGAAACAAATTACAACACTGGCTGCATCAGTATCAGCCCTTTGAATTGTAGTCCCCCTGGATGACGCATCCCGCTTGACGTTTGTGAGTGAACCGTGAGCCGTACTCCAGTTACTATCCGAAGACTTTAATATTAACTGGGAAATGAAGAAGACGAAGAAGAAGAAGAAGAAGAAGAAGAAGAAGAGAAGAAGAAAGAAATGGAAACAGTTTATAAGAAAAAGATACGGAGAAAGAGAGAAAGATATAAAGAAACGAAAAGAAAACGAAGAATCGAAGAAGACGATAAAAGAGACGGAGGCGGAGATGGAGAAGGGGATGAGCTGGATCTAAGACGAAGAAAGAGACGGAGGGAGTCGGAGAGGAGAGAGAGAGAGAGAGAGAGAGAGAGAGAGAGAGAGAGAGAGACGGGGAAAGGGGCGAGGGAGGAGACATAGGAGGCGAAGGAGGCAGAGAACGAAGGAGGAACCGTGAGGACTTCCCCGGAATATCACGTGATCTTTTGCGTGGAGAAAGCGCGTGAAGGTAGAGTGGCAGTTATTCGTGATGCTCGTCCTTTGTTCAGAAACAAAGCACGTCGCTATGGCGTGTCCGAGGTTAAGTTTGATGTACGGTCTCTTATAGCGACAGTGTTACCAAATGTTGCGCTTTCCTAGTGTGAAGAAGACATACAGATTTAAATTGTGAAGTTAACTAAACATTTCGTAATTTTTATCGCTTAAAAAACAATGTTCTGTATTTTTTAAATTATGAATAATAATGTTCTCGTCTATTTTGAATTTGAAAGCGTTTTAATTTAATATTTTCAGAAAATTACCTTATTCAAGTCTATGGTCTATACCTTAGAATCATTGGCCCTGAACAAATATTAAATGGATATTTTTATTTTCCCCCATTAAGTAGATTTAATATTTTGATTAATAGAAAAATTGTAAATATCTCAGTACTTCAAACCAAACTTCGGACGCACCATAGCTCTCTGCTGAAGCGAAATCTTCACGTGACAATTTTCCATACCCCCAAACCTTTGCTCGTGTCTGGTTATGTTCGTTTGCCAATGTTTTGGATTGTCTTCGAAATCTGCATGCGAAGCCTTTTTACTTTTTTAGAGAGAGGAAAAATCACGTCAACAGTACGGTCTCGAATTATCAGTCGTAAAATCCGTTTTAAGCTTAGTTTCTGCTGTAACTTTGCACACTCGCATCAGAATTAAAACGTATTAGAGCTGTACCAATGATGGTTAAGATAGGTGTCGGTGGCGAGGAGATGCGCCAATATTTGTACCAAAAAATAGGGATGTCTGTTTATATGTAAGTATACAGGATGTCCGGGGAGGAAACGTTGAAACTTAGAACATAAGCTCTTATGACAATTTTAAGCATGTTTTGTCTAATAAACTACTGGGATATTTCGAATGGCTAAGCAGCTATAAGCGCTCAAAGCTGTTTTGAAAAAATGCTTTCTAGGCAAAAATTTGCATTCTAAAAGCATAGTAACACTCTAGAAACATTTAAATTGTTTATTATATACAAAGTACATGAATATATTTGTTCAGAAAGAAGAATTAAATTTTTTCAGAAATAGAAAAGCAGTCGAATAGTGAAAATTGGGTACTTTTTTATTTCTGTGTAATTTTTTTCTTTCTGGACAAGTATATTCATTTTTTTGTAAATAATGAACAATGTACTTGTTTCTAGAGTAATTCTATGCTTCTGCAATGCACATTTTTTCCTAGAAAGCATTTTTTCTAGCCAACTTTTGAGTACTAAATGGGGCTCAACCATTCGGAATATTCAAGTGGTTTATGCTTAAAATTGTCTTAAGAGCTTATTTGCGACCTTTCGACGTTTCATCCCCGGACACCTGTATATGTGTCATGCACAACTCAGTTTAGAAGCTTTTGACCTAAAACTTGGTAAATGTGTGTGTAGTAACAGTTAGTTGTGCCATTCCGGAGACTTTTAAGGAATTTTTAACTTTTAAAGGTTCTTTACACGAAGCCCACTGTGCATTTTGAAAATTATCTGGAAAATGGGTGAAATTTGTATCTTTTATTGTTTCTAGAATAGAAACAAAATAATATAAAAATTGTATAGTTGTAATTTTCTTTAAAACATGTGAAATATTAAAAATTTCACGCTCGCTTACTTTCGTATTTATCTTATTCCTTCAACATTGAAGCCTTGAACCTCTTTTACAATACAATTTGTCCCTAGATTTTAGGTTTTTAAATGATGAGAACATTTAAAAAAACGCGGAGTTGATGAGAAATTAGATAACACTAAGAAGAGAAAACAATTGTGGAATACTACGGATTCCAAATAGTCATGTTGTGTTGGATAGTCTGTGCTATAGGTAAATTGAGCGTACATCGAGTGTTGCATTCTTAGTATTAAAATAAAACCAACTACAATTGTTATTAGTTTTTTCTTCTATTGCTGTATTTGGGAATCATAGATAACATATCTAGCGTATAATAACATCACTGGCGTTACATTGATTTAAAATAAAATCATCTTCTTGAAATTCCTGTACAATAAAATACATTTCAGATATTTCCTGCAGGAAAAATAAATTACCCTGGAAGGACAATTGTTTAATTTTATTGCGACTATGAGCTGTAGAAGAACAAACAATTTGCTCCTGGCTTGTAAAACATGATAACAACTTCTCGGAAGTTCGTTTTATGAACTGCGATCTTCAGAGCCAACGAGGCACGTGTTACCCACGGACAGAAGTCGCAGGTGAGTTGCGTCCTCCAGACGGCAATAGCGCTTCCATGTTTGAAGTCATAATGTCGCGTTTTAATTTTCTCTCGGTGGCTCTAATTGTGAACATTTTAGATGCGAAGTAGGGCGCTCTCTGTGTACACGGGGCAGGCGGCAGCACGAAAACAGAAAAAATGAGCTCTCCGCTGCTGCAAATGAAGGGCGGATTTGCCGAGTAAATGCACCAGAAGCGGAGCAAATGAAGTGCGCGCCGCGCGCGTCGATAACCAGCGGTTTTTTGTGCCCCCGACTCCCCCTGGTCCATCCCCCTCCTGCCGCCGCGCATGCCCTCGCACGCGAAAGCACGCCCGTCGCTTGCGCCCCAATGGATTCGAAGCCCTTACGCGCACAGGTAATATTTAACGGGTAGTATTTGGGTCGCGGAGCGCGCGCGTTGCGCTGACCATACAACGGAGGTTTAAAACAACAATGTTTAAAAAACAATCACGAATGGACGATCTCAAGAGAGCGTATTCAGATAAGAGGACAATCAGAAATATTATTATAATACTTAAATATACTAATAAATAAATAAAAAGAATAATGATGGTTATGTAACCATTTGTTGAAAGTTGAGAAAATGCCCGAAAGGTGACAGTACTCATCTCTCTGTGTCTCTCTGTCTCTCTCTGTCTCTCTCTGTCTCCCTCTGTCTCCCTCTGTCTCTCTGTCTCTATCTGTCTCCCTCTGTCTCTCTCTGTCTCTCTCTGTCTCTCTCTGTCTCTCTCTGTCACTCTGTCTCTCTGTCTCTCTGTCTCTCTTTCTCTCTCTCTCCCTCTCTCTCTTTCTCTCTCGCTCTGTCTCTCTCCCTCAAAGGGAATATGCGTGTGTTTGTGTCGCACGTAGTCACAAAAACGTTGTTGTAGGATCTGCTTTCTTCCCATATTCCTGCCCAACATGTTTCCAAGTCATATTTTGAAGGAGGGGTAGGATTGTCATTCGATTTTTGAGTCAAATTACGATAGAATCTCTTCGCGTCTGTTTGAAACTTCCGATTCTGTACAGTCAATACGTTTGTAACGTCTAATTCGTTGAGCCCATGCTTAGATTTCCTCTTTTAGTTTCTCAGTTACCATTAGCCTTGTGTCATTTAGAATTTGGTATTTTTGTTCAACGTGGAGTATTTTTTGTTGAACTTTAGAGGTGTGCCTCCGCTAAGAGTGATATTTCACGCCGAGTGTCGGCTATCCGTTTCATAATTCTTTTCGCCCATGGGGGCAGGGGGCTCTTTACTCTGACTGGCTGTCGGCCGTTGGTGTTCTTGGCCGGCCCCAAAATTATCTGAGATATCGGACATCCAGTTGCATACACGATGGGATTGATTTCAGTAATATCTAGATCTCTACCTGGAGCCTGTACAACCTCATTTAAGACAGCATTTGCTTTCTCTATTACTCCCTTATCTTAAGTATTTTCGAATATTTCCTCAATGGTGAAGGAGATTCGAATGGAAGTAGACGAACTTTCTATCCCGCGCCGAAGGAGGTTCTGCATAATGTCCTTATCGTATGATTGATAGCCAGATGAATGTTTACCACTAGCGGATGTTTCACTGGGAAGAGATGAGCCGTCAAGAGGACCATCGTTTTCGGGAATATTAGATGGATCTAAATGTTCGTCATGTGAAACAATTAGATCAAACCACAGTTTGATCAAAACATACTTAGCGTTTTTTTGAATGTCTGCAAGTTATTCTGCCGTGAATTTTCCACCGCTGAGTATGTATCGTCGTTGATTGGCAAGCTTCTTCGAATCTAGAGTAGATCTCGTATCTGGGTTCCGCTCTCTCTATATCTTCAAAACTTCTATTTGTGTGCCTCCATTTTTCGCTTTTGCGTAGTAAAAGCAGCACATCATCTAATTTAATTCATCCCGTGTCCATCTCTGACGAAGGCTTCGAGCTACTTCCGTTTTTGGATCCCTGAGACTAACATCCGTGTGATAGCCAGAAGTCGACAAGTTGTCATTAGTTTAGTTTCTGAGCAGGTATGGGACATTGGTAGAAAATGGCACGTAAAAATTCATTATATTTCTTGTTCTCTCCATTTTGCTCATTGGTTTAAAGTGAAGATTCGTAGAAAGCAAGTTCGAGTTCATAGATCAGACTTAACACATGGGTTATTTCCTGTTATCCGTTACTGCGACAGTGGCCTCGGGACATCCCTACGCAGGGCCCAGCAAAGGTCCCTCCGATTGCCAGTCGCCATTACAAAACCCTAAGGGATTTTCACTGACTGCTGCAGGCAGCCTCCTTCGCTGGCTGATTGAAGGTTCGTGGCTCCACTCTTATCAGTGGCCTGGTGTGCCTGCCAACCCAGTTTCTCTCCTGTACCCGTCATGGGCCGGTAACAAGAAGTCCAAAGGATCATGACCCTTCCCTCTCTACTTACTTCCCACTCTCTACTGGAGTGCTTCTTCGTCCGATTCCTCACCTTCAACCTATTCAGCATGGGAGGTCCTGCCAGTGGCTAGGCTACCGTCGACATAGCTCTAAGACTAATGGGAGTACTGAAGTACCACTATACTACAAGGTTGTTTACTTCCTAGGTGGAATTGTGATTAATATTTGCGTGTCGGCCATTTCTGACCACGCAACACATTATCTTTCGAGACCCATATTCTACCCCGGAGTGAGATTACTGTGTGTCATTATGATGATCAGATTTTCGCCTCTATTCCTTGGTAAGACAAGTTTGTTAAGACTTGAATTATTAATTATGAGGTAATAGGATGATAATGAGAGGAGATCGTGGCCATTTTGAACCATCCCAACATTCGACTATATGACCCAGGGAAACACAAAAGCCCCGGTCAGAATGGCCGGCCCGGGGATGAAACCCGAACCTCGCGACTGAGTAAACTTGGACCACGCCACACATTATTCTCTAAGGCCCAGTCATATTTATTCAGGAGAAATTAACGTGTCTTCAATCGCTATGAGGAACAGCCTTTTCGGCTGTATCCATTGTTTTAGACAAGGTTGTTAGCCTTGAATTTTGAACTATGAGGTGATAGAATTATAATGAGGGGTAATGAGGTGATAGAATGATAATGAGAGGTGACAAACACAAATACGTCCAAGTCTATGTAGGATTCGCATCTGCAGCCTCCTCAGCGTGCAGACGACAGCTGCCACAACCGCCTATGCCACGGGAGCGGTTGTGGCAGCTGTCTTCTTCTTCGTCTTCTTCTTCTTCTTCTTCTTCTTCTTCTTCTTCTTCTTCTTCTCCTTCTTCTCCTTCTTCTCCTTCTTCTTCCGAATAAGCCTAATTGGGACTTTGTAAAGTACTCACATGTGTTTCTTAACCTTTCTTTGTCATTATATTTCTTTCATTCTTTGGCTGTGCGCCTTTTTTGTCTCTTCGGTCCAAGCTTTTCCTATTCTACACTTTGGTACTTTTCCCAAATCAATGAGTGCACTTAAGATCTAAATGTGTTCCTATTTTGAATGTATTTTCCTGTGATTCCTAATAATTTAAAGTCCTTTTAATTTCGTTTACAGTGTCTGTTGCTGCTTTACTTCTATTCTCATGGATTTCAATTATTTGTTTGGTAAGACGATTGGAATTTATTCTTTTGATGTGTCCATAAAAATTTAGTCTACGTTTTCTGTTATCACTATGAATATTCGTATATTGTCTAATTTCTTTTTTGCTTCTGAGTCTGTACTGCTCGTCAGTGAATTTTGGACCAAGAATTTTCCTATTGATTTTGCATTCCTTTTTTCTCATATTTTTATATCTTTTTCCTGTTCAAAATTAGTGTGTCTGAGCCATATGGACATTCTGATTTTATTACTGAATTTTAATGTCTCAGTTTCGTGTCCTTTGTCATACATTGTTCGTTATAGTTTGGGTGAGACGATATGATATGGTTATTGTTATTATTATTATTATTATTATTATTATTATTATTATTATTATTATTACTGTTATTATTATTATGATAATAATGGCGTGAAATATACTTTAGCTACACCTGCAAATCTTGTTTCCTAGACGTCTTTTGTATCTGTCACTACGAAAAGTTTAGTGGACCAACATCATAAAAATATTGCCATACCATATTTCTGCGGTAATTGCAATATATCCCCTCTATAATATTAGCAGGTAATATATAGATCACATCTCAAATCAATGAACAGTATATTGCGGACCCAAGAGCATTGATAAATAGCGCCTACTCATACGGCTCATATGCAGTGAAAAATTAGATTAAAGCTGCAGTACATGCACGCTTAGAGTATCAAGGATGCACAGGAGCTGCAATAGCCCTCAAATCATAAATATAAACACCAGAATCATCCATCCTTCTTCCAGCAGAGCTTTTGGAAAAATGTCACACTCTAGAGAGTAACTACGTGAAGATTGTGACCACAAAGTCGGATACCAATTATTTATTACGCATGGAATGAACTTCATTTCAGGATGAAAATCTTTGAACAACACCACTGAAAGGAGCTAACAACACTAGTTGTTGTAGAAAATTTTCGTTAATGACATCCCGTATTTCACGACCCACGACTTTAATAAATCGTAATATATGTAAGACAACTCGTCAAAAATAAATTTTGATTTTTTGTGTTTAAATTTGGCGTAAAAATCGGTTCACAAAAATACTTTCAAATTCAGCTCTTTTTTTCTCGTCTTTCCAATTATTTTCAGCCTGATAATGCAATAGAAGCTGAGAAAAAATAAAACATAAAAGCACGTTTCTCGTATTTCTGCAACAGATTGCCCTAGGAGGCTGATATTTGAGGGAATCTACTGCATTTTTTATACTCTTTGATATGAGCATCGCAATTATTGATTTGGTATGAGGGCATTTTCCACTGCCTTTTTCGACTGGTATATCCTTTAGCATTCTGACAGATCTTTGAGTGAAACTGAAAATCAAATTGTGGAACAAAAACAAAAAGTTGCTAGCTCACTGCAAACCGCCTAACACGGAAAATTGCATGAAATCAGAATTGAAGTTGTGGAAGGTGTATGTGATCGCAAATTAAAGCATATAGGCGAGCTATCTGTTGCCGAAATGTTTTGAATGTGCGACAGCGACATTTATCGTAATTGTAAACTACTGTTACACTTTTTCTTAAACATTTTTTTACACAATTAGCGTGGCTTCTACAGAAATTTTTTCAGGTCTGCGTCGGTTGAAATCGTGGCTCAGACCCAAGCCATAAATTTTGGCTTATTCGTGGCTCAGACCCAAGCCAAGATTGTCTCGTTGGACTTGCGTTATAGCATTTGCATCAAGATATTCCATTGTTACCGGATTGTTAGAATCGTGAAGCCAAAAAAATAGACGTTGCAACATGATTATTTAATTATTGTATTAATAAATATACATCTGAAGATCTAAATCTAAGAATCTGATTCTATATCAAAGTCTTGATGAAAAAAATTGGGTAATTGCGCCCCTCCTCTCCCAGATAATTTATGGATCAGGGAGGGAACAGATATAAATATCTGAGAAACAAATTCATCTATCTTAAAAAGAAATTTCGTTAATATATTCAACAACAACCCCTACAACACATGTTTTCTTTACTTTTATGATATTCTTAGGCTACAAAACGCGCTTACGATGTACGTGTTTAGAAAAAATACAAAACCTTTGAGACAGAAAGCAAAATAGCAATAGCAGTTACTTCGGGATCCAATAGAATATATACTGGACGCTAAGAGGAGACACAAATCACCTGACAGGCGTACAAATATACTATAAGAGAAACTGAGAGTGAAATATCGTCAATTGAATGTCACTTTAATGAAAATACATTATGGGTATAACAGGCAAGGAGTGTTATCAATATTAAATGCCATGCAATAGCGCATTAGTTAGTTGTATATACGTTACGTAACACTTATTTGATCTTCTTTCACACACTTAAAATCAGTAAATTCAGCTGTAATTAGTCTTATGTTCGACCAAATGTTATATGGTATCTTGGACATAGATTTTCACTGTTGGCACACGCATGCGCTATAGGCTTCGTGGATGTATTGCCCAATTATACCTTTTGCACATTTGCAAATGGTATCCACGGACTGTCAGTATCGTATAGAAATTACGCATTTCTTGATTGGGTTCGGTCCAGATTCTATGTATCACAAGATCCGAGGAACAATATTATTCAGTTCCTCTTATATATTCTCCCCGACATTGCTGTCTTGCACCTTGGTGTCTGGTAGAAGGAAATGTAAACATATCTTTTATCAGGAAAGTTTCTTTATTCTATGTGTACTATACAAATCTAGAGAGATTGTACTTTGAGACTCAATGTTTTTTTCAGATTGATGATCTTCATTGATTCGATGATTTGGAGGTGTTTTTTTTTTTAAATGCAAACATATTGCGTCAATTCCTTATGTCGTTGCTAGAAGTATTTTCTCGTGAAAAAAATCACATTACGGATTTGATGGATAGGCTCTTAGTATTTTTTAATTTGTTTTATTGTGTTAACGGCGACATATGCCTTTTATTAACGTGGCAGCTAAATGTTAGTCCGATTGTCTGTATTGTGATGTGTAAATATTTGTACATGCCAACAATTTTTAAAACTTCACTTCTTGTTACTATGTTTCCGTTTGAGGATATTTTTTCTCCTTTCCGAAACACCATCGAAACAGTTCTCTCTCTGTCTACTTTCAGGTCGTTCCCCGTTATCCATTTACACAGAGAGTTCATGGTTCCTTGCAGGTTATCGATATTATTTGACTTTAAAACGGCATCGTCTGCGTATAAGTATAGGGAGACTCAAGTTATATCTTCAATAATGCTGCTGACATCTAGGCCAGGAATGTTACGACACAGATAACCGAAGTGACCACTATTCATATCATCCAAGATGTTCTTCAGGACGTTACTCATAAGCCACACAACCCAAAATATCCCAGATTAGACGGACTACCCAATGTTTCGTTCAAAACCTCACTTCACTCCTACACTTCAAATGCAATATTTTGGATGAAGGCCTGAATGCAATAGTAGTAGCATATTCTCAAAGTAACAAATAGAATTTAGAAGAATTCTGTTCACTCTCAATATTTACGTTAAAAGATGATAAAAGACCGAAACAAATTATTTGGTTTTGAATTCACAGATCTCAAAAAAAGCACTTCAAGCCGTTGTTCGAAAATGTATTTCAGAAATATTCATATTAGAGGAAAGAAGAATTTAATAAATACAACATACCAGAGTGAAAATTGATTTTTATGTGAACTTAAGAAACATTAGGAAACGGCAGAAAACATGAATCATTTCTACAGATACAGAAATACAATATTTGCCATTTTCCGGCGCACAATTACATAACTCTCACTTCTTACAAAGTAGTACCTTTGTATGGGCAAGGAAGTAAAAATGCGAATATTATCTACTTCTTAACATATTCTGTTTATAAGGAGTATACATAGGATACAAAAAAGTAACGTGGACAGGCGAAAGTAACAAAACAGCTGTAGTCATGTTAATTGGAAACTTCCTTTTCTACTTCAAGTACTCTCCTAACTGATGACTATGCAAAATAATATTATTTTTATTGTTATCATTCAAAGTATTATTGATTTCATTCATCAGTTAACGAGGCGTTGCTACTTCTCTCCCTTCTGATCTTATCCAGGAACTTAGAAATTCTAAAAACGCCAACAAAGCATGTGAGCGGTGCCCACGTGAGAGTTCCTTAGCGTGCATTAAGGCTTAGGATGCTCAAATTCAGATGATCTATAACGTTTGTGCCCTCGGTCGCCAAAACTCCAATTTCCCAATTTCTACTGGGACAACCGTGGCCCTTCATTTCCAGAATCTCACCTGTTCTAGTTTCTGATGACACCAGGGCCACACCGTGCCACACCAGGGCGTGTCGATCTGGAGCATAAAAATAAAATTACGTGATTTTGGGGAATGAGGGGGTATGCCTTTTGATATGAAATATCCCAATTTTAAAAGTTTTTCCTTGTTCATAAATTATTTGTCTTGGTAAATTTGCTCTTGATTACAATGAATATTGAAATTTCCGGAAAAAGGAGATAATTTCATAAGAACTACAAAATTTGCTCAAAAGTGGTTTAATGAACTCATACTGTTTTATTTATACTTTACATCTATTATAAAACACTGAAAACACATTATAACAAATATAAAAATCTTCAACCCACAATATTCATCAAATCTTGCTTCGATTCATTCCTAGTCATCATTGTTCTGCTTGCTTCCTGGCCTCTAATGAATTCTTCTCGTTTCTCATGAGTATACACTTTGCCAGAAGCCTCTGTAACGTGTTTCACAAATCTCTCTATGGACTGTCTATGACACGGACACTTTGGAACTTGTATTGGTTCTTCAATAAACCTTTTTATCTCTGAAATTTTGAGTTAACAAGTAAGCGGAGTTTCATATATTTTTTCTGACCAGTCTATCAAATCCAAAAGAGAAGTTGCATCTAGATTTACTGCAGGTATTTTTCCTGGGCCGAACAGATAGGTCTCCTGGTGTATCATCATCTTCATTCCTTCATTCAATTATTTTCTGGACCCCTACTTTCCCTTCTTCTTGATCTTCCGACCATTAAAGTGTCAAACATTTAAAAAAACGTATCTAAATTTTCCTGACAGTTTGTGCATAGATCAGGCTTTTCTCTTCTAATATATATTTGAAAGTTATATTTCAATTTTATTATTAGGAAACCGAAAAATTGAGAAAATATGAAAATAATTTTTTTTGTACCGATAGGAATCAGTTGGAAAGGGGGTTGGGCAATGTCGAAAAGCTAGCCCATAGTAAATACATTAGGGAACTAAATAGTATGAGAAAACCTGTGCCATTCTGTTGCAGTAATATAATATTACCAATTCAATTTGTATTGCATTCGTGAGATCTTAGAAGCTCGAATACCCGTTGAAACTGTTTCAAGTGACTTTCGAATTTCGTCGTTGCGCTGCCTGAGTCTCAACGGCATCTCTTGTAAATACTGTCTTTCGAAGAAGACAGTAGTGTCCGTATTTTCTTATCTAGAAGGTATAATGGTATTTTCTTATCTAGGAAATACCAATGTTATTTTCTTATGGTATTTTCTTATCTAAAATAAGGCCATGCGGTTCTGGACCATAGGTCGTAGGAGGCAAATGTAGAGCTTTGGGTATCTTTTTACAAAATGTTTTCCGTTACTACCTAAATGGAACGGAAATGAATGTGACGCTTGTCTGTTATCGTGTATCAAATTACTTTTGTCATTTATTGGCATTTGAATACAGGTGTCCAAATTTACCAACTCCAGAAACAGCACCGTATACACCATCTGATAACGAACTCGAATTTATAAAATGTTGAAGAAAATATTCTTAATAACAACGCAGAAAATATTATTGCCTTCTAATACATTCTCTACCCAAACACTGAACCGTGCACAGCCGCAAGTACGAAGTACTGCTTACAGCAGTCTGGTAGACGCTTTATGCGTGCTATGCCGCGCCGGTATGCGGCCTCCGCTCTTATCGCTGAGGTCATTGTGTATTTGTCATGGCGAACATTTAGTGGTCAACCCAACAGGGCTCCGACCTTGCAGAAGGCATACACTCGCTGCAGAGACGATTTCCTGAGTCTGCGACAGGTAGCACAGACGGCAGCAAAAGAAAGGAGAAACATTTATGCGGTGGCGATAGTGTAACGGTTAGCGTACTGGACTGTTATACCCAAGATCGCGGGTTCCCGATAGAAGCCGTGGATTTTTAAGGGCGAAAAGTCCTACGTACTCCCTCCTTCAGAGGGGAAGTAAGCCGGCTGTCCCATGTTAGTATATTTACTTGCATGAAAAAATTCCTCAAGACTAAAATGTCGCTCTGGCTAAATCAAATTGCCTGTGCTCGCCCAAGAAAATACCATCCTTTCTCTGCTAGTTGATGAATAGTAGCGGGAATTTTGCGTGGTCAGATGGAAGAGCGGGCCTGATGGCCCGAGTCTCGCCACGTAAAATAAGGCAAATTCAATTCAATTGAAATCAAACATTTCTTCGGCGCGTAGCCTGCCTCTTGCGAAGTGTACTCACACGAGTTTGTGTGGAAGCCTTATCCCTACATAGTATTTGAGTAACTGTACATGTCCGTGGGTGCTGTGTACGTGTATGCGTTCGGCCGAGCGTTTGTTACACACGGTTAGACCACTGTCCGGCCACCACTTGAGACATACGAGGTGACCGACGCGTCTATGTTCCCTGGTGGGGAACTGATAATTTGTTTTCGGATTCGGCCAGAAAATTATAAAAAAATTCAAAAACGTATTTTTTCTGAGATCTTATTGAATAGATGGAGAATGAAACCGATGTCACCCAAGTAGATCTATGTAGGTGGAGTCAGTACTCAGTAAAACCTCATCTATACGTATGTAAGTGGCGTCAGTACTCAGTTAAACCTCAGTATCTAGAGAAAATTTTCGCTTCACGATTCCCCAATTTTCTATCACGAGGATGGCAATACTGATTGTTGTGGATCAAAAACTCGCGGTAAAACTGCCAATAACGAGGCTGCTTTGAAAATAAGATGAGAAGGGTTTCATCTGTATTAACGTATTTTTAATCATAAATTTGCGAATACCTACTTACAGTATTACCTTGGAACTTATTAAATTTGAAGAACGCGCAGTGAATACGGAGAAAACCTGAACTGTGAGTAATGTTAGAGAATGGAAGCACATCCGTATTCGACTCTGCACATTTACTTTCTTAAACGTGCAAATGAATGTGACTAACAACTTATTCTTATTAAATTTAAATAAATTTCTTAATATTTAACTATTATTTTTAACCATTATCTTTAAATTTTTTTATTCACATGAACATAAAAAACAGACACCTTTTATGTTTATATAGATTCATCTACAAAACTCTTAATAGAGGAATTGCAATTGTGAAAACAAATCCGACTGAGTTTGTGGAATTTTTAACTGTTCCAAAATTAGGATGCTAAAATATGGAAGTGTTAAGTAAATCGGGTGAAGAATAAAATTTAGTTACAGAAGATTTTCTTACTGAATTTTCAAAACTAATTGGGAATCTTCTTATATTAGAATTAGAGAATAACGCTGAAAAACAGATTTATGTGCATTTTTGTACACGTTAGCAAAAAAGCGTAGAAACTGTACTAATTTCTAACTATTCACATCACCCATACCTGCGTGTTTTTTTACGGCGATTACAATTTTGAAATTGCAATATTACTTATTGGTATCCCGTATGGAGGTAACATGCAAGTTTATTGGGTGTTGGGAATTTGTGAACGGTAGTATAACATTATTACTACTACGATTCATTGACAAGTCCAATACCAGATATAGTAAGAACTTATTCGAACAAAGCTATGCATCTTTAGAAATTTTCAACGAAAATACGTGCACATGAAAATACATATAATGCGTTGATGGCACCACATTCAGATAGTACATAAGTAATTCAAAAAAATGTGTAACTCATAATCTAGCGTGTCAAATGTTCAAGTATTTGGTCGCGTCGTTATCTGTGTTCATTGCAAATAGGCACTTCAATTTGGGGCAGGTAAGCCTGGACACCTCTATGATTAGTCATTTTTTAATGTAGAATTTCAAAATATATTCCACTTTAATTTTTCTACTCAATTTATTTTACTTTCTGTGCTTTCATCATTTAAACATTCGACGGTATTAAAAATCTTCAGCATTATCAAAATTCCCCCTCTTCCACGCCCAAGGTGTCATCAAATAATAGTAATACTGAAAAATGTTTCGATATTGTAATAAATGGTCACATCTTAATGGCTCAAATAAGAACGTCCCGCGAATTTTTCTGTTGCAGCGACGAAACATGTGGTAAGAGGGGAAGTCATGGAATAAAGAAATATGGGGGGGTGGGGTGAAATCGCGAGCACAAAAGGGCAGAGGCGTAGCCTCCTTCAACTAGAGGAGGCTATGGTAGAGGACATGGAACCAAAGGAGCAATGACGCTCGGGGGGGACTTGTGATAATGGCAGCGAGGGGGCAAGCTGGAGGCGGTGCGAAGGGGCTGGGGGACAAAGCGTTGAAAGGCTGCAGGGGGAGCGCCGGGGAGGCGGCAAAGGACAGTCCAGCGGCCGAGAGCTGCCAACGCTGCAGGCGACAGCCACAATGCCACAATAGGTTCGCGCTCGCAGCTTCCAGAGCGAACATAGTCATTTGTAATTCGCGTCCTCTGACGCCATTGCTCCTGCTGCGTAGCTCGTCATTGGCGCGCTGGCTCTCGTAGGCAGTTGAGATTACTGGAGGTTTATTAGGACACAATTTATATAAAAAAAAAGAGTTGTAAAATAGCTGCGATCTTATTATTCCCGAATCATCGAAAAGCTTTTTTGATTTCTCTATTTATTACAACAATAAAACGTTTCTCAGTGTTTCAATGGAATGTGATTGACGTCACCAGATCCAATTATCCTGCATCCAGGTCACTCGAAAGGGTGGTCTTGATTTATGGAGAAGTCCGTACGAATCGAACAAATCGAATTGTGTAACTCCAAACATGTTCAATATTATTAGTTAGACACGGACAATATTATTTCATTTGCCAATATCCGCGTTTCCACCGGAAAGAAAAAAAGAAAAGAATAGTCAAAATTTGGTCCTTATTTTTCGAGCGGTACCTGTATGCCCTCGCCGTGTCCTCTACCGCCGCCCACAGACGCACGTGGCGCGGCGTGCGCGCGGGCGAGGGAGGGGCGACCGCGTTCCCCGGCTGATCGGATCGCCCGACAGACGGTGGCGCAAGGGGCGCGTTGCCCTGCGCGCCCGTCCCCTGGCCCTGCCCCGTCCCCCGCCGCCCACCGTCTTCCCTTCGCGCCCCTCCCGAGCCTCTCCCTCCGCTGAACGCCGCCCAGACCCCCGGGCTCACAACCCGCGCGCCCGCGAGCTGACGGCTGACGGCGCCCTCGCAGTCACTGGACGCAGGGAGAGCACAAGAGGTTTCGCCCCTTCCAGGAATGCCACTTCGATCCTTGTCTGCTTTTCAATACTTTTTCCTAAAAAAATCAAACATGACAATTATTCTTAACCATTTATTCTTACCAGAGAGCAAACATTATTAGATAAAAAATGAAACCCTAGAATACACTTACAAAAATTACCTTTAAAATATGTAGAATCCATACTCCATTTGTTTAGTTGCGCATATTGTGGACAATTTTCTAAGACGGGTTCTCCTAATATTTTTTCTGAAGTTGTTAGGTGCTTTATTTTTAAACCTTCTGTTCTTAATTGTGGAAATATGTTGCAATTATTTTGGGACTGAATCTGTAAATACCAAACGGCTGGCTTGAAATTGAGCCATGCACTGGCTGAGCTTGCTCAGGACATCAACTGATAGCACTGCTGGGCCTTTGACCAGGAGATCCTAGGATCCTTCTGTTCCCGTCTGTAGCAGGAATTGCGACACTAGCTACTTAGATAGACCGATTTCAGTCTGGAGGAGAATTCTAGCAACCGACCTGCTCAAGACGGTCGTTTTTTTGTGGTTTATCCAAAACTACACCCGAAGAACGCAGAAGCAGTACCATAACAAACGGGCCACGGGCCGCGCGCGATCATTCCTTCCTCTTTCTCGCCCTAACCTCACCCCTCACTTACGCACACATTCACTTACACCCTACCAGACATGGTGCGAGACCGGTGAGGAGTTTAGAGCTTGTCCCGGCTGAGGCAGTATCCCGCTGGTTAGAAACAGCTCGTTGGAGCCCGCAAGCCGTCATGTAGATCGGCGGCGGATCTCTCCATCCAGCGAAGGAACACCGCCATCTGCCGCGCTAAAAACGTGCTACACTTACGGAACTAATGATCATAGCAACTGACGAGCCCGGAATAATCACTCAATTGAACAATGAGTATTTTGCCCGAATTCTATTATTTTTAGAGCAGTTTAGAGAGTTATGTGATGCTGATGTCGAGATTTTGACAGAAATATACGATTTTCGAGTAACTAATGTCGAAAAGGTGTATTTGTCGTACTATTTTACATATTATATTACGTTCTTCAATAGTGTAGACAGATTCCACGTTTTATGTGTTCCTAATTCCGGAGTGACTAAATGTGTGTTCCTAATTCCGATGACTATCGGGGTGACTTCATGTGACTATCCGTCTGTCTGTAAATAATCCTAATTCCTGTAAATAATCGTGCATAGGGTTTTCACCAACATTGTTATTCCCCAACTGATCTGGCAGTTGTCATGGATCCTCAAACTTGCAACGGATCCTTTAATTTTTGAGGATATTTTATAATCTTTCAACATTTTCTTGACATTGGCACCATAAAAGAAATTTTGCTCAAGTAAAGCAAATGAAACATAAAATGGCGCAATTCCTGTTTCCATTAAAACTTTTCTAAAATTATTTTTTTCTGGACCTCCTTATGCATATGTTTCCTTGTAGAAGATCGAGGTTTTTACTTCATCGCTACTTCATCGTGTAGAGAAAGTATTGCTGCAGAGATGAAACAGAGAATTTTAGACAGAATAACTCTTATTGCCGGACCCTAATAGCGACACAGTTGACCAAAATAGTAAATTACTTTCTCTAACTCGTTGTGTGGTCAGAATCCATGTTTTGTGGGTCCTTGATATCGAAAAATCGATTGACGGCAAAATGTTTCTGCGTCCGTTCGCCGTGTCTGCTAGCAGCTAAACTGTAAGCAGAATTTTCAGCAAAATTCTTCGAATTCACCTCTTTGTTGTCGTTTGTGATGCTTGTATGACGTATATAATATTCTTATAAAAGGAAATAGATTGGAGGAAAGTTCTTGAACAAACAAACACACTTCGTTAATTTAAGAAGTTTTGATAGCTGATTATGGTAGTAGTAAATTAAAAACTCACTTCAATGTGATCAAATCAGGCTAGTGTGATATTATTCTTGCTTTTCTGTATTATATGCTGCAAATACTGTAAGAGTTCAATGCATTCATGTTTGTTTCATTGGTAAAAGTTAGAAATTACTACTGTTTCTGGCTATCAAAACAAAGGCTCTAAGAACCTAATCAAAGCGACTTTTTATCAGGCGGTTTGTTGGAAATGGTGGTTATATTGTTTAATTTTTTAAGTGATTTCTGAAGTGTTGCGAGGATAGAAGGAGCAATATTGTAATATTACGTAAGCGTTAAGAATATTGCGAGAGGGTAAGTGCTATTGTAGCCCTTTCATTTTTATGTACATTTCTTCCTGTTTGTTATTCCATTATTTTACTATTGATGTTTATTTGCAATGAACTAAATCAATTCCATATAAAATATCATTTTGTACGGAAAAAACTCTTAAAATACTGATGAAACAGTATCTGCAAAGAATCTTTATAACCAGCTGTAACCTAAATAGCAAATTATATTGTTATTTTTTATTATCCTTTCTCTATCTTTTTTATATTCGGTGTATAGACATTTTTCCATCCATTTACGCATTAATTCACTAGCTGATGCAACCATCGTTGTTCGGTATTTATAGTCATTTTCACTCTCCTTTATTGGTCATGAAAATAAATTAATTCTATCTATCCGCACCCTACTCCTCCAACATTCCTCGTCCGTTCACTCAACGGTCTGTCCCTCCTCGACCATGCCTCGCCTCGACCATGTCCCACCCTATCCTGCCCTGTGCCACCTCCCTCCCTCTAGCATTGTCGCTACGAACATCATTATGGCCACCATACGAGTTGTGATGATAACTAGGGGGCTAATTTTGATGTTCTAAAACATTGCCAAAAAGATCCATAAAATTCTTTAAAAATGCCCTAAAACAAAAAAAAAGGACGTAAAAATTTTGATCAAAACCACTTCAGATGAACAAGTCAAGCTGTTGGATTGGATGTTACTGATGTAATCGAGGCTTCATCCTTTTGTTCATGTAAACTCAGTTTGCAAACTTCGGGTTTGAACTGTTTTTTAAAAGAAAATATCTGACTTTATTTATCGTGAAATCGGCCGAACTGACTAAGGCGCTGAGAAACGTCACAAGATTTTAGATTACATAGTACTCTCAACGGCTGACAATATAATATATGAGCGAAGAAATCGAATAGGCAACTTAGGAATTCTATGGTGAACATTTGTTGCATTTCGTAAATATTATTTGAATCAAGTACCATTAAAATTATATTAAAATCGATGAAGTCAGCACAAAATGCAGAAGAAATGACGTAAAAAGGTAAAATATGAGTTATTAGACGAAAACGACGAAAATGCCAAAAACTGACATAAAAATTGGTCATTTCGTTTCATCAAAACATAAACATTTCATTAAAATCTGCCACCTAGAGAAAACAATGCATCGTTGCTACTGGTAACTGTGAACTGTACGAGTTGTTCGTACGTATTGCTGGTACGTACTTCAGTCAAAGCTTTCTTAAACAAACCCTATTCCACATCTTCAGGAGATGAATTTTGAAAAATATTTTTTTGTGGAAACAATAGTGATGTGAAACAATTGTGAATCTTTTATTTTAAGAAATAAGGAGGAAGATACAGGAGTATTCTAAATATCACGTTTTTAATTATACTAGTTTGGGCTCTGCATTGACTTGTCTGCCAGTCTGTTTATCTTCAGTACATGTGTAGTTTGAAGAGGACTCTGGGGAACCTCTTCGACTGAAATTTTGTGTTTTCGGGAATATTTCAGAGTCCATTTATCTTTATTTTAGGATTTTGATTCAGTATGTTACGAATTAATAAAATATCATTCATGTATGTCGTCTGAACCACCGCCTGATGTTGCTCATGACAGCAGTTTTTGCCGTTGCAGTCTCTGACTGAGAGGCAATGGAGTCTTTACGGGAGGCAAAGTTTGGCTACCAGCGAGATATCGAATTCAGCCGCTATCCGCAGGAGAATTCTAGCAGCCGACTGCTCTGATCGATAGTTTTCCTTGATACCTTCGATCATTACTCTGTACCCTAAACGTCGTATAGTTTTCGCGTGGATCCTCTTACAGCAAGCGTACAGATACTTCCCAAACTAGAAGTATTCGAAGCCAAAAATCGTGTTTACACAATCTCTACAATTTCCGTACGAGTTGCCTCAATGCCTGGCGGCACATAAATGAATTGCATTGCCCGAGTGCGGCATTTGTGAACTAATTCATTCATATTTTTTATGAATGAAAAATAGAGAAAAAAGAAAGGGCGTCGTTTTTGTGGCTACAAAATTGGTTGTGGATGCGAAGGCTTTAGCGGGTGCGCAGAAAAATGCTCCGAATGATGGAAGTCTTGGGTGAAGCAGTGGGGTTCAGAAACCTTATATATTTCAGTGGCAGTAGAATAAAGTCACCAGAAAAGCCGAGAACTCGAATACCCACGCTAACACACAAACCTCACGAATTGCACCTAAGCTAACAACAAAAATGGCACAAATTTTCTCGTACTAGTAAGTTTTCTGTTTTCTTTGGTCTGATCTAGATTTTCGGTTTTGCTTCACCCTCTTCCCAGGTGCCATCCATCGCCGCCCAAAATACACTTTTTCATATTTTCTCTATTTTTTCATGCCCTGATAATATAACGGATATATATATCTTCAGGAATATTATAGAAGAGCAGTCCGTACATATACCAGATAGTAAACTGGATGGACGGTTTCCGTGTAAACAAATCAGTTAGTAAACGATTCTACCACTAGAAACGCATGAGTCAAATTGTAAGTTTTCTGTGTGAAAACTAGTGGTGCACATACTTTCTCGCATTGTTTCTAAATGTGCAATTTCCAACAACAAAAAATACACAGTTCAAAGCAAATTAGACCTGCGACGTTCTTTTAAGCATCCCTTGTTCTATCTGGAAGGACAACCTATAAAAACTATAGGGAAAAAATTGAAGAAAACTTTTGGAGCTGGTTTTGAGACAAGTTTCTCATTTGTTGCATTATTTTCCAGCACAAATTACCAAAAAAACAATGCTTTTAAAACAATGTATTTTAAGTTCTATCTTTGAAGAACAGATTCCATTAATGATAAAACCTTTATTTTTAATATTCAAATAATAGAAAAACTACGAAACAATTTAAACAGTACGTTTCAAAAAAGCAGGGGTTTCAATGAAAATGATACCTATATCATTCTATTAGTACTGTTTACGCTCTCCAAGGACCAAGTTTAATCAAAATATTTGGAGCCATTTTTGAGAAAATGTTGAAAATGTTTTGAGGCTACGCGTAAAGTATAAATAAAAATATCCGTCTTGAACTCAGCCAGTTCGGAGCCCTATGGGAACAAGATTTATCCACTTGTTCGTAACCAGAGCCCGACAATAAGAGTTTTGTCAAAAATTCGCCGTTTTCTAGCACACGATTACATAACTTTATCTTCTTACTAAGTAAGGGCGAGAAAATAACTATTCGTTATTATTTCATTTTTTCTTTGCCCTTCCGTTCCTCCGCAATTGCAGGGACTACAAGGGCTTCCCGTAGGCGTATGTCGGTTATTACAGAGTGGTTTTAGAACTGGAAGTTTTCCTCACGGTGCCCAGGTTTGATTTGCGAGATGAAGGGATTATGATGGCGATGCATATGATGATGATGTGGGGGGAACGGGTTGAAATATCAACATTTTGAGATCGAAAGAAGTGTTGAGTCCGTCAACATTTCGATATCGATTTCTGAAGCATTACATATTTTCTCTGCTCTACAGTAAAGCTAAAAAAACGCATCACCTTAACAAAATGGACATTCTGTATTTTCCTAATACAATCTACTCTCAAACATTTTAAACAAATATTAGTAGGGCAGGTAATCATATATTTTATGTGGATTAAATGATGTTTCTGATTCCATTACCTTCATAACTTGTTCGATTTTTGCAGATCAATTGATGTATTGTCAGGATTATATTGCAGATTACAGCTGTAATCTGTGTGTGAGCGGTGTGTTTTAGATGCACAAAAAATACTGAATGTCTCATGTGAGACTTATGACATGATAAGTGGTCAACAATATTAAATGATTCTTCATAGACAATTCCTTTTCTAATAAGTTTCAAAATTCATTCAGTCAGAAAACGCTGCTACTAACGGGTAGACATGATTATTGTTCTATCGGTTTTTGGAGGCCAACGGAATAAAAAACGGGTTAGTATCGTTTAGTGTCCAAAATAGAGCAAAATTAGAAGTTCTGAACAAAGCAGCTGTTTTCTGGTATGAGACAATGAATATAATTCCAGAGCTCGAACCTTAGTCACAGCGACTCGTGTTAGGAAGGTAATAATGTGTGAGGAAGTGTATTATTATTATTATTATTATTATTATTATTATTATTATTATTATTATTATTATTATTTCTCAGCAACTTGTACTGGGTTCAATTTGCCCATTCCTGCCACGTTAAGGAAAGAGCTCGGTCATTGGGGAGAGAGATTTCACTCTGACCTCAATACCGATATGGGTGCCTCATTTGTTCAAGAACTAGCGAAATATATGACATGTTTGCAGGACCACTGCTTTCTGTCCGTAATATAGAACTCGTTGAGGTAATCCAATTTCTTTTTTTAAGTTTTTCCTGAAATTGTTTGTTACTACACCTTCAGCCGAAATACAAGGGAATATATTGTCACACTCTGTAGTTTCCACATTTGTTTTATTTCCAGAGCAATAGTTAGTAATTTTCTCGGCGTCTGTTTTCTTTAGGTTGTGTGTCAACGGTACGGCAATCGACAAGCATAACTTCTTTCTTGTCCCTGAAATCCTTCCTGTCCCTTTCTTGTCAATGAAAATTATATCTGGTCTACTGATGGCCACAGTTTTATCTGTTATTATGGGTCTGTCTCAGAAAATTATGGTATTATTTCCGTCCAATATAGGTGTTGGGGTGAATTTATAATACGAAGGAGCTCCACTATTTAACATTCCATGCTTGAGAGCCAATTGTTGATGGACAATCTTAGCTAGTTGGTTGTGTTTCCCCAAGTACACGCTGTCGGCGAGTGCGGTACATCCACCCTTTTATATACTCGATTGTTTAACCACTGGTGCCGCATTTCCATGTAATAATAATAATAATAATTATTATTATTATTATTTGTTATTATTATTATAACTATCCATATTTTTATAAAAAGAAAATTATAGAGTAATAAATGTTAAGTAGGGCAATGTTTGCGGATCAGTTTGCTTGAAGAGCTAACAATATTCACGGCAAAAGAAACACGCGGTATACTACTTTTCTCGTGGGATCGCTGGATCGTCGCCGTGAGGGCCACAGCTGCTGTTGCAACGAGTGCTTCTGTGGACGGGCCGGCGCGGGGGAGCGGTGGCAGAGTCACGCAGCCGATGCACCTGGCGCCGGCGTCGCTCGCAGCCTGCACCGCGCCGCGCCGCGTCGTGACGCTTCGCCCCTGCGGGGAAGGCCTGCGGCGCCCCCAAGGGGCTCCGGTGGGCGGACGGGCGCCGGGCCGTCAGAACGTAGATAGGCAGAACCACATTTGAAATGAAATAAATTTAGGTTGCGGCGCTGTTTGATTTCAGGTGCTGAGGAGGCCAAGCACTGGAAGGAGACGGCGGGACGTCCGCGCCAGAAAATAAATAGTTAAAATAAACGTCGGATAGATTAGAATGTACTCGGCTTCTGACGGCAGGTTGTTCCCCCTTCAGGGGTTTTTTCCTGATCCGTACCTTATGGTCTCTTTTCCGCGGCTGTGATGCGATGGAGAGACCATTTGGGGTGAATACCAGAATTCGAAAGATTAGAACGCGTAAGGATGTAGGTATTGTAAGGGCTTAAAGGCCTTCGGCATAGGATCAAGTAATATAATTTTTTGGTAATAATTACCTATTAAATAAATAAATAAATAAATTGTGGTAAAACAAGTGGTGCTCAACAGCACACATTTTCTCGCAATATTTCTGACTGCTCCGCTGTATTATATTACCACACAAACCTAATGCGTTTTTCTATCTGCATACATTTTTTCCGCAACTGAGACTCGAACTCGGGCTCTCAGAATTAACTCGCCGTCACACATACAGAAGACTGTACGCTTGAGAAGCACCGCGGTGCAGGTGTAATTTACTATATACAGCAACAGAATTTATTCTCTTTTTCTTGCCTAGTGATAAGCGTTTTTCTAACGAAAATTCGCCACGATTACATAACTTTCTCTTCTTACAAAACTAAGTACGAGAAAGTAAAATTAACAATTCACCTAATAGTCAGTGCAACCTGTTTCTTTTGTTCCCGTCCCCGGTTCTGTTGCCAATTTTGCTTGTTTCGGAAAGAGGGCAGAACCTCCTGGGCTTTACCGCTATCTATCCGTATGTCACTACCTGTATTCTGAACTCTTCCCCTTAGTTTTAAAGACGTAAAGGCATTAAGTGAGAGATTTTATCAAACTGTTTTGGGGGAACGTTGATGTGTTTTTCGGCGGAAAAATCCACCAGTGTCTTCACTTCAGTAATGGTCACTTTAGTGATGGTCTTGTTCGCATTATACACCAGGTTCGATGATCGTAGCAGTCTTTTGACTTTCCTAGTCAAAACTATTCTAGTGTATTCGTCTGAATTTGCTTTCTGTTAAATTGACAATGTATGTGGCAATTGCTGCAATATTTCTGATTAGTGATCTGCATGCATTCGGGTAATTCTTCGCCGTTTCAATCTGTAATATTGAATAGTTGTGAGCAAGTGTTGAACTACTACATGTGACTTCATGACGTTGTCTGTAGTAGCACAAAAACGATGTTAAATTATTTTCGCTGAAAATTTGTTCTGAGTTTTCTATGCTAAGTCCAAATGTTCACGTACAGTGGGGACCGATTTGAATTGGTTTAAAAAGCGTGTGCATCCGACAAAGTGTTCATGGAGCAAAAGTTTCTCTCTGCGACCGTTCATCTCAAAACAAACAATTTTACGGTGACTGCTGCGATAATTTTGTCGCATCCGTGTGTAGTAATGTGTTTATCGCGATTGAGCAACATGTACGGGAGTTGTTGTCTAACAAAAAAGAACCAAAACGTGTTCATCAAGTAATCTCGTGCGATACGATTTTCCAGAGAATATTCGGGACGCAAGTCGTATTCCACACGTCACAATGCGTTTGAGTTGCAGCCGTGAGAGAAAAACCACCGGGTGAGAAACGCAGGTGCGCGCAAAGCTTAGCAGGCAGGATTCTGCATGCGTGGGCGGGGGCGGGGCGGGGCGGGGCGGAGGCGGTGCGGGGGCCGGGCGAGGCGGAGGCGGAGGCGGGGGCGGCGGGGGAGGGAGCGGAGCGGGGGCAGGGGGCGGGCGGGCGGGGGCGGGGCGGGGGCGCATGTGCGGTGGGGAGGTTGGGGAGGGGGGGGGCGAAGGGGCGGTTGAGGGGCAAGAGGGGGGGGGGCGGCGCATGGTAACGTGGCGCACGCGCTCTTGACTCTGGCTTTGTGGAGCGGAAACCCGCGCAGAAGCGGCAACAGGTTTCGTGTTGCACCAGTGCTCTACCCTCGTGACTTACTTACAGGCAGGGCTCGTCCCATCTCGAGGGACCGTTTGCGATGTGCAGCCGGAAGCCGCGCAGTGCGCCCCTTTGACGCGGACGACGAAGGAAAAGTGGGCTCATTGGCTGCGGGAGGAAAAATCCCTTAAAACAGAGAGGGGGATTGGCAGTGAGGCAAATTGTAAATCATTATAGAGTCCAGTGTTATCTGCTTCTTTTATACTGGTGGTGGCCAATGATTCGAAAATACACATGGATTCGAATGTAACAGATTCATCTGCTTTGCGTGTCCCTTCAGATGTCTGTAAATTTCGACTATTGAGGTTAGAACAATACATTTCAATCGGAGTTTATCGTACGTTCGATATTTACGTACTAACAGATGTATAAATATAACTGACATATATAATCACGGGCATTATATTCTAGGATGTACTAAAAATAGTTCAAAATTTTCTCGCAAATTTCTCTTCTTTAAACAAGAAATCTATTGTAGGAATCATCACACACAATGTTCAACTTTAAAACTAATTTCTCGAGGAAATCTGCCAGTAATTAAACGTGGTAAAGTCTAAATCCTTGAATGATGTGTCATAATAAATGTTATATATTTCTAGTACCTACATATAGAGGGGTTGAAAATGATAACTTCTGTCTATGAGCAAATGGAAAATTTCATATATAAATTTACACATGTTACATTTTTCCCGGATTGATAGATAAGCCATTACGCACTTGATGGGCTATGTTTAGGCGGAGTTAAAGAGATCTTATTTATTTTCCGATCTGTGCTTGATGATCTTGATGTTGAACATCTGTGTTCAATGATGCCTATCAATCAGGAGAAAATATCACATGTGTAATTGCGTTATATGTAATGTCATACTACATGTCATTGGCAAAAAGTGATCATTTTCTGTCCCCCTACATTGCTAGAAGTTTGTAACATTTATTATGTGACAGCCTCAATCATCAAGTAACCTTCGTCCATTCCTCATTCACAATTAGACCTCCTTCGGTCCATTATTTGGGACAAATGAGGTACCATTCGAAGCGTTACGGTCTTCTGGTAGGGAATTGACAACGTTTTACGCATTTTCCGACAACATTCTAAGAAAATATAATCGAGAAAAACATGTTTTTGGAATGTCAGGAACATAATGGAAGCTTTTAAGGTCTTTTGGTAATCGCTTGCTTATTGGATGGATTATCACAAAAGTAATTGATTAGCACGTATTTTAGCCGAATCTTTCTAAAATAAAATCGGGAAGAATACAGGGAACATTTTTTCTTATTTATTTCTTATTTTTTTCTTAAAACATCTAGTAAAAATAGAGCAAAATTCATTTATTAAGATGGCAAAGGTTCGAATGCTTCTAACATCTAAATTTTCAATCTTATAGAGGTTTCAAATTTTGTGGATCCCCTTTATTGCTGAAGATGGATGTATTTCTTACAAATTAAATTTGTTCTCAACAATTAGTTCTTTAACTAATGCCATTTGTATTATTTTGAATATATTAGTTGTTTTTGTGTATTTTTGAATAAAATAGGGGGAATATTAGAAACAAGATTTTCTCGAAAATGACTCTTGTATGACTGAATGACTGAATTCTTTAATACTTTTGAACAGATAAAGCTAAATGTAGTGAATAACATGACATAAAAACAATTTCTTTCTGTATTTATTCGAAAAATTACACAACAGTAAATTTTACTTTATCGAACTTCGTTAGAAGAGAAAATATTGTAATCGTGCGCCGGAAAACAGCGAATTTATTAAACACTGTTCTCATATAGCGTAAAGGACGTTTAAGAGAATGGTACTAGTCTCATTTTCGTTAAAATTCCTGATTTTTACAATATCGGTTCTTATTAATACATCTCAACGTTAATAAATTCCTTGAGAATATCACTCTCAATCGTAGAGCATTAGGTGCGGAAACTAATTATTTCGAAGCTAATACGTCAACACCAAAACAACAATGCAAAACTGCATTCCGTTCAGCATTTACAATAGTTTGACGGTATATGGATAGCCATATATCATTATACACATGTCGTGGAACCAAGTGAAAAATTCTAAGAATTTCGAACTTCCGGGTCGTGGCGTTGCGGTTATTGCAATGCGACTTGATATTGCGTCTAAAACAAAAATAATCGCAGGAAATTCGGATTTGAAATTTCGAAAACTGCAAAAATTACGTTAAAATATTTATGTTTTCAAACAAATACGCATGACCTCTCTTGAAAAATCTAATTATGATGAACAGTTTTCATGCCGTTAATATGTTCTAATACTATAGTTTTGCAATCCAATTTTTTTGCAATTTTCGAATGTACAATTAATATTCTAAAAGTGGACCTGTAGAAGTTTTATTACCTTACTTTACTAAACCCCAGAAAAAACGTAAAAAAGAATTTGAGCTGTTTTTTTGAGAAAATAATTTTTGAAAGAATTGCCTACGCTTGACCCAAAAAGAAATATTTGCACTGGGTCTTCTATTGTACTGCTTGCTTATTTAACAACTAAAAGGGATAACGGAACATTAAGGCCAGATTATTATGGTAAACCATTCATCATCTCAGTAAGATGGGATGATTTGTCTACAATTTTGGCTCTAAGGTATCTGTTCTTTAGAAAATTGAAAGTGAATGCTAACGTTTTCCCCACTATTTGTGATTTACCAGGCATGGATATAAGGGCATCTAATGTTCTTTTTCAATAACCATTGAAACCGACAGTACAAGAGGGTATCACATATTGTAGTAACGGCGTTTACCAGATGGTGATTTGTAGCTCTAAAGGATCTAAATGGTGAATGGATTGATTAGGTTACGGTTTTACAATATCCATTTCAGGCGACGACACACCATCTTCTCTAATATCTTGCAGATGTTTTTTCTATGGTAGATTGAGCGAAAATTCGTGAATAGTGCATTATTTTTATTATGTGTGAGTAGGGGATAAAAAGCACCTTCTCTTCTTTGGTCGGGGAAATGTTGTTTAGCCCAGACATAATTGTAGACGCGAAGTAAATACCAACTTAAGTCCAACTTCAGGAAGGTTCGTCAAAAAACTCTTTAGAACCTTGTTGATTCCAGGGATGAATTCTTGCTCATAACTCATACATAAAGAAGTACTTCCGCAAAGAATAGATTGTAGTATTCATCATTCTTCCTAGTTAATAGTTTATTTTTTTCATGATTTAAATTTCTGCTTGACGGGGTTGCAGATAGGAATCTTGGGTCAACATTATTACTTTATAAATTTTGAACAGCAGTATTAGCTAAGAGATTACATACGGCATGAGCTCCAACATGTTTTAAGCTAGTTCTGTCACTACGATATATGGGAGAATTGGGAATATTTCTTCCATTAATGGGTTTTTACTTTATGCCATATCTCAGGTATTGGAGACTGATGTGCGATAGAACAAGGAACTTATGCTATCATTAGATCATTGTGGATTTGACAGTAAGTATTGCAAATAATCTTGCTTTCCTGTACGCAGTACAATTTACCACTGTTTTGTTTTTCTTAAATTTCCTTTAGGGTTTTTATTTTAAATGGCTATAGCACATTGTTCAGTCCACCATGGGACTTGGCATTGTTTTTTAAATTGTACCAGAAGGTTGGGGGAACCAAAGCTGTTTCTACAACAAGTGAAACGAAATCTTGCGCTAAACTGTTTAGCTCATGAGAATTCAGGTTGATGGGTTGATTCAGTGTCAATATTGGACTTCAGGAACTGTTTGAATTTTTTATATTTAGCTTGTTTTAAGATCCTCTTGGGCTCACATCTCAGGTTGGATAAGGGGTCGAAGCCTGGAAGGATCATGCTGATCATATTGTCACTATCATAAAGAAAATTGTTGGTAGACTATATAATTCTAGAAGCAATGTAATTTGAGGCAAAACTATCATCAATGCTGCTTTCAGTTCCATTACTAATGTTAAAATGGTTGACCAGATCAGCGTTTAATAAGGTAAGACCATTAAGACTATCTAACTAATCTTCATTGATTTTACCTCTTCTGTCTGTAATATTAAATCCCCATAATATAGTGTGACTATTGAAATCTCGTATAATTATAAAAGGTTTGGGTAACGGTAGGAGAATATTATCAAGTCAATGGACATCAAAGTCCTGCCTATTGGGGATGTAAATATTACTCGCATTAATGTGGGAGATAATAGTAACCTTGTCAGTTGTGGCGTCAAGAGTAATTTGGAGAGGAATATCATGTACATAAATATCACTCTTTACAAGAGTAGCAAAACCACCACAAGAATTTTAGGCATTATCACTATCACAAAAATATGAAATGTAACCAGGTTATTTACAAAACCACTTGCATTAAAAGTGTGTTTCCTGTAGACCTATCTGTAAAAGATAATTATTATCTAATAGTTTCAGGATTGGTAAACAGGTACAGAAACCGTTACAATTCCATTGTATAATTCTCATTTGTAGTTATAATTCAGATGCACCAGTGGCCGAATCATCCATTTGTTCTTGTGTTATTTGATTCATATCACTTGTAATTCTATTCTTTATTGACACTTCTGCAAATAATGGTTAGGATTCAGTAATTATTTGGATAATACATGGAATATCAAGAAATAATTCATGGGCTATTGTTGTTGAGCTTTAGGATCCTGAAGTTTTGTCAATGAAATGTTTTAATTGGTTATAAGTGAGGGGGGTTTCATTTGAGTTGGCTTCATTGTTTGCCTTTAATGGAGCAAGATATTCATATAGAGATTTGGGAGGGTTCTTACTATGAGAACTAATATGATTTGATTCTTGTATCGTTTTCTTTTTCTTCTTAGCATGCTTACTATTATCCATGCTTGTATTATCTATCTTGTTAATGTCTTCGAAATATTTAGATTTTGCCTTTGCGTTTCAGTAACTTCAAGGGATGATTTATTAGTTCTCTTTGAGATTGATCTTTGATTAAATATCGTTCCGTTGTTGAGTGCTGAATAGGTTTTGTTATTGCATTGACATGCTAAATGACAGAAATGATTGCAAAAGAAGCATATCATCTGTAGAAAAGTATTCAGTACCACCGTACAATATTGTGGTAGATTCTGGAAGATTGCTGACATCTTCAGGAGCTATAAAATGCCTGTCCGCTGAAACTCATGATGAGTGTAAATCCTGGTTCAGGGATACCAGATCTAATAAATGAGGTATTGGACTTGATTTGAATATTATGATTCGAAAATTCCTGATGGATGTCATCATGTGGTATTACAGGGAAAACATTGGAAATTATTATCCACTTATTGATTATTGGACTGACATTCAGTTCATGATTCTTAATAATTAAAGTAGGATAATTGTTAATAAGATTATCTGCTTATTTCTTAGTACTACGAAATACGCACATACTCTGTTGTTGGCTATCCGCGACACGAATATGTCATTAGGGTTCGTTATTGAAGCAAGTTTACTAACATGTTCGTTAATACAAATAACTTCATTGGATTCTATAAGTCTTCGTTCTTTAGAGGAAAACATCACAAACGTTCTTTGTAGAAGTGTTTGCGGAGGGCAAAACGTAGGGCAAGACGGAGAGCAAGACGGAGGGCAGGGCGGAGGGCACGATGAAGAGTAGGATGAAAGGTAAGACGATGGGTAAAACGAAGGGTAAGACAAAGGAAAATACGCAGAGGAAGGCGAAGAGGAAGACTTAGAGGAAGGCGTGGAGAAAGGCGTGAAGAAAGGCGTGGACAATTACGCAGAATAAGACAGAAGAAATCTTAGAACACATAGAATACAAGAATACAAAAATTAAGAATATCCTTTCCACAGAAAGTGAACTGAATAAGCGGAGGGCCTGTTGAATTTCCCTGGTAATGCGACCGTGAGTGCGCGTTTCCGAGAAGAGCATAGCTGTGTCATCGTCCCGGTCGCTGCGTCTCGGATGCAGGAATCAGGGTTATGTCTTCAAAGAATATTGACAAGACGATAATTTTTAGTCGAGAAATTAGAATAAGCTTAGTGACACGGATGCAATAGATAAATGTGAGTTTGCCGACAACTTTGAATGGTTTTCAAATTGATTTTAAAAATATCTACTACGACAAATTGAAAAAAATATTTTGAAATAATTCATGACGAAGTTATTTTTATGAAACAATTACATTACCTTAATTCAGGGAAGGAATGGTAGAAATCGTGCTTAATATCGTAAAATAACTGCAAACTTTACGTAAGCGGTTAGTTTGCAACGCTGACAACACATCTAAACTGAATAATACAGACACTGAACCGAATAAAGAAAAGCTAAACAATCTAAGAAAGTTTAAAGCGTCGGCGACCCCATATTCAGCTCGTAAAAAATAATTATTCACTTTTTAGGTATCAGGGGCCTACAAAACAACTTCTGCTGAAAAATTGTCGTTTTCGCCGAAGCATTACAGAATTTATTTGTACTATGGAATTTAAGTAGTACAAAGTAATTTAAGTTCTTCAAAATTTAGAAGAACCGTTTTTATTTTTATTTACGAGTGGTTCCGGCAATGCTTTGCTATTGCAATGTATTACACTTCAGACGCTAATAGAAAGCGATTGTTAATCACGTTTTACGCTAAGCTCTGAAAAAATGAATAGATAAAATACTTTCTCACCAGAATGGGTTTGTTTGATGTCCTGGTTTGGACATGACACTCAAGTATCCTATTGTTAAAACGTTCTTCCTTATGTTTGGGCATGCATTAGCTCTGACATTGTTTGAAGAAAATTAATTCACGTGTCCGAGATAAAGTTCAAGTAATAATTCCGGCTGATATTTCACAATCGCAGGGGCAGAAGATGCAGCGAAGACGCTCTTACTACTTCACTGTGCGGCGGGGTGCGTAGAGCTTCTGTTCAGGGGCGCTTGAGT